>JAHLJT010004567.1:50617252-50841059 GCA_031308135.1 Acheta domesticus
CAGACAGCATTTGGGAGAGAATCGCTTCATTCTTAGCAAACACTTTCAGATCATCCATGTAAAACAAATGTGATACTGGCCTTTCATCACCATGGAGCTTGTAACCAAAGTCAGCTTGCGACAACTGTCTCGATAGTGGGATCAAACTAATGCAAAACAGCAAAGGGGATAGTGAATCTCCTTGAAAAATATCCCTGTTAATCTGAATACTTCTGGTTTCTACTGCTTCCTTTCTGGTCTGTATTAGTAACCTGGTACTCCACGACTTCATGCTAGCCTTGCAAAATTCAATAAGTCTAGGATGAAATCGATAGATCTCCAGGGTCTTCAAACTCCAATCGTGTAGTACACTATCAAAGGCTTTTTGGTAGTCAATCCAAGCCATGCTCAAATTACGTTTTCGTTTCTTTACATCATTCAAGATGACTTTTTTCAGTAGCAAGATTTCCTTACAGCCATAAGAACCTTACGACATCCTTTTTGTTCAACTTGCATTAGATGATTCTTCTCTAGATGTCTGTACATTTTGTCAGCTATGGCTGAAGTTATAACTTTGTACAGTACTGGCAGACAAGTCATTAGCCTGTAGTTCTTCGCCAAAGAGCTGTCTCCCTCTTTGGGTAGCAGATACGTGATGCCGCGTGTGAGCCATTCCGGGAGTTCATTTGGATTTTCGAAAATTTTATTAATAGCCTTTGCTAGATGCGGATGTAATGCTGTTAGTTTCTTAATCCAATAAAGCTGGATCTTTTCAATCCCGGGGGATTTCCAGTTTCCCATGTTCTTAATTGCTTGGAAGATGTCCTCTTCCGAGAATTCGTGAACATCGTCCACTGTTTCCACAAGTTCATTGGCAGCATCAACTTTAGATTGAAGCCAAGATTCATCTTTGTTGTAGAATCTGCTCTCTTCCCAGATTGCTGCCCAAAATGCCTCGACATCATCTTTTGAAGGAGTGACAGAATTGCCGGTTTCTAAGTCAGATTGCGATAGAATTTCTTCACGTCTGTTTCAAACAACCGATTCTGTACACGGAAGTCGCTGCGTTTGTAACGTCTAATTCGTTGAGCCCATGCTTGAATTTTCTCTTTTAGCTTCTCAACTACCATTAGCCTGCTGGTGTCATTTTCAATTTGGTATTTTTGTTCAACATTGAATATTTTTCGTTGAACTTTAGAGGTGTGCGTTGATTTAGAAGATGCCTCAGCTAAGAGTGATATTTCGCGCCGGGTGTCTGCTATCCGTTTCATAATTCTCTTCATCCATGGGGGTACAGAGCTGTTTACTCTGTTTTGCTGTCGGCCGTCGGTGTTCTTGGCTGGCCCCAAAATTATCTGAGATACAAGATATCCAGTTGCATATATGATGTGATTTATTTCAGTAATATCTAGATCTCTGCCTGGGGTCTCTACTACCTCATTTAAGACAGAAGTCACTGTTTCTATCACTCTTTTAGCTTTGGCATTTTCGTATATTCTCCTCAACAGTTCGCGAGATTTAAACGGAAGTAGACTAACTCTTTCTATCTCGCGCCGAAGGAGATTTCGCATCATGTCCTTTTATTATTATTATTATTATTATTATTATTATTATTATTATTATTATTATTATTGCTAAGGGAAGTACTAATAACAATACAGAAAATGAATCTAGTTACTGTCTTGTTCTGTATACTTGGGGACCAGTAACAGTATGAAATAAATTGTAAACTCATTCCTCTCTGACAAGTGCAAAAAGCACTCAAAAAGGGAAGATAGTGTACTAATAAGAAAACGTCCTGTACTTGGATTTAGTCTTATCTTGTACTTCGATTGTATGTTAATAAGTTCAATTTCAATTTAATTTCCATTGTATAATTTGATTATTACATTTTAGTTTGAGCTTCTCATGTTTGTAATAGTGGGATTTTTCATGTTTGTAACAGAGGTCTTTATGGTGATGGCGCGTACAATGTACACTATAAAAAGTATTTTCTGAAATAAACAATTATTATTATTATTATTATTATTATTATTATTATTATTATTAGACCGCGGAACTTCATGCAATTGCATATTTTTACTGACAGCATATTGAAAGGAAAATGTATATAACTTTAATCAATCACCAAAAACAAAACAAATCTACCCCATTTTTATTTTGGATGTGTGCAATTTTTTAAATTTTTTCTTTAACTGCGTATTTTACTGTATGCGGTATATTTAATTGCATATATTTAGGGTTGCATATATGCAGGTATTAGTGAAGAAGCGGTTCGAAGTCAGTTCTTTTCTTTTCAAATTACAAGTGGCTTTCTTCTGGCAACGCAGCTATGGAAATTGAACCTCCTTAGTACCCCTTCGCACGGTTTTGGGATTTAGTTTCTTGCCCAGAGGCGGGATCTTTCATTGGGGGGGGGGGGCAAATTTGGGCGCTATTATTATTAATGTTATTAATTTTGAACACAAAGGTGACGATCTTCAACGTTATTGAACTGTCCGAACTGTAAATTCAACGATGCATTTTTTCGCAGTGAATCATATCGAAAATGTTTATTATTTATTCTGATCACAAATGTTTATACATAACTGAGCCATTCTGTAGCACCACTAGTTATTTTCTCGTTATGGAATATTGCGGAAAATTGATTTCGAGATTTCAACGGAAATACACGTTTTGGGAGTCCCCTGACGCCGCAAAACATTGTTTTTTACTTTCCCGTATAAGTACTATACACGGAGTGATATACGTAGTATAGGGAAAGTTATGTAATGCTGGGCGAAAAAATGGCGAATTTTCGGCGGAAAAAAATTCATTGCCAGGTGCTGATAACGAATAAGTGGATAAAACCAGCTGCTAAATTAAGAAAAAAATTCCCTAACACGTAGTGTAGCCAGAAACCGTATTTTGTGGGTCCTTGATATCGAAAAAAACAATTGAAAGGAAAACGTCAGTCCGTCCGTCTGTCTGCCCGTCTGTGAACCCTGCTAGCGCCTAAACCATACGTACGATTTCTTCCAAAATGGATATTCCCCGGACGATCTGATTCTAGTCGAAGCTTTGAGATTTTGAAAAAGATTCTTCAAAATTTGGGGGTATTTTACATGTAGCCCCCCGGACATTTTCAAAAATTTCTCAAAAAGGGCTCCGAATTTTTTCTTTAAATTTCTTGTATGGATACAATAAAACACACTTATTAAAGTGGCATAGGTCCGAATTTTAGGGATAACTCTGAATTTTCGAAAATTGCAAAACTTTGAATTTTTTCGGCGTCTTTTTCCAACTACAAAATTGAAGATAGAGATTTTTCCTTTAAATAAAATGTGTTTTCGAAAATGAGTTCTTTGTTTAAGGTCAGGTACATTGTTTTGAAAATTTTAGTAGTTTCCGCGCAACATTGCGTGCAATATGTGCAATTTTTAAAAAAATTACAAAATCTAGATTTTCTCAAAAACGGCTCCAAATTTTTTCTTTCACCTTTTGGTAGGGATAGTGGTAAATGTACCCTATGAAACGACATAAACGCCATATTGCTGTATTCTTTTGATTTTTCAAAATTGAAAAAATGTATTTTTTTATTTGTCTTTCAAGCCGTTAATATTTACATTAGCGGAATTGTTATATTATATTTATGAGTACATGTGCTTTAAATAATGTCAAGTAAAGTTTATCGAAAACACAACCGTTTTGTGTGAAAACTAGATCGAATTTCCACATTTTCAGAAACGCTCAAACGCCATTTTCTCATAAATGACGAAAACAAATTCTTCAAACTTTTTGATCGGATAGTGCTAATGGTACTCTTTAATATGCCGTAAAGTATATTTTGAGGATTTTTTTTTAAATTACATATATGTAATTTTCTTAAAGGATCTCTCACATCTTAAATATCACATTACCAGCAATTTGTAAACATTATTATATTTGTGAGTGTAAGTGCTTCAAATAACTTCAAATAAAATATTTTGAAAATTCAAAACTTTTCTGTGAAAATGAGCTTCAAATTTCGCATTTTTAGTAGCGCTAAAATGCAATTTTCTTTAAAACGGCACATAATTTTTAAAAGAAAATTGCTATTTAGGGCTAGGCTTTTGTGTTCTTTAATATTCTAAAATTAATATTTTCGTTCTACCAATAGGTAACCGAAAAATTAAGAAAATGACAGAAAATGTACTTTTGGCCGTGATAGATGGTAGCTGGCAAGAAAGAGTATGTGGCAATTCTGAATAGCTAGCGAAGACCCAAGGAAATAGAAAACTAATACGGGAAAGTCTGTGCCATTCTGTAGCACCACTAGTTTCAAAACGTCGTCCGTCCGTCTGTTTGGTGTATGTGAACAACACTAGCGCCTAAACTATGAGTACGATTTTTCCCAAACTGAAAAAACCCTTGTCGATCTGGCCAGAGTCGAAGCTCTGCGATTTTTAATAACATTCATTAATTTTTTAGTGTGCTTTACATGAAGCTCTCGGGATATGTTCAAAATGTTCTCAAAAATGGCTCCAAACGTTTTCTTTAAATTTCTTGTAAATAGAGAGTGAAATACATTTACAAAGATGCATAGGTTTGATTTTCACTTGATAAATCTGAATTTTTAAAAGTTGCAAGATATTGACATTTTTCGGCGTACTCTCACAACTACAAAATTAAGATAGAGTTTTTTCTTTTAAGTACACTTTTTTCTTAGTAGTTCTTTCGTTTAGGTCATGCACAATTGTTTGAAAATTTTATTATGCTTTCGCGCATTATTGCGTCCATTTTGTGTAATATTAAAAAAATAACAAAAAGATTTTCTCGAAAACGGCCCTAGATTTTTCTTTAAACTTTTGGGATGGTTAGTATTAAATGTACTCTGTAAGCCGACGTAGAATCTTTTTGCTCTATTCTTGTGTTGTTGTTTTCCGAAATTACACTAATGTATTTTTCTTGTCTCTCATTTCGTTAATATTTTCATTACAGGCGATTTGTTCGTATAATTGTATTTACGAGCGCATTTGCATTAAATTATGTCATATAAAGTTTCTCGAAAACTCAATTTTCTGTGAAAATGAGCTCAATTTTCCGCATTTTCAGAAAACACTCAAACAAATTTTTTCTTCAAACTTTTTGTACGGATAATGCTAATTGCACTGTTTAAGATGACATAATATTCATTTTACTGTATTATTTTGTTTCTTCAAAAATTACACAAATGCAATTTTTTAAAAATATTTCTCACGCTGTTAATATGCACGATTTTCGGCGATTTGTAAACATTATTGCATTTCTGAGTGGCAGTGATTCAAACGACTTCCAATAAGCTTTTCGAAATCGCAATAGTTTTCTGTGAAAAAGAGCTTCAAATTTTGCATTTACAGTAACACTTAAACACCATTTTTCTTAATAATGGTACCAAATTTTTCAACGAAAATTACCATGTAGGACGAAGTTTTCCTCTTCAATCATTTTCTTTATGTAATTTTTCGGTTTTTGCCATTAGGAAGCGAAAAATTGAGCAAATGTGAAAAAATTTTCGGGCGGCGATCGTTGGTAGCTGCAAAAGTTAGCACGACTGAAAAGTTAGCCCCGACCAGGCCCGGCAGATAGTGTGAGTATGGTGGGTAGCTGTACACACACGAAAATTCGGGTGGGTAAAATACCCATTCGGAATTTGAGGTGAGAGAAATATTCCGTAAACGTCAAATTCCAGAAATAACGAAGTTTCTCGGTATTATTTTGACTCAAAATACATATGCGATCAAACTATGTTGCAAGATTGGCTAAACAGTATTGTGGTTTATATAGACATGACCAACAAAATCGATTTATGAAAATTGTTAAATCTGTTTATATAAAAAATGCAAACCGCAGCGCAATTTTTACATTGCAAAAATGAACGCCTGAAGTTAGTAAAATAAATGTGATAATTTAATGACAAACACAATTTGGGAAAAATATATTTTGTATTTTTCCCTTCAGATACATTTTCGGTGGAGATGGAGGGGGGAGAAGGGTCTCCAGCTGGGTCAACTACCCACTCGGACTTAACAGCAATCGCCAGCCCTGGCCCCGACCGAAGGAATTAGGAAACTAGTACGAGAAAGTCTGTGCCATTCTGTAGATCCACTAGTTCCTTTCTGTTTTGGCCTAAATCTTTGGTGGCATCTGAAACAAAATTAGTATGAACACAAGTTGCAGTGTATGTAATAAGAGCCTGTTAAAGTTTGGGGCTCGTATACGCACCATAGTTCGGGGTTCATTTTACAACCATCGCCGTATTTAAATTCTGCAAACTAAAATCGGTCTTTGACAGTTCGAAATTACAGATTGCATGCATAAAACAATGTTTAAAACATATTGTATTTCATTCGTAAAGAATGATATTTGTCTAAGCAAACTCAAACTATATAATTTAACGCCAAAGACTTTCCTTCGAAAGATTTTAGAACTGTGAAAACACGAACCCTCTGTTTCACATCAGCTCTCATTTACAACCGAAGAGCCATGATGACAAAACCACAGAGCTATGATGACAAAAGGAGTTATTAAACTAGTTGTTAAAATCGTTCCTGAAGAATGTTTGCGATGTATGAAAAGATACCAAGGATGTTCATATAATATAAATGGTTTGTTTCACCAGCTTTACCGCTGTATCTATAATAAACGGGAAATTCTCTTTGTTTTTGAGAGTTAAAAATTGAATGTTATGACTAGACCTCGGAATTTTAGGCACAAAAAAGGTTTGATTTAGGCACCAAACATGGTCTACAAAATTACGAAATTGTGCACTAATGGGCATTAAAATCGACGTTTGAGGCACTTAAAATAGGTTACAGAATGACTAAGCCAGGCAAAAAAATGACATGAAAGAGTTGTATTTCTGGCTTCTAGAACTCATCTCAAAAGGATTAAATTAGGCAATTTTTATTATGCGGGAAAAAGTATTTTTACATTGATGAGAAAGACTAAAAGGATATTTTATTGACTTTCATGAGTAGCAGTATAATATTTAATCAATATTTTCTCCAAATTTTCTTCAATAAGGCTGTCTTATCTATGAAAATCATTTTGAAGGCTGAAAATAAAGTTTTCACTGATACAAATTTATAAG
Source organism: Acheta domesticus (assembly GCA_031308135.1). Taxonomy (NCBI): domain Eukaryota; kingdom Metazoa; phylum Arthropoda; class Insecta; order Orthoptera; family Gryllidae; genus Acheta; species Acheta domesticus. The sequence goes on from JAHLJT010004567.1 coordinate 50,624,322, forward strand.
AGCAAAGAAATTTAGTTACATTTCTAAATGCCTAACAGCCTAAATGACGCCTCTGAGCTAAATTCACATCGCCTGTTTCGTCGCCCGAGATAATACCTTCTTTCTCCGCTAGGTGAAAGGAGTGTAGCGAAATTTGCGTGGTCAGACTGAAGAGCGGGCCTGATGGCCCGAGTCTCGCCACGTAAAATAAGGCATTAACTACAACTAACTACTAACTACTACATTTCTCATGCTCACTTCTCCTGGAACTGCTTCACTCCTCCCTCCTCCCCACAGAAGAAGAAAAAAAACTTGTACTACACGACCCATTTAACCATATATTTTGTAATCATCGCTTGTCCGAGTGTAGGTTCTTGCCTGACTTGTGCCTTTCCTCGCCCGGACTTCGCAGACGACGCGCTGCGGATATAAGCCTCAACCTGTCAACATCGCAGCGGCATCAGGAATGGATGCAATTTCCTAAGAAGTGCTTGCTGATCGGAGATGAGCGTGAAACATCCTGTTTAATTGAAAGTGAAACAAACTGTTTAATTCCTATGTTGACACGCAGGACTCCTTTTTTTCGGGATTTTGGGTGAAAGATTTCAGTGCGCTGTCGATTGCGTATTCGATCACACAATATTTGCGTTTCGGAAACGTTTTTGCGTTTCCGTCAAACAAATTTCAAAATTTAGCGTTTAAAATATCGTTCTTGAAAATCGCTTGTTTTAGGCAGTTTTAGGTAAAAACATACTGTAATAGGCATCAACCGCCCTTTTAGGACGTTTTAGGTATTATTAGACGCTTTCAGTAGAACTATTTTGTCATGATTCGTAAATATCTGCAATTATTTTTCACAATATCCTAAAGGAACTAAATGGGCATTTGTCCTAAAATCCGAGGTCTAGTTATGACTCATGATGTTAGGCATGAAACTGTTTAATTTCCTAGTAAATGACGTTTAAAAGCAAAATATAATTGAAAGAGGGTTTATTAATAAAGGATATTAAAAATAACGCTGAACATTATCCCGGGCGTTTATAATACTGAATTAAAGTTCACTAACTTATTAAATGTATGTATTAGCTCAGCTTCATAAAATTATTGTTCGCTTAATTATTATTATTATTATTATTATTATTATTATTATTATTATTATTATATTTCTTGTCAAAATATAGAAGATTCACGACATGAAATTAAATATATATTTTTTAAAATTTGCTCCAAGATTGGGGGGGGCAGTTGCCCCCCCCTGAATCCCGTCTCTGTTCTTGCCAATGCCAATTTATAACTGTGGAGTACGTTTTGGGTGCATTAATACGATGATCCTTCTTTATTATTTTCACTACGAGATTATCTTCTCGATCAGAAAATGTCTTCGGGCGTTCTCCTCCGGGTTGCAGTTCAATCGCCTATTCATTGATGTACCATGAGATTATGTCACTCACTGTGCTTTCTTCATTAATGGCATTTTGCAAACTTTTGGGCATGATTAACTCTTTACATGATGGTAAATAACCAGCTGACGCTGCTCAACGGTAGTGTTCTTTCCTCAACGATTCATTTCCGCTTAAATGCAATATATGCAACCGCATACATTAAAATACGCAGTTAAAGAACAAATTTTAAAAAATTGCACACATGCAAAATACAAATTGAGTAATTTGTTTTATTTTTGGTAGTATGTAAAGTTACATACATTTCTTTTCGATATGCACAGTCAGTAAAACTATGCAATTGCATGAAGTTCTGCGGTCTAATAATAATAATAATAATAATAATAATAATAATATAATAATAATAATAATAATAATAAAACACGCTCACCAACAAAAACACTAAATTAATAATTTTGTATACATTAGGCTTATAATTTGAAATAACAATGCATTTTAAATCAGTAAAATCTACAGTAAGTAAATATTGTGAATTTAAGGAAAGAGTACCATATGAACCCACAGCAGTCCCATAGTTTAAACTTGCACTATCTGTTGGAAACATATACAGATTATTTTAGAATTTTTTCAATTTTTTTGAAGATGAGCATTTTGAAAAAACTCAAAATCAAATTTTAAATTAAAAATTTGAAAAATATTTTAAACCCAACCCCTGTTGATTGCATATCATATAAAAGGACATAAAGAAAGCTACAAAATGACACTTGTTCCAGCTCTTAATTTGGAGAGGTTCTACATCAATTTAAAAATTTTCGGGAACCCAATTTGTAAAATTACATGGCTGTATTTCACAAACGGGTGGAAATATTTCACTCAAAATTTGTACCTTTCTTATTCTTCATTCATACTACCTACGTGTCAGATTTCATCTGAATCTGAGATGGTGATATAAAATGACTGTGTTAATTTAATATGGAAATGACCCTTATGTATTTTCGTCCGGTAATCACAATTTTACTTCGCATTTCAGTTTGAATCACGAAGTCTGGAGGGAGGGAGATTCAACTCCGGTGTGGGGGTATGTACGAAAAACGTCGGCAGCTACTTGGAAAATAAGAAAACAAAAATAGACTCCTTCCTACTTCAGTGACATCACGCGGTGGGTGAAGGAACTTACGAAGGCGCCGGTCAGTTGCATAATAGCGTATGTTCTCATGTAGGGGATCGGCATTGCTGGGGCGGTCTTTGGTCGTGCCTCAATCCAAGACAAAATGGAAAAGAAGTAGTAACGATGTAATATCATAGTGCTAGCCGACTTGGAACCGATTCGGGTTCATTGTTATCTTCATCTATTAGATTGTAAGGCAGTGAATTGCAGCTCTCTTGACAGGTCTTTACGCAGTTTGTGCTGTATTTATGTGAGAATTTATAATAATTGATTTATTAATTATGATTATTGTCATTCATTGTCAAGAGCGTGTCCCGTTAATTAATATTGCTCGTAAATGAATATTGCTTCCCGCGGAAACGCTTGGCTTTGCTGTCATTGGGTGTTTTGATAGGTTCCTTCGTGGTTTTTCATTCCCCCGCGTGATGTCGCTGAAGTGCAAGAGGTCTAGTTATGTTGTATTTTTCAAGTAGCTGCCAACGTTTTCGCTTCGTAACCCACACCATCGGAGTTCAGTCTTCTTCCTGTAACCTTCGTGGTTTGTATGGCCTTCGTAGGCGGACGTCTTGAGTGGACTGCTCAGGCCTTGTATGTATAGGTGGTGTTGCACTATACTGCGATTTCTCTAACTTTGCCCCTCAAGGCCCATCTCACGGTGTAAGATACATAGGTGCGTTCACTCCCAATCTAAAACTGAAGCTTATGTGAGGATAGTCCTCAAAGTTCTCGCATATAAGCGTTGCGATCTTTGGGTCTCATATGGGCAAGGTCGTGATTGGACGTGATACATTCGACAGCTCTGTGGCCAGCTGATTTCAAATTAGTGATTTGGCGTTTCGCAGTGGAATTGGTAAAGTGTACAGCGAACTGTTACGAAAATGGGTAGGAAATGTTTCGTAAAACTGTGTAATAGCTACAGTTTAAGATGTCATCTTAAGACGTATATCTTACACCGTGACCCAAACCGATCGTGCGCGCCGTAGGGAGAAGCGGGAAATAGCCTCAAATTGGCTTCAGAAAATTTGCTCCAAAGGCGGCCTAGTTGACACACCTATATATATCTTACACCGTGGCCCATCTTCGCGATGAATATCACACGGCATTTCGCGTCTTTCTCGGTCTTACGGTAGAAGTCGCATGATCGCAAGCACTGCTTGATACGGTCGCGAAAATGCGAAATCTAGCGGAACGCCTGAGAAAGATGCGAAATACCGTGACATACTCCATCGCGAAGATGGTATTTGAATGGCCTTAAGCGGCAAAGTTAGAAAAATCGCAGTATAAGCGACCTATGGCCTCAGAACAGCACAAAATCTCTGTAAATTGGGATGCAGTGGTGGGACCGCTCGTCCACCTGAATACTCAGAGTCTGCGTGTTGTTATTTCAATGGTAGCATTTTTGTTCACGTAGTGAATGTTTGTCTACACCAGTTTTGTTGAATTAGTTTTTTAGGAATATGTTGAAAACAAAAGATTCCAGGTTTCAACATCTATAATAAAAATTGCCTTTCAACAGTTATAATAATGATTGGAGCAATTTCCTGTTGACGGTGTTTGTCAGAAACGTTATTTGCTTTCTCTTTCTTGCTTTAGTTGGATGTGATGCTTTCACCCAACGAAGACAATAAAAGGAAATATTCTGCAATGGAAACAGAATGATTTGTCTAAATATTTTGTGTAATCAGACAGATACTAGAAGAGAACATATTTCTGAAGCCGATGAAATCCTTTTGTTGATTTGTACGGTAAAGAGATGATGAACGGGAGCAATAGACGATTTCCACTACCAGGTACTTTCAAGGACGATGATAAAACCAAAGTTTGTCGAGACATAAATCTCCGTTTGATGCAGCCCGCTAACAAGGATGTCGCAGCTGCCATCAAGTAAAGTTTGGGAAGACAAAGTATTCCTTAGGATTTGTGCTGGTCGTCTAACACACACGTGCCTAATTAAAATAATATGAAATGCAACTCACTTCATATAATCAAATGCCATGCTTAGGCATGTAGCTGCAGAAAATCAAGACTGAAGTGCTCATCTCTTGGCCTACATACTAGTGCTGAGCATTCATGTGGAAATTCCCCTGAAACTGACAAGGTAAGAAATAGCATTTCATTTATCGTTCAAAATTGCGCCCAAGAGGAAGTCGTGAAACGTTTTCTTATTATGCTGAAGAGAGTAATTGAATGTAGCTCTTGAATAAGAAATATCAAGAACGATTTCTACCACGGACTTTATCTCCTAATTTTCGATAACGAAAGCATTAACCGGCTAATTCTGGAATTAGCAAGTATCGCACCTTATCCACATCGAACTGCACAGAAAACGCACATATTGCACAGCTGCACAGCATATATTGCACGAACAGCACAGACAACGCATTTACTTACATTGTATCGATTGAAAATCCGTTTATTTGTTACAATTATCTATTGCCTCGACCACTTTGCCTGCTCAGTGCGCATTACATTAGGTATGTATATATTGAAGGCTGCACGATGATTTAATGTAAATGTGATTGTGTAGACCGAGTTTTGTTAAAAGGACATTGTTCCCACATTCAAAAGTTAAGTTGGAACACAAAAATACACATACATATCCATACTACATGTAATGCTGCGCGAAAAAACTGCTAATTTCAGCAGAAAAACTCTTACTACAGGGCCCTGGTAATGAAAAAGTGGATAAATCCAATTGCTAAATTAAAAAAAAATCTCCTAACATGTAATGCAGCCGGAATCCCTGTTTGTGATTACTTTGTACCGAAAACCTTAGTATCGAAAGAGAAAACGTCTGTCCGTCCGTCTGTCTCTGAACAACGCTAGCGACTAAACCGTTCAGCCTATTTTCTCCCAAATTGATACTCCGCGATCGATCAAGCTGATCTCGTGGCCCCTTAAATTTCAACCGATATTTTAATTTTGGAGGTACTCTACATGAAGCTCCTCCGACATTTTCAAAATTTTCTCAAAAACGGCTCCATTTTTTCCTTTAAACTACTTGTAAGAATAGAGTAAAATACACTTATTAGATGGCGTAGGTCCGATTTTCATGGATAACTCTGAATTTTTGAAAATTGCGAAAGTTTGAATTTTATTCGGCGTCTTTTCTCCAACTACAAAATTGCAGATAGAGATTTTTTCCTTCTAGTAATATTTGTCCTTCATAGTGAGTTCTTTCTTGAAGGTCATGTACAATATTTTGAACATTTTTGTAGTTTTCGCGCAATATTGCGTGCAATATGTGCATTTTTACTTTCCCGGATACTATACGTACAAACGTACGTATACTATACGGGAAGTTTCTAAATTAAGAAAAAAAATCTAACACGTTGTGCAGCCAGAATCCCTGTTTGTGGGTCCCCCTACCGAAGAACCAATGAAAGCAAAACGTCAGTCTGCCCGTCTGTCTGTCTGTGAACAATGCTAGCGACTAAACCGTTCAGCCGATTTTTTCCAAAATTGATATTGTCCAATCGATCTGGCTGATCTCGCAGCCCCTTGATTTTAAAACCGATATTTTAATTTTGGTGGGTACTTTATACAAGAAGCCCCTGGGACATTTTCAAAATTTTCATAACAATGGCGCCAACAATTTTGACAAATTTTGTTGTTGGATAGTCTGAAGGTCATTTTAGAGAACGGCGTAGGTCTCATGTTGGTTGAAAACTCTGATTTTCGAAAAACGGAAGAAAATCAATACAGGTGTACATTAAGTCCGGGAACACTTTCAATTATTTATTGCAGAAGCACCAAACTTTGGACAGATATCATACATATGTTATTTTGAAGAGAAATACTGAAAGTTTTTTTTCGTGTATACCGCCACAGCGTAGTTTGGTAATTTGCCGATAGTCAGCACTAGTCGCAAAGATGACGAGTTCACGTGCGGAGCGAGCTTTCTGTATGTTGGAGTTCGACAAAAACAAGTGAGCTACAGCTGTTCAACGGATGTTTAGAGCCAATTACGGTAAGAAACCACCAACAAGGAACGCCATTTACCACTGGCACAACAAATTCGTTACGACAGGTTGCTTGTGCCCGGCAAAGAGAAGCGGACGTCCCAGATTGAGTGAAGTGAATGTGGAGCGCGTACGAGAGACATTTGTAAGGAGTCCAAAAAAATCGGTGCGTCGTGCATCCTATGAACTCGAAATGGCTCCAACGACAGTGTGGAAAGCCCTGCGACAGAAGCTGTCTATGAAATCATCCAAATTGAAGATAGTACAGAAGCTCAATTACGACGACAAAGACAAGCGTTTTGAGTTTTGTTCGCATTTGCAACATCGAATGAGGATGGGGATGACATTGATGATCGCTTAATTTTTAGCGACGAAGCCACTTTTCACACTAATGGGAAAGTGAACAGGCATAATTGTCGAATCTGGGGTACAAACATCCACACGAATGCATTGAATTTGAGCGTGATTCCCCGAAGGCAAATGTTTTTTGTGTCTTGTCTCGTCGAAATCTGTACGGACCATTCTTCTTCGCCGAGAGCACTGTCATTGGATATTCCTACTTGGACATGTTGCAGCAATGGCTGATGCCTCAAATGCAATCGGACTCTCCGTTCATCTTTCAGCAGGATGGGGCTCCACCCCATTTTCGTCGTGAAGTTCGTGGACGTGAACACGGAGCTGCCGCATCGATGGATCGGCCTGATACAGAAAGGGACAGCTATTTCATTAAATGGCCCCCTCGATCACCAGATCTCACTCCTGTGACTTTTTTCTGTGGGGACACATTAAAGATCTGGTGTACCGCCTCTACCATGTGATGTAGCAGAGCTTTGGGAGAGAATACGGAAAGCGACTGCCAGAGGCGGGATTTCGGATCTTTCATTGGGGGGGGGGGGCAAATTTGGGCGCTATTGTGAACACGAAAATATTGGTTTATATGAATGGTTTTAATTAATTGTGCTGTAACTACATACACTGTTTTCAATTTTGTTAATTATTTCATTGATTATTATTGAATGTTATTAATTATATTAGTGGAATACAGAGGTGGCGATCCTCATTGTTATTTGAACGGTCCGCACTGTAAATTCAACAATGCATTTTTCTCAGTGCTCAGAAAAATGCATTCAAAAGTGGTCATTTACGACCATTCCACATTCTCTAGAAGTTTGCAACATTTATTCCGACACATTCTGTAGATTGAACTGAGGCAGGCTTGCTCGTGAATGCTCTTTGCAGGTACCTGCTGTGTCTGCGCGGGGGCAAGGGCGGCAGCGGCGGCGGCGGCGGCGGCAGCGGCGGCAGCGGCGGCGAGTTCGGCGGAGGCTTCGGGGGCGGCGGCGGCGGCGGCGGCGGCGGCAGCGCGGGGCGTCGCGGCAGCTACAGCCTCACCATGGGCACCAGCCGGCGCGGCTGCGGCGGCGGCGGCGATGTAAAATTCATTTTGCTGCATTACTTTGTTTCTTCAAAAATTACACAAATGTAATTTTGTTGAAATTTCTCTCATGTCTTTAATATGCACATTATCGGCGATTTGTATATATTATTGCATTTGTGAATGACAGTGATTCATATGACTTCCAATAGAGCTTTTCGAAATCGAAATAGTTTTCTGTAAAAAAGAGCTTTTCGCATTTCGCAACGCTTAAACGCCATTTTCGTAAAAACGGCACCAAATTTTTCAACGAAAATTTTCATTTAGGATGAGGTTTTACTCTTCAATAATATTCTTAAAGTAGTTTTTGGTTCTGGCATTAGGAACCCGAAAAATTGAGCAAATGTGAAAAAACGTTCCGGCGGCGATATATAGTTGCTGGCATAAGGATGCGGTACGACCGAAAAGTCAGCCCCGCTAATACGAGAAAATCTGTGCCATTCTATTGCTCCACTAGTTCCTTTTTGTTTTGGCCCTAGAATCTTTGGTGGCGTCTAAAACAAAAATAGTACGAACACAAGTAGTAGTGTATGTAATACAAGCCAGTTAAAGTTTGAGGCTCATACGTATGCTCGTATACGTACCATAGTTCGGGGCTCGTTGTACAACCATCGCCATATTAAAATTCGGCAAACTAAAACCGGGCTATGATAGTTCGAAATTACATATTGAATGCATAAAAACGTTTAAAACATATTGTATTTCATTCGTTAAAAATCAGAATCGGTCAAAGCGAACTCAACTCTAATTAAAAGCCAAAGACATACTTTCCAAAGCTTTTAGAACCGAGAAAACACGAACACCTCTATTTCACATCAGCTCGCATATGCAACTGAACTACAAAGCTATATTCACAAAAGAAGTTATTAAACTAGTTAAAATTGTTCCTGCTAGAATGTTTGCGATATATGAAAATATACCAAGGGGGCTCATATTATATAAATGGTTCATATCACCTCTTTTAACTCTATCTACATAGGGAAATGCTATTTCTTTTTGAGAGTAAAAATTTGAGTGTTATGACTAGACCTCGGAATTTTACGCACAAAAAAGGTTTGATTTAGGCATCTAAAATAGGCAACAAAATTAGGAAATTAGTCACTAATAGGCATTAAAATCGATGTTTGAGGCACTTAAAGTTGGTCACAGAATGAATTAGCCAGGAAAAAATAGAAATGAAAAAGTTATATTTCTGGCATGTAGAACTTGTCTCAAAAGGATTATTCAGTAAAATCTGTCTAAACCAGAATCTGTGCAAGACGGAAACTTGCCTTAACCGGAAAATTTCTGCGGCCCGTTACGTTAAATGGCATTTTACACAGCATAAAACGGAATCTGTCCAACGTGGAAACGGAACGGTTTTTCTTGTCCTACAGAGAGAAAAAACCTTCGGAAAACGGAATTTCTGTTAATTTAATGCTGTTCGCAGAGACATGAGGGATACTCTTAAGTGGAATGAACGCATCTGCAAGTCTGCAAGTCGTACAGTGAAGGAAAGGGGCTTTTGCTGTTATCGTAGAATTCGACCTTGGGGTCATTTGTCTCTCAAGGCGTAAGCCGTTGGGGAATTCCCTCTCTCCCGACTCTCTAAGCGTGGGTACGAGAATGGTTTCAATCCACGTGTCTCCCTGCCTCGCGTTGACAGTCGTAACCCGTTGACCAGAGCCGCATTGCTCAAGGCCATGCAAGGGTGTCAGATAGACCTACTACTCCGAGCTGTGACGCATTGTGCGCTGAGTCTGCGAGAAGTCCGGGTGCAGCCACTACCCAGTGAGGTGGTGTGCTTTTATGAGTTTCATAGCGTTTGACAATGATTGGAAAAAACAAAACTAAATATTTAAATTTGGCAACTTTGGAAAACAATTGAAAAAGTGTTAGGAAGGCAGAAAACCAAAAAGCAAAATTCTAGATTTATGTTGAAAAAATTATATTATTTCAATGAACATGTGAAATATTTCCTTTTATCGAATTGTCAGAAATAATTATGTTTAATATTCATTTATTGGTGATTTCTTCCGTAAATAAGTTTTATGCTAATATAAGTTTTATAATTATAATAAAGTCACGTTACTAGTTTCAGGACGGAAATATCAATATAAAAGTGTCATAAGCGTACAACCCTGCATAAAACGGAAACCGTCCTAAACCGGAAAAAAATTTGTCCCAATCGATTCCGCTTTAGACGGATTTTACTGTATTAGGCAATATTTATTATGCAGGAAAAAGTATTTTTACATTTATGAGAGAGACTACAAACATTTTTTTCACATTCATAAATAGCAGTATAGTATATAATTAATATTTTCTCCAAATTTTCTACAATAAGGCTGTCTTGTCTATTAAAATCATTTTTAAGGCTGAATATGATCTGTTTACTGACATATATTTATTGGAGCAAATAAATTTACTTACATTTCTCATGCTCACTTCTGGAACTTTTTCGCTCGTCCCGTCTCCCCACTCCCCAAAAAAACATGTACCACACGACCCCTTTAAACACTGAACAGTATTTTGTAACATACGCCTGTCGGAGAGTAGGCTTTGCCCGGCCTGTCTGTCGCTTTCCTCGTGTGGACTTCGCAGACGATGCACTGCGGCGATAAGCGTCAACCTGCCAACAGCGCAGCTGCATCTGGAATAGCTGCAGTTGCCCAGGAAGTGCGTGCTGATCGGAGACGAGCGTGAAACATCCTTATTATGTTGACTTGTAGGGCTCCTTTTGTTCGGTATTTTGAGTGAAAGATTTCGGTGCTCTCGTAGCATATTAATGACAGGGTACTTAAAACAGACATGAACATTTTTCGTCATCAGTTAACTATTTTAGGGATATATGCGGTAAACGACAATGCACTTGTCGATTAAAAAAATAAGTTTTTTCAAGATCTCAGTGAAATTATAGCATGTATTCCGCATCAAAATGAAAATCTATTAATTGGGGATTTTAATAGCAGAGTAGGTAACAGAGAACGCGAAGTAATAGGTCACTTTGGAGAGGAAACTGTTAATGACAATGGGAAAAGATTAATAAACCTTTGTAAGGAGCATGCGCTATGTGTAGGGAAAACCATTTTCAGTCATAAAAACATCCACAAATATAGCAGAATAGATCCAGCAAGAAATATTCAATCACTAATCGATTTAGTTGTGGTAAAGAAAGAAGGAAGAGTAAAACTGAATGATGTGAGAGTATACCGCCAACCAGAGTGTGGAACTGATCATCATCTGGTAGTGAGCAAACATGTATTTCCTTTTAGAAGTAAACAAAGATCTATTGAAAAAGATACCGATATTTTAATTGAAAAAAATGACATACATTTTAAAACAAACAATTTTAAAACAATTTTTTACATTGTGTAAGAATATAGAAAGTACAATAGGATATAATAGGTCAACCCAAGCATGGAAAACGATTAAAAATATGAGAAAAATTGTTACAAAAGTAAATTACAAATAATAACTTCTACAAAATGGATTGACTACTATGAAAAATTATTACAAGAAAGTAGAGTTGAATACCAAAACAATTTGGAACGCACACATTGGCAAGCGGAGGAACCTGAAATCAGTTGGTTTGATGTAAAACGGGCTTTGGCGAAAGCTAAAAACAATATAGCTCCAGAACCAGGTAACCTTAGAATGGAACTTTTAAAATACGGAGGTTATAATATAACTGAATACCTCAAAAATCTTTTTAACAAAATTGAAGTTAGTGGCGATATTCCTCAGGAACGGAATATGTCATATTTTAGCTCTATACACAAGAAAGGTGACAAAATCCTTTGTGAAAATTACAGAGGAATTAGTGTCATACCTTCAATAGCTAGGCTATTGGCTAGTATTCTAAAGGAAAAAATACAGAAGGGAATAACATTCAGTGAAGAACAAAACGGTTTTAGAAGTGGGAGGTCATGTTTAGATAACATCCATTACTTATGCCAAAATAATGGAATAATGGAAAAAATGGAATATACACATATGACATTTATAGACCTGGAAAAGGCTTATGACAGTGTTCCTAGATATAAAATATGGTCAGCGATGAGAAGACTGAATGTTCCCGAAAAATGGATTAATTTGGTTAAAAAATGTACCAGAATACTGAAGCGTGTATTAAAATGGGGAGGAAAATTACCCAAAGTATTAAAACTAACAAAGGGTTAAAACAAGGATGTAGTTTATCGCCACTTCTATTTAATATATATATATATATATATATATATGGAACAAGTTTTGGAAACTTGGTACAAGAAATGTTCTCAAATGGGAGTTCTCATAAATGATAGGTGCTTACATTCTCTACCTTTTGCAGATGATCAGGTCATTATGGCATCAGATCGGGAAGATATGGAGTTTATGCTTAGGAAATTAAAAGAAGAATACGAAAAGTGGGGACTTTAAATTAACCTTAAAAAGACCGAATATTTATGCATTGGAGGAGGTACCTCTAATATAAAAATTGATGATGACGAAATAACTAACTGTTCAAAATTTAAATATCTGCGGGCTATAATTCCTGACGATGGGAAAGTTGATGAAGATATTACCACTAGACTCGCAATGGGCACAAATGCAATCAAAGCTCTACATGGCCTTATATGGAATAGTGTGTTACGACAAGACACGAGAAGAATATTCCACAATGTAGTGGAAAATATTATACTATATGGAGCAGAAATGTGGCCTTTCATAAAACGCCGTGGAGACAGAATACGGTCAGCAGAGCTCGACTTTATGAGAAGATCTTTGCAGATAACGAGGCTGGACAAGATAAGAAACGAAGTGGTATGGGAAAGAGCTGGGGTTCAAACAACTATAAACAGAAGACTAGAAAATAAAGCTCTTCAATGGTACGGACATGTCCAGAGGATGCAAAATAAGAGATGGCCAATTCAAATTTTAAACTGGATACCTGAAAGAAGGCGTAGAAGAGGTAGACCTGTTTTGACCTGAAAGACGTATATACAGGAAGTAATGGATGAGAAAGGACTAGAAGAAGTTCAATGGAACGACCGAAAAATACGGAAATCGAAACGGCAAACCTTAGGGGTAGAAACCGTCGAAGAAGAAGAGATTTCGGTGTGTTGCTCGATCATATTTGCATTTCGGAAAAGCTTTTGCGTTTCCGTAAAACCAATTTCAAAATTTAGAATTTAAAATATGATCGTTCTTGAAAATAACTTGTTTTAGGCAAAAACATATTAAAATAGACATCAATCACCCTTTTGAGGACATTTTAGGACATATTAGATGCTTTCAGTACATCTATTTTCTCATGATTTGTAAACACCTGCAATTACTTTTCACAACATCCTAAAGAGGCATTTGTCCTAAAATCAGAGGTCTAGTTATGACTCATGATTTTAGGCATTCAACTGCTTAATTTCCAAGTAAATAACGTTTAAAAGCAATATATAATTGAAAGAGAATTTATTAATAAAGGATATTCAAAGTAAGGCTGAACACCATCCCGCGCGTTTTATAATACTGAACTAAAGTTCACCAATTTATTAATGTATACTATTCGCTCAGCTTAATAAAATTATTGTTCGCTTAATTATTATTACATTTCTTCTCAAAATAGAGAAACAAATAAATCTTTTATAACTAAATTTGAAGATTTTCGAAATGAAACGAAATATATATTTTTTAAATTTGTCCCAAGAATTTGTCCCCCGAATCCCGCCTCTAACTGTCTAGATAGTGGGATCAAACTAATGCAAAACAGCAGAGGGGATAGTGAATCTCCTTGAAAAATACCCCTGTTGATCTGAATACTTCTGGTTTCTACTGCTTCCTTTCTGCTCTGTATTAGTAACCTGGTACTTCACGACTTCATACTAGCCTTGCAAAATTCAATAAGTCTAGGATGAAATCGATAGATCTCCAGGGTCTTCAAAATCCAATCGTGTGGTACACTATCAAAGGCCTTTTGGTAGTCAATCCAAGCCATGTTCAAATTACGTTTTCGTTTCTTTACATTTATTATTATTATTATTATTATTATTATTATTATTATTATTATTTTTCCATTACATCACGACTAAAGATCTTATGAGTCGGCTGAATATAAAATCTACTCCAGGTTGCAACCAGCTACCTAAGGAGCAGATCCGGACGCAAAATGTGGGCTGTTCCAAATAAAGCTATTTCTTGCACTTCCCAGTCTTTTGAATTACTGGGGAGTTTAGACAAGTTCTTACTCAAATTTTGCGGAACAAATCCCAGAGCTCCAATAACTATCGGGACGACCTATGCTTTTACGCCCCACATTCGGCTGATCTCGATTTCCAAACTCTTGTATTTAAGACGTTTCTCTGCCTCCTTGGAAACGACGTTTTGATAGCAAGGTACAGCAACATCGATAAGTAAACACGATTTTTTCGCCAAATCCCGGATAACTATATCCGGTTTATTTGCCGCTATCGTGCGATCAGTTTGAATTTGTTGGTCGTACAATATCGTACACAATCCAACAGACGTCACCGGTTTCGGTGAGTGTTCGTACCACTTGGGGCATATGTTTGGAACTTCAAGGGCGGTACAGATCTGCCAGTGGAGATAGCTACGCACCCTGTCATGTCTCTTCAGGTATTCGGTCTTTGATAAGACTGGACAAGCTGAGACAATATGATCAATGGTTTCTACTTGCTCCAGGCAAATGCGGCATTTATCATCTTGGGAAATTTTGAGAACCGCTTTATCATAATGTCGTGTTCTCAAGGCCTGATCTTGGGCAGCTATTACAAGTGCTTCCGATTCTGGCTTCATTCTTCCCCTTTTAAGCCACATAAATGATTGATCTTTATAGATCTGCACTTTGTCCATTCGTTTCAAATATTGTCCGTGGAGTGGTTTGTCTCTCCACGATTTCTTTAACTTTTTTTGTGTCTCAAATTTCATGTTAAGTAGCATCAGAAGTTCAGTGTCTCTGTCATTCTGGGTGTCTTGCATAGTCTTGTTCGCAATGTTTCTTGCTACACTTACAATGCCTCTGTTTCCCATTCTTCGGTCAGATTTCATGACCTGCCTCATTAGTGGGTAATCTTGATGGCTGACTACATACTTTCCCATCCCGGTTATTGCATTGTGCCGGGAGGCTTCAATTTGTGCCAGGAGGCCTCTTCCTCCTTCCTTACGTGACACATAAAGCCTATGTACATCAGTTCGGGGGTGGACAACGGGATGCATTGTAAGAAGTTTTCTGGTTTTTCGATCCATGATGCGAATTTCCTGCTCAGTCCAGTCTACTAGTCTGAAACTGTATTCGGCTACAGGCACCGCCAAACTACCTATTGCAGATATTTTATTCCTTGAGTTTAGAGCAGACTGCAGGAACAAGTCTCACTCTTCTATAATACTCCCTGCGAATTCTCTCTTTCATTGTGTCGTTCGAGATTGTCTCACATTCTTCAATGCCCAGATATTTGTAAGTTTTACCTGGCTCAAGATCTTGAATCACAGTGTGCCCAAGAGCTCCGTAAAGTTACAATCGCAAAGTTGTAAAAAAAATTTGAAATTAATCTCCAAATTTGTCGCTTTTTTGTTGCTAATTTGTTACGCAAAACAAAAATTTGTCGCTCTTCATTTGACACTGCTATAACAAATGCTGCTAACTTTATATCAAGTTAGCATCGCAAAAACAAGAAAACCAAGAAACTACACAGATAAATTAAAAATTAATTACATGGGAATTTGTCGCTTTTTTGTTGCTCAAAACTTACCATAAAACAAATTTTGTTACTCTTCAAACAAAGCCAGAAATGTAATTTCCCAAAAACGCTGTTTTTCAACGCAATGGCAGGAAAACCAAGAAATAACAATAATAAGTAAAAAATATTTACATGGGAATTGGTCGCTAATTTGTCGCTCGAAACCTACCGTAAAAGAAATTCTTTTACTCTTTAAACAATATGCTAGAAATGGAATTTTTCCCAAACGCGATGCTAAGTTGATATCAACTTACAATCGCAATTTTAAGAAAACCAAGAAATAACAATAATAAGTAAAAATAGTTACATGAGAATTTGTCGCTTTTTTGTCGCTCGAAACTTAACGTAAAAGAAATTTTGTTACTCTTTAAACAATATGCCAGAAATGGAATTTTTCGCAAAACGGGATCTGATGTGTCGTCAAGTAAGAATCGCAATCTCAAGAAAACCGAGAAATAATCTAAATACACAAAAACTTTTTACACGGGAATTTGTCGCTAATTTGTCGCTCGAAACCTACCGTAAAAGAAATTTTGTTACTATTTAAACAATATGCTAGAAATTGAATTTTTTGCTAACGCGGGTCCAGTATGTGGTCAAGTTAGATTCACAATCTCCAGAAAACCGAGAAATAACAATAATATGCAAAAAATAATTACATGAGAATTTGTCGCTTTTTTGTCGCTCGAAACCTACTGTAAAAGAAATTCTTTTACTCTTTAAACAATTTGCTAGAAACGGAATTTTTCCCAAACGCGATGCTAAGTTGATATCAACTTACAATCGCAATTTCAAGAAAACCAAGAAATAAGAATAATAAGTAAAAATAATTACATGGGAATTTGTCGCTTTTTTGTCGCTCAAAACTTACCATAAAACAAATTTTGTTACTCTTCAAACAAAGCCAGAAATGTAAGTTCCCAAAAACGCTGTTTTCCAACGCAATGTCAGGAAAACTAAGATATAACAATAATAAGTAAAAAATATTTACATGGGAATTTCTCGCTTTTTTGTCACTCGAAACCTACCGTAAAAGAAATTCTTTTACTCTTTAAATAATATGCTAGAAATGGAATTTTTCGCAAAACGGGATCTGATGTGTCGTCACGTAAGAATCGCCATCTCAAGAAAACCGAGAAATAATCTAAATACACAAAAACTTTTTACATCGGAATTTGTCGCTAATTTGTCGCTCGAAACCTATCATAAAACAAGTTTTGCTACTCTTTAAACAAAACCGGGAATGTAATTTCCGAAAGCAGCGCTTCTGCACCACAGTGACAGGAAAACCAAAAAATTACTTTAGTAAATAATAAATAATTACATGGTAGTTTGTCGCTTTTTGTCGCAGTCAACTTACCAAAAAATTAATTTTGTTTCTCTTTGGACAATTACAGAAATGGAATTTTTCGCAAACGCGTTTCTCACGTTACGTCAAGTTAACAAAGGAATCTCAAGAGAACCAAGAAATTTCAGATATAAAGAAAATGTAGGTCCATCAAGCTGGCCCGCCCACTATAGCAGAATCAAACCAAACTAGTACCAGAATTTTTAACTATTTTATTACTAATTTATTACCGCAAAACTAATTTATGATTTAGGGCAAAAAGAAATTTATCGGGCCAATTTGACTCTTTCGTGAAATTACAAGAGTTTGCTCACGGTTCAATAATATTTGGGGGAAAATATTTACCATGATATTTGGCACCTTGCTTAGAACTCTCCGTAAACAAACAATACAACATACATTTTCGTACATCGTAATTTGGCGAGGACGTTATTATATCGTTTTAAGAGGAAAAATAACACTCCAACCATTTCCTTGCATAATTGTGTCGAACCATGGAATACAAAAGTGTTACGAGAAAAAACTTCAGCTGTTTAAACAGTACATACTTTCTCGCCTTTAGTAATGGCTACGTCATACAATTCTACGGAAGTTTCTCTCCTTATTAACATATGTCATCTTTTTTTGTAAAACTAATTACAAGTTATAGAACATTAGGTACTAATAATTTTCACACAAATATCAACATAACTTCGACAATTAATAGTGCATTTTACACAGCTAATTCATGTCCCAACAATGAGACAATTCACAGAAATTCACATGTACATACGTAATGCATACGAGGAGAAAAGTTAAAGAAAAAAGTGGTGCTGTTTTTCAGAAAAAAATTGTTTAAAAAATTCCAAATGACCTGTATATTTCAAGCATAATTATGCGAAAACTACTCAAATGCTCAAAAAACCGTATATTACATTTCAAAATCTGTCACTAAAGAACATATTTCATTAACTAGCGATATGTGTTTTTTAACAATAAAATAGCGGTAATAATAATATTTTTTAAAGTGTATGATCTAAAAGTAAGAAACAAATTTAAATTATTTATGCGGATAAAAAAATATTTCGGGAAACGAGAGTGAATTCCATAACTTGGCCCCGCAGCGTGCAGATTGGAAAGGAAATGCCTGCACCGTCCACTCTGAAGGAGCGGGATTTTCCCGGCGGAGGGAGGCAAGCTGTTTACCTGGGGGTGAATTCTACGACCCTCCCCCTAGCCGAAACGGAAGGAGCGGATCAGGCATTAAGTGCCTTTACAGCATTCATTCATACACTAATATTTCTAAGACGCTCCAATGGACCTGTAAAGGATTGCTTCAGAAAAAGAAGACAGGAATATTCAATTGCTCAGCACATTACATAATTTAGAAAGTACAACAAGAAATTCGAAGTATAATTTTAAAAAATCGCTTTACAGAAATGAACTCAAAAGCTAACTGAAGACCACGTTGCACATGAAAACAAAATATCTGCGTTACACATATCAGATATTTTTATTTTCTCGCATTAATACGTACTTAGTAAAGACAAATTATTGTGATGGGGCAGCGTAAATCGGCGATTTTCCAACCCAAAAACTCTTGTGACCGTCGAGACCACGAGTTTAAAGAGAAAGGCACGCGCCTGCGTGTTTGGCGTCGAGAGAAAATTGTATTGACAAGAACAGTGAATTCTTCGTAAATTGTTTAAAAGTGAAATAAGCTTGCCAAATGAAGTATACATTCAGATAGATTTTATAATACACTTTCCTTGTTTTAGTATCACAACAAATATGCTCCAGAAATGTACACAGTTTTTCTTGCTGTTGTAAATAAATATTAATTAATTAATAAATCCAGATTAATAGAACAAATGTTTGTTGTTGTTATTATTACTATTATTATTAATATTATTCTTCTAATTCACAGACAGACGGACGGACGTATTAAAAAAACACTTTTTCGGTATCAGGAAGCTCCAAAACCTGTATTTCCGTTTAGATCTCGAAATTGATATTCCGCAGCATCATTTTCTGTATTCTACGTATAATACTCTGTATACGGGCATGGTCTAACTCCGCAGAAAATAATCCTCTTCTTCAGGTAAGCGGTGCGGACTCCGCCACATCCTTTCACTTTTCGAAGTCCGAACTGCGCAGAAAATAATCTCCATACCAGTTAAATGGTTCGGACACCGCAAGGAGGGCCGGCACTCAGTCTTTCGTTTTCTTCCTGTCAGCATCGAGAAGAATAAAAGGAAATGGAATTCATTTACAGCCAACGCGGCAAGAAACTTCTCGTCTAAGATGACTATAAATTTTATAGAGATACGGCAACGATTAACGGAGTGCGGTGGCGATGCGTATCCTAATCTTGCAAAGCAAAAATCTTTTTAAGTGATCTGTTTTTCGAAGTGAAATTTCTCACAATCACAACGGCGACAGCAAGATACCAAGACAAACGGTAAACAATGAGCTGAAGAGGATCCTACGGAAAGACCATGATGTAAATGGTCCTTTTATATAGAAATATGAAATAGTATTGCTTTCCTGTTTCCCCGTGTAGACATCGAAAGTTTCCCAGATATCTCTTATTTCTGGTCAGTTTGACCATTTCCCCTTTGTACTTGCGAGCCTTCTGTGGAGTTCCACTGATGGGCGCTAATCCCCTACTTCTGCGCAGTTCGACCATTTCTTTTTGACTACCTAGCTTTGTACCCAAGACCTTTCTGCGGAGTTCGCCCATACCGTCCGTAGACACATACGTATTCAAGAAAGTAAAAAACGTATTAAGGACCCGCAACTCGTGAAATCTCACTATAAGATATGTTAGAGAAAGTAAATTACTACATATTGTAATAGGATTTGTCCACTTTTTCCGAATCAGGGACACAAAACGAGTTTTTATGTCGAAAAATTCCCGTTTTTTGTGGCGGAATTACATAACTTTCTTTATATTACGCATTTTAAATTGGATAGTTTACTTGGTAAGTTCTCTTCGTGAAGTACGCACAGAAAATAATACTCCGTAGATGTATTAGATTCCAATTACAGGATCTCCGTTTCATCATTGTACACAACGTCTTCTTCTTTTATTAAGGTTAACACCTGTTTTTCTTCATACAATACTTTACCATCAGGATGATTCAGGAAATATGGAAATCCAACGTACACAACGTAATGTTTGAAATTAATAAACTTTTATAAATAAGAGTATATCTGCGGAAAATTCTACGTTTTCCGGTGCACGATTGCATAACTTTCTCTTCTTACGATGAACTTCGTAAGGAGAACAAAACAAAACCAACGAATGAATCCTTCATCGCATGCCAGAATCTTCGAGATATGTGGAAATTTCAAATTTTATTTAATGTTTCCAATGGCAGTCTCGATTTGCAATTATTGGACATTTTAGACCAGTAACTAAACATCAACGACCATAAATAATTTTAGTTATACCAAAACCATTGGCGAAGTATCTACGAGTATAATTTCATTTGCAAAGCTTTGGTAATACCTGCCCCAGACAAAAATAGACAAGACCTGCCGGGTATTTAACCCTCGGTCAGGCTTATATTTTCGGGTGCAGATGAATGGTAAGAAAATTAGTTTTGCGGTAATAAATTAGTAATAAAATAGTTAAAAATTATGGCACTAGTTTAGTTTGATTCTATGGTGGGCGGACCAGCTTGATATCAAGCTGGCCCGCCACCCGTTTTTTTGGGTGAAGATGAGTGGTAAAAAAATCGGGTTTGCGGTAATAAATTAGTAATAAAATAGTTAAAAATTCTGGTACTAGTTTGGTTTGATTCTGCTATAGTGGGCGGGCCAGCTTGATGGACCTACATTTTCTTATATCTGAAATTTCTTGGTTCTCTTGAGATTCCTTTGTTAACTTGACGTAACGTGAGAAACGCGTTTGCGAAAAATTCCATTTCTGTAATTGTCCAAAGAGAAACAAAATTAATTTTTTGGTAAGTTGACTGCGACAAAAAGCGACAAACTACCATGTAATTATTTATTATTTACTAAAGTAATTTTTTGGTTTTCCTGTCACTGTGGTGCAGAAGCGCTGCTTTCGGAAATTACATTCCCGGTTTTGTTTAAAGAGTAGCAAAACTTGTTTTATGATAGGTTTCGAGCGACAAATTAGCGACAAATTCCGATGTAAAAAGTTTTTGTGTATTTAGATTATTTCTCGGTTTTCTTGAGATGGCGATTCTTACTTGACGACACATCAGATCCCGTTTTGCGAAAAATTCCATTTCTAGCATATTATTTAAAGAGTAAAAGAATTTCTTTTACGGTAGGTTTCGAGCGACAAAAAAGCGAGAAATTCCCATGTAAATATTTTTTACTTATTATTGTTATATCTTAGTTTTCCTGACATTGCGTTGGAGAACAGCGTTTTTGGGAACTTACATTTCTGGCTTTGTTTGATGAGTAACAAAATTTGTTTTATGGTAAGTTTTGAGCGACAAAATTGCGACAAATACCCATGTAATTATTTTTTACTTATTATTCTTATTTCTTGGTTTTCTTGAAATTGCGATTGTAAGTTGATATCAACTTGGCATCGCGTTTGGGAAAAATTCCGTTTCTAGCAAATTGTTTAAAGAGTAAAAGAATTTCTTTTACAATAGGTTTCGAGCGACAAAAAAGCGACAAATTCTCATGTAATTATTTTTTGCATATTATTGTTATTTCTCGGTTTTCTGGAGATTGTGAATCTAACTTGACCACATACTGGACCCGCGTTAGCGAAAAATTCAATTTCTAGCATATTGTTTAAATAGTAACAAAATTTCTTTTACGTTAAGTTTCGAGCGACAAAAAAGCGACAAATTCTCATGTAACTATTTTTTACTTATTATTGTTATTTCTTGGTTTTCTTAAAATTGCGATTGTAAGTTGATATCAACTTAGCATCGCGTTTGGGAAAAATTCCATTTCTAGCATATTATTTAAAGAGTAAAAGAATTTCTTTTACGGTAGGTTTCGAGCGACAAATTAGCGACCAATTCCCATGTAAATATTTTTACTTATTATTGTTATTTCTTGGTTTTCCTGCCATTGCGTTGAAAAACAGCGTTTTTGGGAAATTACATTTCTGGCTTTGTTTGAAGAGTAACAAAATTTGTTTTATGGTAAGTTTTGAGCAACAAAAAAGCGACAAATTCCCATGTAATTAATTTTTAATTTATCTGTGTAGTTTCTTGGTTTTCTTGTTTTTGCGATGCTAACTTGATATAAAGTTAGCAGCATTTGTTATAGCAGTGTCAAATGAAGAGCGACAAATTTTTGTTTTGCGTAACAAATTAGCAACAAAAAAGCGACAAATTTGGAGATTAATTTCAAATTTTTTTTACAACTTTGCGATTGTAACTTTACGGAGCTGTGCCCAAGGAATACGCTGAAGTCAGTCAGCTCCGAGGGTGGCACGTCACATCTGGTGGCAGCGGGTGGCCGCACGTCACAATCTGTACTTTTTCCTCTATCTTCTATCGACAATGTAATTACTCTAAAAATATGTTCTGGCTCTTGTGATAAATTTTTACTCGTAAAACTCATTGTGTTGGGTGCATGGTTTGACATGAAATAGAAACTTTTATTTCTTACGGTTTTCAGCGGAAATACCTCAAATAAGAAGGGGTGAGCTAGGTTCGCCGACCCTCTTGCTCGTTTGTCCACGACCCTTCCAAAGACGCCTGCGCTTCCGAGAAGCGGCAGTGCCCTTCCCCCCCCTGCCCTCGGCCGCACCGCCGCTCGCCGATAATGGGGGGGGGGGGGGTCGTACGCCTCGGTGATCTGCTGTGCCCTGCAATACCCTGTCGACTGACATGATAGCGGTGCCACGACTTAAAAGGCTACAAGAGGATGGCACATGGTCGCACTTCGCTTGGCGGCAGGTTTTTTGCACATATTTGAATAAAAGTTTATGTTTTCTGTATTCCATATAAAATAAGTCCTTATAACATTAAACTTAATAGTGAAATTTCATCAAATATTAAAAATGCATCTCACCAGTAAGAGGTTAAATATTTTCAGTAATTCCTTTTACTTTTTTAATTATAGAGTTTTTTTAATTATAGAAAATTGATAATGGGAACGCAAAATTAAAGAACTGTTAAAGTTTTTAATTATTTTTGTGAGGAATGTATCCCACACTTGTATGCATAAGTATACAAGCAATTCGGTTTAACTTTATGATTTAGTTCTGCGGCAACTTCATTCCAAGTAGAATTATTTTTCGAAATTACTTGATCATCTTGAAACATTCCTTGTATTTTAATAAACATTTTTGTATCAATGTATATTCCACTTGTGGTGGACGACCTCGCTGAATTGAGTCCAAAGACATTACGTCAAAACGTTAAATAAAACTTAATTGATCCTGTAATTTCACACGCAGACACAGAGCGACTCAAAACTCAGAGAGCGACTGAACTGAAATTCGTCATGCGCATGTAGGTAAAGTAAACTTGCTGAGTTGAAACAAGTTTACGAGATCTGCTGTCATTCTGTTGGCATCCGAGGGAAAGGAAGAAGCCACGTGGGAGGCTAGAGCCCGCGCGCCTAATGGGCCACCCACCCGAAGGGTGCACTTGCCATTCTTTTGTACAATATATACTCGCAGGCCTTCTCCACCGCTACGCCAGATGTGAAGGCTTACGGTGGTCGGTCCGCCTTACAGCTTAAACATCTGAGCCACGCCGCCGCCGCCGCCCCCGAGATGCATTGGCAGGGTGACGACCTTCCAAGAGGAAGCGAGTGCACCCGAGCTGTTCTCGGGAAGCTCATTTCTGAATATTCAATTCGCCGTTTCTCTGCTCTGTTCAATGCTCAATTTTCTCTACCGTACATCAAGAAATGTACCTGATTAATTCAATAAATTCCCGCCTCCTCAGGGTTACTGTGGAAGGGAAATATCAAAAAAACATCAAAACTGGAACAGCCATGCAATTATAAAGACAACGTTGTGTCTCTTCTTACTCTGTTTCTTAAAATCCTTTTAATGGTTCCACAAATATGTTGAAATTTGTATAACTTTGGTTCTTGATCAATGTCATTGAAGAAGGAAACATTATGGCCCCGATAATTGAATGTGGGGACTCGTTCAATAGTGTTGCCATCTAGAATAACTTTTGAACGATGATACTTTCCCTGAAAAGCCATCACTTTCGATTTCGAGAAAGGATATCTCTAAATTGTCATTTCTTTATTATGTTTTGCAATTTGAAAAAAAGTGAGTTGCAAATCGTATTTGGAGGAAGAGATAATGACTGGTCATCAGCAAATAATACAGTGTTCAAAACAGTGTGTTTTAATATAAAATTATTTGCATCAAATTCAACTATAGACTGTCTCTTTTGAACTGTTGAGTATAAAAAAGTTCCAAATAATTATAGACAGTCTTAAACAAAAGATATTTATTATCTTGACAACGTTTCGGAGACTATATGTATCTCCATCATCGGGCCATTAATTTTATTACGTCACAATCTATAAGATAAAATAAAATTACAAATATTAAATCTTCAAATATCTACAAACTTGCATTAATTTTTTAAAACTTAACACTAAAAAATAATAAATTGAAGGAAAGTACGTAGTAAAAAAATTCCATACTCACATGATTTAATACATTACATCAAAAAATAATAAATTGAAAGAAAGTACGTAGTAAAAAATTATCATACTCACATGAATTTGTAGATTATAAAATTAATTATTACACAAGTCCACTCTTACTTCGTAAATAGTAAGGACATGAAAGTTCTTGCGTATTAAGAATTCTAGGAGGGATAACTTTATTTGAAATATCTGTTCAAAACTTTTCAATTTAATTTTTTGCTTTTAATTTTTTTGATTGAAAGTAATCAGTTTTCAAAAAGTTATGATTCTATATTAACCAAATTTAATAAAAAATTCAAAAGTTTTTTCAAATAAAGTTATCCCTCCTAGAATTCTTAATACGCAAGAACTTTCATGTCCTTACTATTTACGAAGTAAGAGTGGACTTGTGTAATAATTAATTTTATAATCTACAAATTCATGTGAGTATGATAATTTTTTACTACGTACTTTCTTTCAATTTATTATTTTTTGATGTAATGTATTAAATCATGTGAGTATGGAATTTTTTTACTACGTACTTTCCTTCAATTTATTATTTTTTAGTGTTAAGTTTTTAAAAAATTAATGCAAGTTTGTAGATATTTGAAGATTTAATATTTGTAATTTTATTTTATCTTATAGATTGTGACGTAATAAAATTAATGGCCTGATGATGGAGATACATATAGTCTCCGAAACGTTGTCAAGATAATAAATATCTTTTGTTTAAGACTGTCTATAATTATTTGGAACTTTTTTATACTCAACAATTTAAAATTATTTGCCTTTCTCCGATGACACGCCTATTGATATATATAAAATAAATTTGGGAAAAGTGGGTACTCGTGACGTACTCTTTGATTTATGCTAGGAGAATATTGCTAGATGTATTGATCTTAATGGAAGTGTTTCTATACGTTTGTTGTATCATCGCCTTTGTCTTTCATTATTGCCCATAGGTTTCGTTTTTTTTGTTGTTTTTTTAAATTTTATTTCTTCTTGTTCGGCATTTCTACCTTTCAAGGGCGTTTACATACGATTACATAACGTTTTAGGATGAACCATCCTCAGGTCTGTCAATATTCTTTCTGTAGACGTTAGTTAGAAAAAAAGAGTTGGTGTTGTGTGTGCGAGAGTGTAATAAAAAGAGAGAGAGCAACAGTTTATATTTTCAGTTACTTAGGGAGGCTTGAAAATGTCTTTAGGGTAGCGTGAATGAATTCTCCGTGGTTGGCTGTAATTTTTACCTAAATGATAAGTTGCTGTAGCGGGGGATTCTGGTAGTAATTCATAAAAGTTTTTTGAAATTTTGGTTGTGTAGTCTTGAAAAGATTCTATTTTTAGTTCTCTATGCAGTTGGTCGTTACTTATAAACCATGGAGCTTTGGTTATTTTTCTGAGACATTTATTTTGTAAAATTTGGAGTTTTTTAATGTGGCTGTTGGCTGCTTTATCCAAACGGGTCCCGCATATGTTAGTGTTCGTCTGTTTATTTTATCGAAGGCTTTATTATAATCAATAAACAAAAAAGGGGTAGGAAGGCTGAATTCTCTGTGTTTCTGTATAATTTGTTTAATAATAAAGACACAGTCTGCACATGAGCGTCCTTTAAGAAACCCATGTTGTTCTTTTTATATTTCCCCTCCACAGTACTCCTGAGGAGACGGGAATTTATTTTTCTTAATTGGTATACAGTAGACTGTTCTTCTGGTAAAAGTACTTCAAAGATTTTGTAGCCTAGTAATTATTTTAGCAAACATTTGTATGCGCCGTTGAGGAGACTTAAACCCCTGTTATTACAGTCCACTCTTCAGCCTTTCTTCAAAATATATTGCTTCTTTCCTGTGATGTATCACATTATAAAAGCGCAGACGCAGAATGAGAATGTGATAGAATGGGCGAGATATGTAGGTCACGAGATGCCGGCAGAGGGGACTGAGTAATGTGTTCTGAAAAGAAGAACCTTTTTCTGACAGTTGCGAGCGGGGGACAGCGGTTTAACTAGACAGATTTACGACGTGAGGGCACTCAGAAGGGTATCCCCCGATTTTTTCTATGCTCTTTAGAAAGACCCCTTCTCGCAAAAATCAGCCGTGACCAGGCAAGCGCTCGGCGTGCGAGATCATATAATTTGTGATAAAAATGTCATAGCGTTTAACAAATAAAAGAGCTATTTAGACACGCGCAGCGTGTTCTCCCCAGAAGCGGCCGAGGGCGAACGTTGCACGAAATTTCTGGAAAAAGATGTTAGCGGCCCAATGTAAATTGGAGCTCCGTAAAGTTAGAATCGCAAAGTTGTCAAAAAAATTGAAATTAATCTCCAAAGTCGCTTTTTTGTCGCTAATTTGTTACGCAAAAAAAATTTGTCGCTCTTCATTTGACACTGCTATAACAAATGCTGCTAACTTGATATCAACTTAGCATCGCAAAAACAAGAAAACCAAGAAACTACACAGATAAATTAAAAATTAATTACATGGGAATTTGTCGCTTTTTTGTTGCTCAAAACTTACAATAAAACAAATTTTGTTACTCTCCAAACACAGCCAGAAATGTAATTTCCCAAAACGCTGTTTTCAACGCAATGTCAGGAAAACCAAGAAATAACAATAATAAGTAAAAAATATTTACATGGAAATTTGTAGCTTTTTTGTCGCTCGAAACCAACCGTAAAAGAAATTCTTTTACTCTTTAAACAATATGCTAGAAATGGAATTTTTCTCAAACGCGATGCTAAGTTGATATCAACTTAGCATCGCAATTTCAAGAAAACCAAGAAATAACAATAATAAGTAAAAAATAATGAAATAGGAATTTGTCGCTTTTTTGTCGCTCGAAACTTACCGTAAAAGAAATTTTGATACTCTTTAAACAATATACCAGAAATGGAATTTTTCGCAACACGGGGTCTGATGTGTCGTGAAGTAAGAGTCGCAATCTCAAGAAAACCGAGAAATAATCTAAATACACAAAAACTTTTTACATGGGAATTTGTCGCTAATTTTGTCGCTCGAAACCTACCGTAAAAGAAATTTTGTAACTCTTTAAACAATATACTAGAAATGGAATATTTCCCAAACGCGATTCTAAGTTGATATCAACTTAAAATCGCAATATCAAGACAACCAAGATATAACAATAATAAAAAATAATTTCATGGGAATTTGTCGCTTTATTTTCGCTCGAAAACTACCACAAAATAAATTTTGTTACTCTTTAAACAATATGTTAGAAACGGAACTTTTCCCAAACGGGATTCTAAGCAGATATTAACTTAGAATCGCACAATTTAAGAAAACCCAGAAATAATAATAAGCAAAAATTATTACATGGGAATATATCGCTTTTTTGATTCCAACTTAGAAGCGAAAAATGATCAATAAAATGCACTTAAAATGTTTTGAAAATGCCCTAAAAACAAAGAAAAATGACGTAACAAATTTCTTCAGATGAACAACTCAATTTTTTAGGTATGTTACTGATGTAATCGAGGTTTCTTCCTTTTTTCAAGTGAACTCAGCTTGTAAACTTTTGATTTGGCCTGTGCTTTAAAAGAAAATTTCTGCTTTTGTCGCGAAATCGCCGAACAATGGCGCCGATTGGCGTCACATGATCCTTAAATGGTACTCATATCGGTTGACATTACAATATATGAGGGAAGAAATCGAATAAAAATCTCAGGAATGTTGTGGTGAACATTTGTTGCATCTTGTAAATATTTGAAGCAAGTACCATTAAAATTATATTAAAATCCATTAAATCGACAAAAAATGCATTAATAATTAGGTAAAAAGTGGTGCTACAGAATGGCACAAATTTCCCGTATTATTTTTCTGTTTCGATTTGTCTCGGCTATCTATTGTTAACATTTATGAAACTAGTATATTTTAATGATTTGCACATATGATATTAAAAAAATATGGATAAGAATTTGGCATCTTTAACTTCCTATTTACAAAAAAATATTTTTTTTTGTATCTCAATGAATTAACTTAAATGATAAAATAATAGATATTCTTGCATTGCCACCTCCACCGAAGAAAACACGTTCTCTAATATTTTATTGGATAGTCACATTGGGAGGAATTTGTACCTCATTAATTGAATCCCCCCCAATAATTTGATGCTTCTGACTCCCATGTATTCTGAACGGGCGAGAGGCAAGTAGCGGGACATATTATACGGGAGTACAGAATGTTGGCAAGTGCTTCTGGGCGAGACCTTTATTTCAGGCGGCCATGTGTCAAAGAATACCAATAACCTTTAACAATTTACAAAACTCTTACAATGCTGCTTACAATGCAAATATCTTATTTCGGTAGGAAATTAATACCTAATTAGTTAGTGCACTATTATTGAGAATTTTTTAAAACTTTCGACAATTGGGGTTACTAGGTGTAAGTAAAATATCTCTTACTTTTGCACTTGTTAGTAATATTTGTAATGTCATTTACACTTCCATACAAAATCAGCACAAAATTATGGCACTATACATACGTGAAGTTGGCACACACCCTTTTTCATGGTTTTTTTCGTTGTTTAAAATTTCTTTATTATTTCGTAAGCAATCTTTATTTCGACACGAAATTAGTACCTTCAGTAATAGGTAAAAATATTATAGAATTTCAGAGAAGTGGGGATGTCAACTTGACCGATGTTTCTGGAAATGAAATCTACGAACTCAAAGAATACTGCATGTTCCTACGGAGAACAATGGCCTTTCAAATAACAGCGACGCTTGTGCTCAGCAAACGGCTACTACAAAATTTAAAATATATTACGAGCTTCCAGGAAAATTCCCAAACCTGAGGAGACGAGCCCGCCCTCTCCCACGAGCTGTGGGCTGTGTTCCGGCTTTTGACATTTCTTCGGTTTTCCCAATGCGTCTCGCTAACGAGGTAATCTTCTAGCGAGGTAATCTCCAAAAGGGTCTTGGGTACAGAGGTGGATTACGCATAGGCACAATAGGCACGTGCCTACGGCGGCAAATTTTCAAGGGCGGCAAATTTTCAAAGGCGCAAAATTTTCTTAGATATTTTCTAAAACAAAAAAACTGTCTAAAAACTATAACAGCGTAAACAATATTTTTATTTTAAAAAATGATTTAAACGGGACCAAAGCCACACCCTCAACCATTGATTTATAAATTAAGTGTGAATTTCAATGGAGACATTTTCAATGTTACAGAATACTTGAAAAGATCCGTCAACGACTTCTGATTGGTTGATTGAGCAGAAATAATTACGTTCTTAGAGTCAGGAGTCTGAATTAGTCAATCAGAAATCGCTGACGGATTTCGCCATGCATTCATATTGCGCTATACAGAAAGTAGCGACATCTGTTACTTCTTGAGTTAAAGTTCTAGAAGACGGATCTGGAAATAACCATTTTCTTTCTTTTGTTACTATTGTTATGTATCGTTTATTGTAAGAGTCTGCTGAGTAAAAATGATATTTTGAAGTTTTCAAATGAGTGATTATCGAAAAAGTCTCAGCGGAAGTCAATATGCAAAAATCCGAAAAGAAAAGGAAGAAAAATGTCAAAATGAAATTGACAAGACAAAAAAAATAAATGAATTCTTTAAACCTACATATGAAACTGATCACTGCTGTAGTTCATTCGACAATTCTGTTACTGAGTTAGTATAAACATATAGATTAGATAACATTTTTAGTTTTCAGCATGTATATTTTTTCCATGTACTAATAACTTTTGTTAAATAAATGTTAACATTAATATATTTTTAATGCAGAGTTGTGTTGCTAAAATATTTTCAAAATACAAAAAATATTTAGTACAATGATTAGAAATTAAATATACTTGACGTGTTGTTGTTTTATTCTTTAAAATGAACTACATC
The DNA here is from genome assembly GCA_031308135.1 of Acheta domesticus. Classification (NCBI taxonomy): domain Eukaryota; kingdom Metazoa; phylum Arthropoda; class Insecta; order Orthoptera; family Gryllidae; genus Acheta; species Acheta domesticus. The sequence continues at coordinate 50,654,776 of JAHLJT010004567.1, forward strand.
TTAGTATAGAATTTAAATAAAGTAGCATAAAATATGTTACTATAATTATGTTACTATACTTTATTTTATATAATATGTAATATTTGTAATATGTGATATAATATTTTGACTTTTTTATTTATTCAGGGTAATGACTGAATCTAATAATGAGGCTGCAAAGTTCCAAACAGCTAAAAACGAAATGGTTCCTCAAGCAATTGAAAATATAACTGCGATTGATTATGAGTCGACGATTCAACCGATGTAAATAGTTTAAGCATTTTTTTGTATAATTAATCAAACCTTTATATATATATATATATATATATATATATATATATATATATATACAGGATGAGTCACGTAACTTTAGCACCTCCTGTAACTTTTGAACGGTTGAAGTTATTGCAATGCAGTTTTCACGAAAGTGCATGAGGAAAAGGGGCTAATTGATACGTGCATTAATTTCTATTTTATCACTTGTATTTTACGAGATTTTTTAGGTAACTTTGTTTTTCAAATGGAACTATACATATTTTTTTAGTTCACCATGACGAGCGTAAAAAGACGAATCCAATGATGTACATATTGTCATATGTTAGATAAGGATTTTTTTGATTAATTTTGATTTTTGCGACCGGGGTTTAACGGACGTTTTGAATAGTACACCACACAAGGTCATGCAGCGCTCCACCAGCACACGTGCGCCCGGCGAAGGGAAGGGAAGGGGAGGTATCTTATTTGAAAATACCAAACATAGTATTCCAAGTATTCACAAAACCATTGCAGTTTTTTCCTGAACTGTGCTTTCCATCCTTCTGCATTTTCACATTTTCGTCTTTCTTTGATTGAAGGAATTAAAGGATGGAAAATAAGGATTTGTGATAAGTTTGTATTGTAATAAAATTGTTTATAACTTCAACTCCATTTAATGGGATTTCATAAGATACGTAGTAATGTGATCTTGAAACAAAGCACAATAAGAATAAATAATTAAAACTGTACAAAAATATATGTGTATTTTGAGCAAACAATTTCAATGTTAATACGAATATAATAATAACTTAGGGATAGAAATAATCTTATTTCAATAAATACTACTTAAGACAAATCCGTATTTTCAATCCCTAAGAAACCCATATTACTGAAAATGGATTAAGATGAAAAGGAGAGTTCAGGAAAAAGTGCAACAGTTTTGTGAATATTTTTCGTATCCTCAAGTACTTAAATCCCTTCCCTTCCCCGACCCCGCGTTTGCTGGGGGAGCGCTGCGTGACCTTGTGGGGTGACAGTTACAATGAAAATATCCGTTAAACACTAGTCGCAAAAAAATCACAATTACTCAAAAAAATGCTTATCTTAACACTATGACAATATTTATATCTTTGGATTCATCTTTTTACGCTTGTCATGATAGACTGAAAAAATATGTATAGTCCCATTTGAAAAAACAAAGTTACCTCAAATATCTCGTAAAATAAAAGTGATAAAAGAGAAATCAATACACATATCAATTAGCCCCATTCCCTCATTCACTTCCGTGAAAACTGCATTGCAATATCTTCAACCGTTCAAAAGTTACAGGAGGTGCTAAAGTTACGTGACTCACCCTGTATATAATATTTCTAGAATATTTGTGTCTAATATTAGAATACATTATTATAATGATTTATTATTTCCTTTTTTAATCAAATAGGATTTCTACCGAATGTACACAACAAGAACATAAAATTGTCGAAACCATAACTTCTACTGATCGTTTTTATTGGAAACGTGATCCAGCTTTGTGGTCAATAACACTATACGGGATTTCAGCTTGCTTTGGTCCCTAGAATTTTCAATATGGCGGCCATTCGGCCCTGCCAACTTTGACAATGTACATGAAGCTAGATTTCGGCGCTACATTCAAACATACGCAATTCGAGAAACCTGCCATCAGGAACTTCTCTCATATAATGTTAATTTTAATCAACTGAATGTTTTGAAACATTGAATTAATTATCATTTGGATCAATTATTTTGATAATTTTCTTCTGAAACTCATAATGTTGAAATATGATAAGTTTAATGTTTTACTTCATTTTAAAATGCAAATATGGAAAGCTTTAGAGGAATAAATTACATTCTTGCAAAGATTGTTAATGATTGATATAATATAGAAAAAATGGAAGGACATTTTAAAAAATTGAAATCACAGTATTTCTTAAATTTTATTTGTCTCCATTTCATAATTACAATAATATATTTTATCTCAACATTCAACAGAGAAAACTAAGGAAGAAGAGTTAAAACACTATGTATTTTTTTACCAAGTAAATTTATTTCACAGTAATTACAAACAAGTGTTTTTACAGTTAAGTTTTTTGTGAAATCTTCATCTACACTGCTCGTGATTAGATGTACAATTTGTTTTCACAATATACCCCATCCTTCTCTCTATACACAACCATAATTTTCTCAGAATACTCCACTGCATTTTTCCAATTTGTCCAAAGTTGACACCTTAAAAAATTAAATAATGTATTCATAACACTTTATTAAATTTAAGATATTGAACCTCATTTTCCTTGTGTTAAATGTGTCAATGAATTTAGATAATTAAGATACCTTTTTAAAAGCCTGCTTCCAAAGATTTCTGGCCTTTTCCAATCAGTAGCAAGATTTTCTAAGGACATTCTTATTGAAGAATCACTTTGGCTGAGATCACATATTTTCAGTTGAAACTACATTAGGGAGTAAGCCTTGAAACAGTCTGCCCTTCAGTTCCCTGCAATTTCTCAACTATACACCTGTTGTTAATTACTTTTAACACTTGAAAAAAATTAATTTATATGATAACTGCTTAAATCATTTTAATAGAATATATGAAGGTGAATATGAAAAGATGAAAATTAAAATGCAAGAATAATAATATACAGCATTTGCCATGTATCCTGACAATAATATTTTTAAAATGTTCACATTTTGCACAGAACATTAGCAGTATTGGTCTTATTTTACTTATGATATCTACATTACAGATCTGCTCATGGGCTTTCTTGCCTGGCTTCATAAATCTTTGGTCTCATTGTGTACTACATACACTCCTTTCTTTGGATCAGCCATGGCTGTAAAATTTCAACAAATATAATAGTTATATAATTACATTAATACTATACAAAATTATTGCATAGTGTAATGGTATAATATAATATAGGTTTACATAGTAATACTGTCCCACATTTAAAATATTTAATATATTTCCATGGGAGGGTGAAAGTATCAAGTATGTAATCAGTAATTGTATGTTCAAAGCAATGTAAATCTGCATATGATTTATTGAATATGAATTGCAAGGGCAAAGTACCCTGTCATACATTGTTTGAAGCAATTCTCTTTGACAGATATCATTGTTATTATTTTTACTATTGATATTATTATTACCACTAATAAGGCTGACAAAAATAATTCTCCTAGATAATTTACATCATCTTTTCCTCTATAAACAATATACTTACTTCGATTTTCCAAACAAAATGCTTTTAAGAATTCTGAACAAAGAAGGTTAAGATCCTTGGAAAAAGAATGTATCATAATTGCCTCTGATATTCTCCCAAATTTCTTTTTCTGAAAGAACTTTCCCTGTAAAGAGTGTTTCCTATTATTTCTTCTTTGCAAACTATACCCAATACAAAGTACAAAAATATACACTCATAGGCTGAATCATGAGTTTTTTATAGATGAATCTTGCAATTGCTTTCTTCACAACCATCTACGTGATCTGATTGAGTACTGACTTCACAATACTGAAAGAATATTGTGAAGTCGATATGAACTGGCATTTTAGAGATTCACATACATTTGTAATGTTATTTTTTTCACATATGACTTTATTATTAGACCAAACACCATGAATTAAAATATGTTCAATCACCGTGTGTGCTACAATTCCCAATTTATAGATATAACCAAAAATATACAAAATACCTGCATGTGGTAATGCACAAATAATCTATTCCATAGTACAAAAATTTAAGATTTGTTGGTTGTTATGTTTCATAACATCTTACCTGAAATAAATATGCCACTTCACATGTAAGTTCGGAATTCGTTTTCATTGTATCTTGCTGCACTATTTAATATTCATTCAACTATTAATATTCAACTATTTAATATTCATTCAACTTTAACACGATTTGCATGCGTCATTTTAACACACGTGCATTGTTTCCACTGTCTCGTTTAAAATTTCAAAAACAAATAATGCGATGAGAATATCAAATCAAAACGACAAATTCAATTTAAAAAGTGTAAATATGCTTCTACGCCAGCTTCTACGCGTGCAAGAGTGCAGTTTGAACATGTTGGTAGAAATAAAAACAAATGAAAAGATGCCAACCCCAGCTAAACAAAGTCTATTTCGGCGTGTACGTGCCAACACATGGGGAGTTTCGTTGACGGTTGATTCCTCTGAAATGGACCTGTACTAAACTTAAAGTGTAACGAAAAGTCCCTAAGACAATGGCGTTAGTATAACGGGTGATATTCATGAAGTTGGTATGATCCACTTTCTCTGGGACCATTTGAGCCTGAAAACGGCTATATTAATGAAGGTACTCGTGATTATGTTGCCAAGCGTGGGTTCGAACAAAACAAAAACGCTGACTTTCCTAAATCAAGGAAAAGAGTACAATGATGGCAAAATTCGTTACTTAACGTCGAATATGTTTGAGTACGCATATCAGTAAAGAATACGCATATCAGTAAAGGTATACGGTATTACGGTATTGGTATACGCATATAGAAGAATTCACGTAAGAAAAGGCAAAAGTGACAGTTCGCTAAACAAGTGAACATCACATGTAATTCAGAGAAGTATCCCTCCGCCGCGGCAGCTATTCAGCCACGCCTCTTCGTAACCTCACTTCAAAGGGTTTGTTTATGGCTCCCGTGAAGAGAATTATATATATGCAGAAGTCTAAGAGTTTCATCAAGTAAATGCACGTACGCGAGTCCGCGAAATATTGAAATTTAATTACGCATGTGAAAAAATATATTAACATACTCTCATATGAAGTAAATGAAAACTGCCACGAATGTGTATAAAAAGAAAAAATATTTTTTAGGGGACGTTCAAATACCTTTTCTTTGAGTTTCGCAGCGCAGCGAAGGGCCCATACATTTTTGTAATGAAGAGTGGTTTATTTATAATTACAACACCCCGATTTTCCATACTTAGTACAATTGCTCTCATAACTCAAATGTGACTTAATGGTTTTGTATGTCAAAAATGATCTACAAGGCAATGCATTCCTTAATCTAGTTTGTCTGTTTTCATTTCATTTCTTGGATGAATAATAGGCACATCCTTTAAATTCACTCTTACTAATTAAAACATCTTATCAGTGAACACTATCTTTTACTTGTATTCTTGCATCCTCAACTCAAGGCTTTACTAAATTTTCTCCAGAATTGTTTCCTTTCCTAGCATCCACTTAACAAATTATTATTTTCAATACTTAATTATCAACAGAACATATCTCAATAATCTAAAATGAATAGATGGGTTTGAAAACTGTCCTATAAAGGTGCATAAAAAAGAAAAATTCACAAGAACATTTATTTATCACATTGACCAATGGGGTGGAATTACCATTACATTTGGGCACCGAATTTGGATCCATCCCAGCATTTATGTATAATAATAATAATAATAATCTTATTTTATGCACACTAATATTGAAAACAAAAACTAAGAAATGGTACAAAAACAACACAATTTGTGAACAAGGAAGTTTTACAAAACAGTATTCTATCATTATGGAAAATTAAATAATACATTTGTTGATACAAAGAAAACTTGCACAAACAATATACAAATTTAAAGAATAAAAATCTACAATACAATACACAACACAACTTTAAAATACAATCTACAAATAAAATACACATCTTTAGAATACAATCTAGCAAATACCATACAATATACATTTAAAAAATATACAATATATATTTTTTAAATGTATATTGTATGGTATACAAATAAAATACACATCTTTACAATATAATCTACAAATACCATACAATATACATTTAAAAAATTTACAATATATATTTTTATCTGTCTATTGTATGGTATTTGTAGATTGTATTTTAAAGTTGCGTTGTGAATTGTATTTGTAGATTTTTATTCTTTAAATTTGTGTATATATATAATTTAATTATTTTCAAGTGTCAGTAGAAGTTTCCTGGAACAAAAAGACAATTGCATTAGTATTCTATTTAGTTAACTGTTAATTAGTATTCCTCTCTTAAAACACTATGGCTTGTCATTATTGGGGCTCAAGAAAATACTTCCCTAGAAAATTAGTAATATCCAGTCTCAAAGGTACAATCTGAAAGATGGTCCGGGGCCAACTGCTTCATTCTCAGGCAACCCAATGTGGATCTATTGAAGATGAAGTGAAATGTAATAGACGACAAAATTTATAGTTTCATTAATTAAAATATAAGGAAACTATACTACAACAGGATCATCTTTGTTACTTTACCCATAAATACAGTACAGTTCTGATTTTTCTGTACTGTACTACTACAAAATAAACATACAGGACAAGTAATAAAATATAAATTATAACTTGCCCTTTTCACTCATCCCGTAAATAATTTTCCTGATGATGCCTTCGCCAAATCCGTCCACTTTGTCTATTACATATGCTCTTCATCTTCTTTTCTTCCCAGGAGTTCTCAATGCACTGATGTCCTTTTTATAATACCTAAATAAACAGAATTCCTTCAGTTACACTTTTATCAATTGCACAACAACAGCTATTAAAGTGTAATTATAATATAAAAACTTACTTCGTAACAGTGCTTTTGCTCAGATTCAGCTATTCCAATATGAGGCTCACAACAGAACTGGATTCTAACCTTCCTTCCCTTTGCATTTCTCGGATTTTCCTCGCGAGAAATATAATATCCTCTTGTCGCTGGCGTGACAAGGAGACCCCCTGCGACCACTCCGACGTTCTATGATTCGCAATGGCGTTATTATTTAAAAATAAATAAAAACGCAAAGCACAGATCCACGAAACGCTCACAATCAACACAACCTGAACACAACACAAAAGCCAGGAAACACGTGCACCAGTAAGCACCTTACATTCAAGACTCGGTTTTAAAATCAACATAATACTTATCACACAAAAAGTAAATTCCATATCATGTTTATAAAAAAAAGAAATTTTTACAGAAGAGCACATAGCACTGCACTTCCTAATTTCAATTATTTCTCGTGGCGCACTATATTTTCGGCGGACGAGGACATCACAAAAGGAAGCGTCGAAACCATTTACAAGTTAGCCAACTGCAAACGAACGAATCGAGGAAGGAGAGTTCAATGGGATCAAGGACACAACGACCACAGACCTTCGGTTATGTTGCCAGCACTAGCTGTCAAAATTGCTTGTTCTTACATGAATCTCTCTTTATCAGTAAAGAAAAAATGCCTCGCAAGTGGCTTGTTTACTCTGAGAGCAATGGAACAAGCTCTGAAGCAATGGTTTTCTGCGGTGTTTGTCTACTGTTTTCAAGCAATTCAGAAGTAAGAACAAAATTATTATCGGAGGGATTCAATGATTGGAAAAATGCGCATACCAAATTAAAAGAACATGAGAATTCTACATGTCATAGAAACTGTACGCCCGCATTGAAAAATAGACAGCGGGTTGAAAACCAAGTGAAAAAGCAGCTGCTTGAATAAGTTGAAACCGAGGCAACCTATTGGAGGAATGTTCTTAAGAGTGTCATTTTAGTAATAAAAACTCTTGTTTCAAGAGAACTTCCTTTGAGAGGACATGTCGAAAAGTTTGGAAATAATCAAAATGATAATTACATGATGTTGCTTGAGTTAATTGCGAAATATGACCACTTCTTAGCAAATCACATACAAAAATTTGGTAACTGCGGAAAAGGAAATACATCGTATTTATCCACCACGACGGTTGAAGAACTAATGATATATTAGCTAAAGCAGTTAAAGATGAGATTCTCCGAAACATTCGAAGTGCCAAGTATTTTTCCATAATTGTGGACTCTACACCAGACATAGCACACGTGGATCAACTCGCTATAGTCATTAGACATGTGGGAAAAGATGGTACACCAAAAGAGTCAATTTTGGAATTCCTTCCAAACACAGACCATTAATCAAAGGAGATGTTTGACGCTGTATGGAGATTAACAAAATGGACATTAATAATTGTCGTGGTCAGTCCTACGACAACGCATCAAATAATTACATGGTCCGGTCTTTACACAGGTCTTCCAGCCCGTATGAAAGATGTAAATGCTCTAATTGAATTGATCCCCTGCTCTGCTCATTCTTTAAATTTAGTTAGTACAAATGCAGCTGAATCATGCACTGAAGCATGTACTTATTTCTACTTCTTCAAAATTTATATAATTTCTTTAGTGCATCTCCATCAAGGTGGGACATACTTCAAAATTTAGTAGATGAAGGATTCAGTACATCCTCTTTGAAAAGTCTTTCAATTACGCGCTGGTCAGCTCTAGAATGATGTCATCAGCTCGAGATGATGAATGTCATGCTCTAAAACATTGTTGGCAAAATGTTTTAGATGCCCTTCAAATTATATCTGATGATTCTATTAAAAAACCGTCAACTCATGCAGAAACTAAAGGTCTTATTGTTGCTTTAAATTGACTAGAAACTGCTATTATGACCGAGGTTTGGGGATTCATTTTAGACCGCTTGAATGCGTCGAACAAACAACTGCAAAAGGTCGATATTGATTTAATTTCCGTGGTTGGTATTTACACTTCGCTTGTAGAACTTTCAAAAACGAACAGAGAAAATTTTCAATTTTTTGAAGAGAAGGATAACAAGCTGTCAAATACTGAACGTATGAATCGGAAAACAAAAGAAAAATGAAACGTAAAATGCAATATGATGAAACTAACGAGAATGCAGCAGAACTGACCGCACGAGACAAGTTTAAAATTGACACTTATTTGGTTATTGTTGATAAATTACTTGCAGAATTAAATAAGAGACTTGAAGCGTATGAAGATGCATATGACAAATTTAAGGCTGTCATTGAAATAGAAAATTATCTTTGATAGATTTGGAAAAAAGCAGCGATATTTTTATGTTAACAATTTCCCCAAGATCATGATGAATCGCTTGTTTCTAAGGTGATACAATTAAGTTCGTATTTAAAAATCCTTGACGAAGACGTTAAGCCAACGAATCCTGCAGCTTTATTAAAGTGGTTACGAAAGAAGAATTAGAATGTATTTATCCTAACGTTGACATTGCACATCGAATCTTTTTATGTATTCCGGTGGCCAATTGAGAGCAGAACGTTCATTCTCTTGTTTAAAAAGGATTAAAAATTATTTGCGTTGTACAATGACAGAGTATCGACTGAACTCCTTAGCGTTATTGTGTATCGAACAAAATTATCTCAGCGTTTTAGATTATACTATAATTATTGATGAATTTGCTCACCAAAAGGCACGTCGCAAAATTTTACATCAATAGACAAATCAGCTATAATTAATAAAACGTTATTTCAACTGTATAAAAATCCCCATCCAAAATGTTAAATGTTATATTCCTTGTTTATAATGGTAAATCGAAAATTATAAAAACGGTTACAACATCGTAATATTCTAATCGTTTAGTTGTAAATAAAAATCTATCATATTAATATTTAATAAAAGCTATTTATTTGTCTACTTCATTAGAGTATATCTTAGGATTTCAGAAGTATATGAATCTGAAAGTAAAGCCCCTTTACGAAAGAACAAATGTTGCAATTCTAGTTATGCTTTAGTTTCCTTTTAATGTTAACGTTTCAGTGTTGAAACGTTAATGATGTTGAACGTTACTTGCTATGCAGATTCAGTTTATATCCAAAATTAGCTAATCCAAAAGATATATTTAATTTATGAAAACAATGTGCAAAATGTAATGTTATTTTTAAAGTTAAAACTTCCAAGTTAATGAGGAATTGTTACTGAAACGTTACAATTTGAAATGTGACATTAATTTTAAACAAGGGGGCGGCAAATTTGATGTGCGGCAAAAATATTAATCCGCCCATGCTTGGGTATTTTCGTCCACGGAACGTATCACTAAAGCTTTATGAATGACATCCCTCCTGAAAGGCCGGACGTACTTCAGAATTACCATTCAGATTCCAACATACAGTAATGTTACGTAATATGAACTGAATGTCTTAAACCAAATTACTTCTAATATGACGTTTCCATTCAATTTGGCAATGGATTTTGGTGCAACTAAAATTATTTACAGTCATTGATACTTAAGTATTGCTCTCAAATGTCTAATAATTGCAAATTCTGATTGCCTTTAAAAATAAACCAGTTCCTTAAAAAAACGCTGCAATTTCCATATATATTTAAGGTCCTTTCGGATTGATAACGGGCGGGTTGATGGATTGATACGTTGTTTTTTAAATCAACTTTTGTTAATTTCACATTACTTTGTCAACAACGATGAAACGTGGATACTGTGATTGGAACTCTAATATTTCTACCGTATAGAATATTCTCGTGTACGTACCATAAAGACAGTACATACTAAGTAAACCGTAAGAAGTAAAATGCGTAGTATAGAGAACAGTACATAATGATGCGGCAAAAAATTGCGATAATGCGACAGGAAAAATCATATTCTGGGGCCCTCGAAGAGAAAAATTGGATAAATGCTGTTCCAGTGTGTACTCCTTCTAACATGTTATTCGAGTACAGTGAGATTTCACGAATTGTGAATCCTTGATACCCTTTTTAATAAACGTCCGCTAGTCCTTCTTTTCGTCCATCTGCGAATAACACTAGCGCCTAAATTATTCGTTAATACATTGATACACTGTTATAGGACTGACTTTCACTGTTACCGCAGAATTTTTTTAAATTGCAAAAGTTGGCATTTTTTAATTTATCTTCTAACAATTGCAATATTGAAGATAAAGATTATTTCCTTACAAGAAATAAGTTCTCCCCAATTATCACTTTCAATAACGCCCAAGATATTTTTTTCCTAACTCTACTAGTCTTCGTGCAATATAGAGTGAAAGATGTGCAATATAAAAAATACCAAAAATAAAATATTCTCAAAACGCCATGCTGTTGTATTCGTTTTAGTTTCTTTAAAAAAATAACAAACTATTAATTTACCGCTTCCTCCAGTCATTAAAAATTACATTACCGGCTATATTTACACATTATTCCTTTTGAGAGTTAAGTTTCAAATGATTTCTTAGAAAGAAACACTAAAACTTAAACGTTTCCGAGGAATATCAGTTTGAAATTAGGCTTTTCAGAACGAAATATTTTAGAAAAAACGACTGCGAAATTTTTGTTTTTTGGTAAGTATTAAGCGACAAATTCCCACTTATACATTTTCTTTATATCTGAAATTTCTTGGTTCTCTTGAAATTCCTTTGTTACTTGACGTAAAGGGAGAAAGGCTTTTGCGAAAATTCCATTTCTGCAATTGTCCAAGGAGAAAACAAAATTAAGTTTTATGGTAAGTTGACTGCGGACAAAAAGCGACAAACTACTCATGTAATTATTTATTAATTTACTAAAGTAATTTTTTGGTTTTCCTGTCACTGTGGTGCAGAAGCGCTGGTTTCGGAAATTACATTCCCGGTTAAAGAGTAGCAAAACTTGTTTATGGTAAGTTTTGAGCGACAACAAAGCGACAAATTCCCATGTAAAAAGGTTTTGTGTATTTAGATTATTTCTCGGTTTTCCTGAGATTGCGACTCTTTCTTGACGACACATCAGACCCCGTTTTGCGAAAAATTCCATTTCTGGTATATTGTTTAAAGAGTAGCAAAATTTCTTTAACGGTAAGTTTTGAGCGACGAAAAAGCGACAAATTCCCATGTAAATATTTTTTACTTATTATTGTTATATCTTGGTTTTCCTGACATTGCTTTGGAAAACAGCGTTTTTGGGAAATTGCATTTCTGGCTTTGTTTGATGAGTAACAAAATTTGTTTTATTGCAAGTTTTGAGCAACAAAAAAAGCGACAAATTCCCATGTAATTAATTTTTAATTTATCTGTGTAGTTTTTTGGTTTTCTTGTTTTGCGATGCTAAGTTGATATCAAGGTTAGCAGCATTTGTTATAGCAGTGTCAAATGAAGAGCGACAAATTTTTTTGCGTAACAAATTAGCAACAAAAAAGCGACAAATGTGGAGATTAATTTCAATTTTTTTGACAACTTTGCGATTCTAAGGATCGCACGAGCGAACGAATATTTCGTCTCGCCGTAACCAACCAAAACTTATGAATGCTCTCCCAAAAATTGAAAAATAACCCAAATCTGAAAAAAGGAGCTATATCGCCGCCTTAACAAAAATTGGTGCCAGAAACACGGGATTCAGCAACCGGCAGGAAGCATAGCAAATTGTGTTTTCAGTGTTCTATTAGTAGTGTTGCATGGTGTAGCATAATATTGCAGTATAAGGTGACCTTTCAAGTATTTTCGCGATCGCGGGCAACATGCCGCAAAGCAGTGCATAGTGTTAACAATGAGAGCATAAGATTTCATAAATTGCCCCCTCTGCTAAGTAGAAACTCCTTTTAAAATGCCTTTGAGGAAGCAGACAGTATTGCGTTGGGAATTTATAGAATCAGCATTAACTAGAATCGAAGAGAGTCTAAAATCACTCTCAGACCTTAGCAGGTCGAATATACAATGTATCATGGAACGTGTAAATGAAATTTGGGCTGATGCCAGAACAGAATTCAATGACATTTTAAAACAGGAAGGACTAGCTGAGTTGAACCCCCCTTCGAAAGTGTTGAGGCTAGGGTTATGAACATCAAAGGTCAGTGTCTCTCCGCATTAGATACTCCAAACCGAAAGATTACATTACAACAACACAAGCTTGCCTCATGTAAAGTTGCCCGTTTTTAGTGGTTTATATGATGAATTTCCAAAATTTCATGATATTTTCTTAACCGCAGTGGTGTAATAATAAAACACTTACTATATTGAAAGATACATGCATTTATTAGCACACTTGAAAGGTGAACCTTATAATTTAGTAGATACCTTAAGCGTGTCAGGGGATAATTTTCAAAGAGTGTGGGGAATTGTTAATTAAAAAATACTCAAATAAGGCGAAATATTAGATACTCATATCAAAGCCTTGCTAAATTTGCCACAAGTTAAGAGCAATGCATCGTCCCTTAAACCATTTATTTCTCAAATTGCCATGAACTGGAGTGGTTTAAAATCAGGTCATTGGACATTGATTTAGGTGAAGTAATTCTACAACATTTAGTATTATCAAAATTAGACTTAAAAACCAGAGAATCATGGTATCTTGCCCACAGTTCTGCAAAAAAGATGACAGGCTTACAAGAATTATTAGACTTTCTCAACCAAAGGGTAAACGCTTTAGAGTTCAATGAGGATATCTCTCAAAGGCCCCAATCAATTTTGTTACAGTTGGAAAGCCTCATCAACCCTCGAGCAGCCAAAAGTATTCAGTATTAAGGTGTCGGATGCCATGCAGTGCATCTTGTGTCCAGAGAGTCATCCACTCTACAAATGGTGCCCAATTTCAACAATTGAGTGTATCGGATCGCTCCAAGGTGTGCGACAACACTCCCTATGTATTAACTGTTTATTCAAGGCTGGAGCAGGCCACCCCTGCAGCAAAAAACATTGTAGAGAGTGTGGTAAGAACACCATTCCTTGCTGCATGACCAAAATTTAAACAAAATAAAGATTTTTCTGCTAATAGGTTAGCAAATGATAATGTAGTTTCAAAGCCAAATTGGTAACTCACCTAAAGGTTCAGTCAGAGGATTCCATAGCAGGAGAAGAATGCATGATAGGTGATATAGAAACTGAGAAAACTTTAACACATTTGGCAGGTGGTGATTCAAGAAAATCCTACTCGCTATTGCCTACGGCCATAATTTATGTAAGAGATAAGCAAGGAATGATGTACCCGCAAGAGCACTGTTAGATTCAGGGAGCGAGATCTGCTTTATAACAGAATCTCTGGTGCAGTTACTAGGTATCTCTAGATCCAAATGTAATTTTGCAATCCACTCAGTAAATTATCTGAAAATCAGGCTCAATGGAAGGTTAACCTACCATCAAATCTCGAGTTAGTGATTGGCAATCATCAGTCCCTTGTCTAATTGTGCCGTCAATTTCATCTAAAATACCCCAAAGCTCGATAGATGTAACCAAATTTAGAATTCCATCACATCTCAAATTAGCCGATGAGTCTTTCCATTTAGCAAACAAGTGGATTATTTTAAACTCTGCAGTATTCTTTGAAGTTTTCAAGGGCTAAAATTTCGACGCCTAGTGAAAGTCCTGTCATCTTTGACACTGAATTAGGAGCTGTAATAGCTGGGCAATTTCCAAAAATTAGAACTGAGGCATGTCCTAATACAAACTGTTTTTTCCTGTTTGAAGCACAAAATGCACTGTTAACAATGTAGAATCTGATATGCGAGGTATTTGGGAAGAGATACGGGCAAATGAGGGCATCCCTTTCAAAAGTAGAGGAAATAAATCATCCAGCCGAAATTAATTTTTTAGCGACAACGCGAAGGTTGCCATCTGGGCATCTTTCTGTGTCGTTACCCTTTATGCAAGATCCGTCGGTATTGGGAGGGTCATATCACATCGCAAGGCACTTCATGTTGTCATTAGAACAACGTTTTAAAAGAGATGAGAAGCTAAAGGAGGGACTATGTGGCATTTATGAGAGAATATATCTCCCTTGGGCATGCGGAGGAATGCAAGGCAACAAGGAGTGAAGTAAGCAATTATATTCCACATTTTTGTGTGCAGAATCCTTCTTCTCTTACCACTAAATTAAGGATTGTGTTTCATGCATCAGTAAAACCACTTCTGGCAAAAGCCTAAATGAAATTCTAATGAGTGGGCCAACAGTGCAGCCAGAATTAATTGATATTCTCTTAAGATTTAGAATTTTCAAATGCGCCTTTGCTGCTGACATAGAAAAATGTATCGTATGGTTAAGTTAACGATGAGCATACTGTCTTATCAAAAAATTCTATGGAGAGAAAACTCGTTAGATCCCCTAAAAACGTATAGATTAATGACGGTAACCTATGGACTGGCGTCTTCAGCCTTTTTAGCTACCAGGTGTTTGAAGCAAATTGGGATAGATAATGAGACTACCTTTCCACTAGCGGCTGCTGTCATTAAAAATTCCTTTTATGTAGATGACCTGTTGCATGGAGCAGATTCAGAGTTTGAAGCAATTCAATTATTCAAACAGATTTCGGATCTCCTATCAGGAGCCCAATTTCAAATTAAGAAAGGTCAGAAGCAATGCCGAATCTATGATTAATACTTTGCTTGGGGAATCCCAAGGGAAGATCTTGTTGCCTTAACCTCTGACAACTCAAGTAAGGTGCTCGGCCTGTTCTGGCACACCGGAAGTGACACCTTACATTTTAGCTCACAATATCCAAACATCAATTTTTACAGATTACACTAGCTGGACTAAGAGAAAGGTGTTGCATATCGCAGCCTCTCTCTACGACCCTTTGGGTTTAGTTACACCTGTAACGATAAGATTCAAATGTTTTTGCAGTCTCTTTGGAAGGAAAAGCTGGAATGGGATGTTAGTTTAACATCAGGACTTAGTCTAATCAGTGGGAATGCCTACTGGTAGAGGTACCTTTATTGACCAAATTGATTTTTCCTAGAAGGATGACAATTGATGGAGCTAGCAGTATAACTCTGGCTGGATTCTCTGACGCATCGTCAAGGGCCTACGGCCGCTTGCATTTCCTAGTTTCTGTAGCCCCTCAAGGGCAGGTCAGTCATCTAATAGCCTCAAATCAAAACTCGCACCTTTAGCTGGCACTACAATTCCTCGTCTGGAATTATGTGGCCGCAGTATTATTAGCCAAATTTATGAAGAGGGTCGCGATGCTTTGTTTTTAGTTTGTAATATGACTCTGTACATTTTGTTTACAGACAGCACTATAGTACTCCACTGGATAAACATGCTCCAAATAAACCTGATGCTTTTATCTCTAATAGACTTGCTGTGATTAGAGAGTGTTCTCAGATGGAAGAATGGGCACACATCTCGTCGAGAGAAAACCCAGCTGATCTCATTCAACGGGGATCTACGGCCAAGAAACTAGCTGCTAGTAAAATATGGTTTAGGGGTCCTGAATGGTTGGCCGAGCCGGTTTCTCAGTGGAATGCACTGCCTGAGGTCGCTGATGGTGGTAATGTACCGTTACTGCATCATTCACAAACCTTTCTTGCCACTGCCCGCGCAGAGGAAAAATGCTTTGTCTTCGAGCTCATTAATAAGTTCAACTCTTACCACAAGCTGCTGAGGATCACAGCGTATTGCTTGCGATTCATACATCAATGTAGAAGCCGGGCTTCAATAATGGAAAGAAGGCCGGACCTATATCGACAAGTGAGCTAAGAAAGTCCCTTCAATTGATTGTGAAATGTATTCAGAAGGAATTCTTTTCTCCTGAATATAGTGCCTTGGTCAATAAAAGAGAGATCGCTAAAAATTAAAAAATTTGAATCTTCATCCTTTCTTAGACAAGGATGGTTTAATCCGAGTCGGTGGTAGATTAAGACTGTCCATTTTGCCTCCAGAAGCAAAACACCAAATTATTCTCCCTCGGGAGCATGCATTTACAAGAGCCCTTGTCACTATGATTCACTTAAGTTATTTTCATGCAGGTTGCCAATTGACGGTGTCAGTTGTCAGACAACGATTTTGGATTCCTTCAATTCGCCGACTCGTGAACAGTGTAATCCACCACTGCTTACCTTGTGTCAGGTGGCAGGCAAAGCCGCTGTCTCAAATAATGGGGGAACTTCCCTCATCGAGAGTTGTACCATCGAAGCCATGGGAGTTTACTTCAGTAGACTACTGCGGCCCCTTGCTGACAAAGCCGGTTGCTGGTAGATGCAGGGCTCGTTCTAAGACATGGATTGTTATATTTGTGTGTCATGTTACCAAAGGGGTTCACCTCGACATTGTCGAGAACTTGACCACCCATGAATTCATAGCTGCTCTAAAAAGATTCGGTTCTCGCAGGGATACCCCAGAGTCATCTATAGTGATAATGCCAAAACGTTTGTGAAGGCAAAGAGCCAGCTGGCGGAATTGTCTAAGATATTTAGCTCTCATAAGGATCACTCAATTTTAAAAAACTTTCTTGCAATACACGGTGTGGAGTGGCAATTCTGTCCTCCTCGATCTCCCTTTCGCAATGGATTAGCTGAAGCCGTAGTAGGCTCATTAAAGCATCATTTAAAACGCTCGCTAGGGCAAAATTGTATTTCTCTTTCAGAACTGAATACTCTGTTAGCACAGATCGAACACATATTGAACTCTCGACCCTTAGCTGTTTGCTCCGAAACAGACACTGACACCCTTTTACTAACCCCAAATCATCTAATTTATGGACATTCTCTCAACTCATTAGTTTTCGATTTAGAAGCAAATCAGAAGAGCCCTACACCCCGTCGTTACCACATGGTAAGAAGGCAATTAAACAACATTGGAAATTCTGGTCCAAAAATTATCTTTCTTCACTACAGGCTCGTACTAAGTGGAAGGTCTGTTTCTCCAAACTTGAAAGAGGGGGATTTGGTCATTCTGATCGAAGATTCTCCTCCACCTCTGTGGAAAGTAGGCGTGGTCATTCAGCCTCTCCCCGAGGCCACGGGCAGGGTTCGAACCGTGCAACTCAGAACTGCATCTGGGATGACCACTCGGCCAGTGCAGAAGTTGTGTATCCTGCCGAAGGAGTATTAATATCTAATCTAGACTTCCCTCAGGGGGCATATCTCCAGATATCGCCACGGGACCTGGCGCTCCCGGGGATCAACCTACCCGAGCCACCCCTCCCCCCACACACACATTTTAAAAATTTTTTTTAATATACAGTTGCTTGGGCGTCAGAAACGAGACCTGATTTGAAAATGCTATTAGTTACAATGTCGATATGCTTGTCACCACACCTCCTGCATAGGGCGTCTACGAACTCTTCTTTTATGGAGTTAAGATGAAGTACCCTCTCATTTTAATGAAAATTTAGGCTTAGCGTTCTCTGCAGGTAAGGGTTCCTAAATACCCGGCCTAGAGACGTCAAAAAGGGTAACCTTAGAAAAATAACATGTTCTAGGCGCCCCAGCGTGCAGCAGCTGGAGTGGTGAAGACCGAACATCGAATAAGACAAAAACGAAACAGTGTATTTGCACGTGTATCATGCTAACAAATTCTAGAAAATTGCATCTGCTCCTTTCTGACAGTGCACCAAATCCATTTGCCTTTCTTATCACTTCGTGCCGACGAAATGATCAGCTGCGTTATTTGTTCTTTATTTTACCTAATAGGTTTCTCGCGTTGTGGCTCCTGTTCAAATGGCAATTCTGACAAAACAAGAAAGTTGGCGTTCGGCGACCAGCTGTGACTGCAAGGGGCGTTTCTGTAGGTCCGGACTTCGAATCTTGCTGCTCCATGCGAACGGCCGACACGTCTCGCGTGGGCAGAGCTTTCTGAGTTGGGTTTAATTTCTTTATGAAACCAATTGGGTGTTTTTTTGTTTGTTTTCTTTTTCTTTCAATATTGATTGTTGTGCATTTGTTCTTGGTCGATTACTAAAGAATCCTTCATTGCGTAGCAGTTCGCGTATGGGTGCAAATAATACTCATTGATTTGTTGTCTGTTTCGTCTTTCTCACTCGGATGACTGAAGATCATCGCCGAAAATCGCATTAGTATACAAAGGTGCAGGAGCACGCTTACTTTAGTACGTCCGTGGAATCCGATTATTTGTTTATTCTTTGGTTTTCAATTCTTCTTTGTTTGTCTTCTTTTTGGGGGGATTAATGTTGTTTGTTTTTGCCTTTCTCTCTTTCGCTGTCCCGCATAAGAACGAGGATACTGTGCTACCCAAAGCTTGAAAATTCTCATGTCTGGCAGGTCCCAGTTCGACGTCGTGCGCGGGCGGGAGTTATGTTGGCACATACATTTCTTATTCATATTTCATATTTGGCGCCGTGGCGGGAGATTGGTTGTTAATAACCATCTTTGGCCCTTTATTGCTAGCTCAGAATTTGCATTTTGAACGTACCGCGTCGGACTTATAAAAAATTCCCCCAAAACCGCGCGCAAGGCGCTAAAAGAGCGGGTATATAACATTCCTTCGTTTTCTGTCGAAATTGCATTCCGCCTAGTCTCTGGTCGTAATAGTTTCATCTTGTCTTCGGACAGGGGCAGCACTTGCTGGGGTTCCGTCCCAGGCCCCTTAGCAATTTAGCAAGGTTGCATACCTGTCGCCTTTAGAAAGACTTTCAAAGAGAAGCCATATTTTCGCGGGAACCTGCGCCTTGCATGAACAAATTTCTGTAATACAGATTAAAAGAAGGCATTGCTTTTCGTGTGAGACTCAGGTAACGGGTTGAACGATTTATTCCCTGATTGCTTATTTATTTATTATATTATCTTCTAATAAGAAGGGTATACTGTGTCTTTTCAGAGATCGCACGAGCGAACGATATTTCGTCTCGCCGTAACCAACCAAAACTTATGAACGCTCTCCCAAAATTGAAAAATAACCCAAATCTGAAAAAAGGAGCTATATCGCCGCCTTAACAGCATTTGTTATAGCAGTGTCAAATGAAGAGCGACAAATTTTTTGTGCGTAACAAATTAGCGACAAATGTGGAGATTAATTTCAATTTTTTTGACAACTTTGCGATTCTAACTTTACGGAGCTGTAAATTGGACTTACATTTGGAAAACGTAGCAGTGGCGGCGATTGGCGGTGGAGAAAAAGGGATGGAGCCAAAATTGAGAATTGGAAGAGATTTTGGGCAGCAGGAGATGTGAGGAGCCATGGCGGAGGCATTCGATCAGTAAGAGCGATCGCGGCATCATTCAATGAGTAAGAGCGATGGCGAGGGCAGTCAATTATTAGCGAGAGAGGGCGAGTGAATCGGTCAAAAGGCGGTGGCGAAAAAGTGTTATCAACATTCGATTTTCAAAGAGAGACATAAGGTTAAGTCCGTACAACTCATGCCTCCGACGCAAGTCGTGTTAATTAGACCGTGAAATAATCCAATCGCGCCTCCCGCGGAGAACGAACTTTGAGTAACAATGACGACTGTGTGGAGCGTGTACTGGCGACGAGACGGAGTTTGAGCAATCTCGACACCTAGCTTCGCGGGGGCAGACCAGCTGAGGAACATACGACGCGGTGGCGCCAGCCGATGTTTTTCGGTTGGGCCAGTCTCTCCAGGCTGCGAGCGGTGGTCGGCGGTCGGCTCCCTGGCTGTTACCTAGTAAGACGAAAAAAGGACCATGGTATGTGCACTAAAACTATTATTCTTCATGTGTGAGATAAGAAGAAAAGAAGACCAGTTGTTTAATTTGTAATGATTATTCCAAAGTAAAATTTTTAGCATTAAGAGAATTTTCGGCAAAATTATTGTATATAAATTATAATTTCAAAGTAGTAAATGACCCTAGTTAAATTTAATGAGGTGTATTATTTGTAATAAGTAGTTGCCTAGATGAAATTCCAGATCCCAGCATGTGAACAAGTAATTTAAAAATAAAAGTAAAGGTAAACGGAATAAACAGTTACAAATGTGTGCGAACTGAAGTCAAGGAGAGCGGCCGGGCAGCCCTCATTTTGACTAAGCGTGCTACAGGGGACTAAGATATTGAAGGGGGAAACGAACTCACATGATGTTGTTGCACGAGCTGAGCATGCGAAGCACGGTGGACACATCACATTCCATGCGTTGGGTATATCGTGTGTTGTCCAGCAGATATTGAGGATATTCAAAAATCTCTCTTTAATTTCCCTTGGAGAATATTTTATTAATTCTGTGGTTTTCTCGTCATTACCAGAACTTTTCTTGTTTTTAGATGCTTGTACAAACTTTCTCTAGTTCTTCCATAGTTATAAGGTCAACAGAATAGCACTGTATTGAGAATTGTTTCTAATATTTCTTTGTTAGTGAACCAAAGTTTTTTTATAATAATTTAGCCATTTCTCTTCGTTTTGTTGTTAATTCGTGCTGTATCACGTTTTTCCTTATTGTGATTGCTTCAAAATTTTGAAAGCTTTGCCATTTCCATGAAGAGAGTGCTCTAAATTAGAAATATATTTATCCCAAGCCTCACTTTTCAATTTTCTCACGACCCTTTTACTAAACTACTCTTTATTTTATAAACAATTTTATCAGCAACAGATTCAAAATTCAAATTGTTCATGTATACTTTTTTGTCATTAATACGTTTTTCAATTTCCTCGTTTCACCTATGTTTAGTCTTTTTTCTTCGATCTCTTACGTCGACATTCCAATGATTCAAAAGATGCTTGCCAAATTATTTCCTTTAAATCTCCCTTCCCGTTTCAATATCCAGGCTCGTTGCTCTGTGATTTAACTTTTGTATCAATCTTTGACAATATAATTTCCTTATACTCTCCACATGAGAGAGATGGGCTTTGAGATATTCCTCTTTAGGCTTTGGCAATTGGTCGATATTTAGTAGCCCATCTAGTTTGTAAGTCGATATAGAGACAGGAGGGTATTATCAGAATTAATATCTGGACCCTCTATATTCTCTGGTATCTTGTACTTTTGATTTTTTTTATTTACAAGAATATAGTCCGTAATAGATTTAGTGCCTCTACTACACCACTCATATTTATGTATATCTTTGTGTCTATAAAGGAAATTGATATTCTAAAATTATTCAATGCAAGAAAAATTTTGAAATATTTTCCCATTTTCATTTATCGTCATTTCACCATTGGTTCTCACTTGGCATTTAAATATGCCCCTGTAATGATATAATCATTCTTATAAATTCTGTCAACATGGGTTTGTAGCGTTTTATAAAATATCTGACTTTCTTCCTTCCTGCCTTCCTTTGGGGAATATAGTCCAATTATCGTTAGATAATCCCTTCCAATTTTCTTCCTTATGTTTAAAATTCTATGTCATACAAAAGTATAGCTATCACTTTTGCTTCTGTATTTGTTGTTCAGAAGAACAGCAATTCCAGAGAAGGTGCGTTTGTTTTGGGGTACTCCACTATAAATAGTATATAATGTTTCAAATCTTTTGTGCCTGTTAATTTCTTATTTGTTTCTGAGATTACTGCTTTGTCTACATTCAAATTTATTAATTCTGATTCCAGTTCTATTTCTTTGTGGTGATGCTTCTAATATTCCAAGTTTAAAAAGGAGAGTTTCCGCTATCCATGAAGTTTGCCTTTATTCCTTGCATCTGATTTGAACCATGATTAATCACTGAGAATTATGAAAATTGAAATAATTTCCTCTGGTTTCCTCCCCAACCTGCAGAGATAAAAAAGTAAAAGAAGTATAATCTTATTAGCTACATGCGTGCTTCCTGTGATTGTAGGTATTCGAATAACATTATATATCAGTTATAATTTTGTCTGTAAAAGGAAATGGTGTAGGAAAGATATGAGAACTTTTTTAGAAGACAAAGTAAAAGATAAGTACGAAGAAAAACAAATGTCCAATTGTGAATCGAAAGATAACGGTATAGAAAAATCTGTAAACTTTGATATGGACCATTAAGTTGGCAAAATGGATTTAGAACAATATAATTATATCTTTGTGAAGGACAAGAGTTGTCTTGTTTCATTTACTTCCAGAGACAACAGCGTGAGCTGTCCTTTGGCGATCCCGCTGATCTCTCAGCCCCTTCTCGGATTCACAGTAGAAATCACCCGCGTATTCTAATTACTGTCGGCACAGTTATTCTCTCAATTCTCCTTTTCATTTGTGTACTCATACACATACATAACCTTTGCATTCCTTTCCCGAGTTTTGGAAGCGGTGGATAAAAGTGTTATGTGCACATATAGCCGCGGTCACTGGCGGTGCTAACGCATTCAAAATACTCCCATTTTTGGCATACTTTTTTCTCGGAAACAAGCACTTGGCTAAGGTTCATTTTTTATGGTTATTAAAAAACGACATACTTGCGCATGGTATTATGATTATCGTGAGCCTTCTGCCCCACATTAAAATGGCTGTATTTTAACCTATTATTTGATATAAAACTAATATTTTGGTACAAACCACGTACAAACGATTAAGAATTGTTTCATATATTTTTACGGTGACGGTGATGGGCTTGGTGTCATTGTTAGCGCAAGCCTCCTGCCACGACATTAAAATGGCTGTACCTTCACCAATTTTCTGACACAAACGAAAATTTTGGTGGAACAAGCCGGTGCAAACGAAGTACAAACGATCTGCAATGCTTCCAAATTTTCTCACAATGATGGCGGTGCCAGCGTAAAGTTGGTACCACCACAATTGAAAGTGCTATATCTTGTAAGTAGTTTTGGTACAAACGAATGTTATTGTGGAACAAACGGTTACAAGCGATGTACAAAAGAATGGTTGTTGTTTTATTGGTTTTCGCTTCGGTGGTGGTGCTAACTTCACATCGTGCTGACGGGTGACAAGCAGCGGCGCGGCGCTTTGGAGCTCCGGCCTACGACACAAGAATAAGAAGAGGAAGAAAAAGAAAAGATTATATCAGTTAACAATTTATAAAGGAATTTGGGTTTCGCAAGATATTGCTTATAATTTCCACGAACGTTTTCCATAATATATTATTTTAATTTGGATGTAATAAATAAATTGTTCCAGAAAGATGTATTTTTTCTATAGTAGTAGATATACCAGTAGAATAGATTAAGTTTACAGCAATAAAACAAATACCTTGTTTATATTTAGTTATGTATTGTATTGTATTATTTGCAGTATATTAAATATTTATTCCATTGACATAAACCTTTGACGTAGTTCCATACAACATCTCTTCGGCCTCATAAAGCATCTCTTCTTTTGTAAGGGTGCCTTCTCCTTTAGGCCCTTATATGTATCGTTTCACTGTATATCACCACACGTTAGATACCACAGTCATAAGAAACCCGCCTCAACCAACGCTTCTCACGGGCGGTCGCAGTCATCAAATTACTGATTTAAAACTAGCAAGGTCCATTCAAATCTTGAGCAGTGAATGAACACAATCAAGTGAACAAATACTTGCTGTTATGAGCCTATAATAAACTTCATTTAAGATAGTAACTCGATGCCACAGGTGACTAACGTACTATTATAAAATCAAGGCTTTACCAACATAAGAGTATAGGACGCGCATATGGTAATTCAGTGATGATAATTAAATATCATGGAGAACTTTGATGAACATAACAAAGTATTGGCGTAATTTTCATTAGTCTCTTTTGATTTGTTCATCAAACAGTGTTATATCGAAGACAGCTCTCGGCCAGTGCATGTATTTCATTTAAATTTGCCGCGCACTGCTCCCGTGCGGCTGGGCGGTCTGACGTCGGCCGGCCCGCAGGCAGGCCGGGCAACCCACTGGCAGGAGGGCGTGCACGGTAGCTCACCATTAATTACTCGGAAGTTTGAAGAGCAATAAAATTAATTTTTGCATAATTAATTAGCAATTGAATCATTCTACAAGACGGCATATTTGTTTTTGTGGTACCCGAAAGTGGTGTGCCAAGTGAATATTCCGCCAGCTCACACTTAATTACTCGGAAGTGTGAAGAGCAAAAAATTTAATATTTGCGTAATTAATTAGCAATTAAATATGTGTTTTTGTGGTAACCAAATGTAGTGCCAACGGAAGAGAGGTCAAATGTTTGGATGCACAATAGGGATATCGATCTGTGTTGTCTCAAAATATCCAAAATGCCCAATACAGATCTTAGAGACTCTACTGAAACAGAAAGTGAAGTGAAAAAGTCAAGTGAAGAGGAGTATGTAGCCCCAGGAGCTGCAGAGGAAGCCACTATCAGTAATGTAAACAACATTTTGATTCCTCTGGGTCACTCACCATTGTCATTGCGAAAGCAAACCCGAGAGAAATCATACGCAAGGAGAAACGTAAGTGCCGTAAATAAAGCAGTTACTGAATTATTTCATGTGAGTACAGAAAGAATTATTTCATGTGAGTACAGTTGACACAATTCAAAGAATAATTTTCAAATGTGAAAATAGCTAATGAGAAATATATGATTTTAACGTGTGTACCAAAAAGTTGGAGTGAACAAAAAATAATGGTCGAATTTGGCGTATCTCTTCATACAGCTCGTATGACAAAATTAACACCTAGAGAAGTAGTTTTGCGAAATCCACCATCGCGCCGCGGAGGAAAAAAGTAACCCCCAAGTGCCGACCGAGCGGGCTGGAGCAGCTGAGACAAGTTCGCTTACGGAGCGCCGGTAAGATATATTTATTCATAACTTTAAAACCATTCAAGATTCCATGATTAAATTTACTGAGTATCGAGAATGTAGTTTCAGCAATTTTTCTTCCAAAATTCAAGAATTTAAAAATAATACATTTCCATTTATTGCATTTTTTAGAATGTGTTTACTTCCTAATTGTTTAAGACTCACGATAGAAAATATCTTTAGTGTAAAATTATCCTTTTTTATTTCTTCTACAAATAGTGTCAGTTTCATACTTTTTGCTTATCATCGAAAAAAGTCATAAAGGAATGTCTACAGACTGCTATCCTAATATTTCAAGTACATATTGTTGCTAAACAATGGCTGATGAGACAAAAATATTGTATATGGTTCTTTCAGGTATCGGCGTGATAAATAAGGTGGCAAAATATTTTTAAATTCAGAGATGTAGTGTCAGATTTCCTTTTTTTTTTTTTTGCATGGAATCACCCATTAATGAGTACATGAGCTTCAAATAATGTCAAGTAAAGTTTCTCGAGTACTGAACCGTTTCTATGAAAAGTGGCTCTAAATTCCCCATTTTCAGAAACGCTCAAACGCCATTTTCTCATAAATGACTCCAACTTTTTCTTCAACCGTTTGGAACGGACAGTTCAAATTGCACCCTTTAATATGACGTATAGTTAGGGGTATTTTTTTGTTTTTTCAAAAATTCACAAAAATGACAAAGCAAAACATTGATCTCTGATTCTATATCAGAAATTTCATGAAATCTATTTTCAAATTGGTTTTGCAACATGCAATTGTTGAGCAAGTGCTATTGTTGTCAGAAGCACTAAATCGGAGTGGAAATTAACGTCACTGGTTTACCACTGTGTTAGTTTCCAGCAGATTGGGGCAATGAAGTATTGCCCAATACCTTCTTGTGAGGTTGAAAGAAGTTTCTACCATTATAAAACATTCTGGCAGACAAACGATATCAGTTCTGGGCAGAAAAGTTAGAGGAATACATTGTGATACTGTCTTTCTTATGAATGTTAATTGAATTACTTATATATTGCTTGTATTACTGTGTGATTAATAAATTTATAGTGTGACTAGCTGACCCGGCAAACGTTGTTTTGCCATATAAATTATTCCTAGGATTATTTTAGTAGAATAAATGACTAATTGCCAGTGTTTGAGGATTTATTTATTTGTCAAAAAACAGTAAAAACTGTATATCACGTGTGGGGAAAGATATTTATCTGCGCACATTTTCTTGAGGGCCAGAATTAAAAAAAAAATGTATATATGAGCTGAAGAGGCATGGAGCGCTGTGGAACGATGATGGAATATAAAAATAACACAATACCAAACATTTATATTTTTAATTTATTGTAATTTATTTTTTAAAATGATATACATTGCTAATTACAATAATTTTACTAAAAACATATCAATCCTCAAACGAAATAGAGTGTACAATATTTTTTGTTATCCTATCTTTAGCTAACACAAATAAACTGAATGGTTTGCCCACTCGAGAACATGCCACGTATAATTAATTCACCGTGTGAAAGACATGGTGCGCTAAAAAATAAGCCACAAACAGACATCGTTTGGTCTTGAGACTTATTGATAGTCATCGCAAATGCCAATCTTAACGGAAATTGAAGACGTTTTAATTGAATTGGCACATCTGTGGGTATAATAGGGATCCGTGGCAGTAATATATTATCACTTCGAAATTTGCCATTTAAAATGATGGCTTCGACGTTTTTCATTACAGCTCTGTAAATTAATAATAAATTATTTAAAAATTACACCGAAATAGAAAAATGATAATTGTAAAATTAGGATTAACGCCCACACAATAAAAATAATGGCCGAAAACTGTAGAGTGAGAAACGGCTTATTGTGTGAGAGATCTCATCCCTACATCTTGCTGCTTATTGGGTCAGAAGCAATGTTGCCAGATGTGAAACTTCCGATTGCGAAGTTTTAAGTTCGAAAATGCGGATTTCTTCTAATGAATGCAGATTTACTAATATAATTTAAAAATAGGGAAATATCAATAATTCATATATCGATATCTGGCAACATTGGTCCGAAGTGACGCTGGTAGACACCTTGCGGGGATACTGGTCAAGTGATAATTACATCATTATATCATGTAAATCAGTCAGGGTTTTCTTTACCTATTGTTGCACTAAATAGCTGTAAAAACGAAAATCTATATATTAAAAGACGGCAGGAGCAAATAATTAACGATAATAAATACATTTTCTCTAAAGAACAATCATTTAAAAAATTGTTATAAAATGCATGTACACATTTTTAACTGTTCAACAATGAATCTATTCCCCATTTTGTACATTCTAGAATTTAATATCAACTTCCGAAGGCTAACTAAACATTAATTAACTAAGGCTAATTAAACAATTTGCAGCAACAAATATCACAAATTATTAAAACAAAGTTCCTAGTCATATCTACCTATAGTCAAATAGTAATTGCTGTGCTTTTTTTTCCTGCTAATTATAGTGTTAATGATATATTAGTCTCTAATATGCTTAAGACCCCTCAAACCTAACGCAACAATGTATCGCGGAGACAAAAATGTTTCTAGTTGAGCCCGGCAGACGTTCTGCCCCTATATCTCTCTTTCTCCTTCCCTCTCTCTCTTTTCCCCATCTCTGTCTTTCTCCGTCTCTCTCTCTCTTTCTCCTTCTCCTGTCTCTCTCTGTTTTTCTTCTTCTCCGTCATTCTCTCTCTTTTTCTCTTTCTTCCTGTCTCTCTCTTTTCTCTTTCTCGTCTCTCTTTCTCCATCTCTCTCTTTCTCCCTCTCTCTTTCTCCGTCTCTCTCCATGTTATTCACATTTAATAGCAGATTCTGCACATCCCGGAGCAGGTGCGTAATATGGAGAAACACCGTGTAGCGGGTGAAATACCGCAGTGTGAAATACCTACCGTGTGTAGCGGGTTGCCTCAAACCTTTAGTGCGAAAAAAAAAAGGGGTGGACCACCCTTATCACTAAGGGATATAAAAAATAGATAACAACCTATTCTCAGACCTACTGAATATACATATAAAATTTCAATCAAAATCTGTCCAGCCGTTTCGGAGGAGTATGGTAACTAAAACTGTGACACGAGAATTTTATATATAAGATTTTAAGTGGCTATTTTCGAATCTTAAGTACCTATTTTGCCTGTCTATTTCGACTGTTTTTAGTGCCTATAAATCCGCAGCTTAGTGATCAGAGACCGGCAATAATTTTTTTTCTACCGAACTCGCCGTTTTTTCGTGCAGCACCACATAACTTTCCCTATACTACGCAGTGGCGTAGCGTGACTCACACGTTTGGGGATGCTCAACAATAACACACAAAATGTCACTATCAACTACTTCATCTAACAGGCGAACGCAACACAAGGCAGATACACTGGGACTACTTCCACGATCTCGATTGCTTACGACGGTGTAGGCGCTTCCCACAAAATCCTCACAGCAGTCAGGGCTGCCGATGTCTTGAAAGCAAACTATACAATGGCTCAGCTTTAATTCTTATACGCGAATGGCAATAAGACCATTTGTTAATTTATACATTGCAGACTTAAATAATATGTAATCTATTTAAGAGATAATACAATTTCTTGGATATTAATTAAGAAATAGTAGTCAGGCACTATTTCTACAGTTTGTACCCATGACCAAGCGGGGACTCCCGAGTGAGAGAGAGAAAGATAATTTACTGAACGCCTGAAGTGTGCTGCGCTCTCGTGCACAAACGAGCTTCTTTCCGCAGTAGACGCTAGCGTAAAGCAGTCGGGTTTCTCTGGGCCAGGGGTGAAGAGGGGAGAGGGGAACCTCGCCATCTGCGCATGCGTCATTGCTCGTCGCAATCTGGCGGCAGACGCTGAAGTATTTTAGCTTCCAAGCAATCAGAGGCCAGCTTCAACAGCCCGCCGAATTCAATCATAGGAAATCAATTTAAAATTAATACAAAACGTGTTTCGCTCAAAAGACCACTTGTAAGATTATCAATACAGTATTTAAGGTTCTTATATACGGGGATGCTCAGCATCTCAGCGTCCCCTGACGCTACGCCACTGATACTACGTATATCACTCCGTATATATTTGTATAAGGGAAAGTAAAAATTCAGCATTTTTTCGCGCAGCATTCCATGACTTTCCCTATACTACGTAACGAAAGTAAAAAGTGGATAAAACCAGTTGCTAAATGGAGAAAAAAATCCTCTAATACGTGGTGTAACCACACTCCCTGTTTTGTGGGTCCTTGATACTGAAAAACCAATTGAAAGCAAAACGTCTGTCCACCCGTGTGTCCATCTGGTGTCTGTGAACAACACTAGCGCCTAAACCATACGTATGATTTTTTTCCAAATTGAAACTCCTGCCCATCTGACCTGAGTAGAAGCTCTGAGATTTTGAAAACATTCTTCAAAATTTGGGTTACTTTACTTACAACCCCCTGGACATTTTCAAAATTTCTCGAAAACGGCTCCATATTTTTTCTCTAAATTTCTTGTGAGAATACAGTAAATTACATTTATTAAGATGGCATAGGTCCGATTTTCACGTTTAACTCTGAATTTTCGAAAATGGCATAAGTTTGAATTTTATTCAGCGTCTTCCTCCAACTCCAAAATTGAAGATGAAGATTTTTCCTTCAAATGAAATTTGTTCTCCGTAGTATGTTATTTTAGTAGGTGATGTAATTTTTTTGAAAATATTGCTTGTTTTCGCTCAATATAGCGTGCAACATGTACAATTTAAAAAAATTACAAACACTAACTTAAACTTTTGGTAAAGATAATTGACGTTATTGCCGTACTGCTCTATTCTTTTGTTTTTTTGAAAAATTACAAAACTAATTTTTTGACTTGTAATTGTTTTGAACGTCGTTAATATTTATATTAGCGGCAATTTGTTCACATGATTACATTTATGAGTACATGTGCTTTAAATAATGGCATGTAAAGTTTCTCGAGAACTCAGCCGTTTTCTGTGAAAACTAGCTCAAAATTCCGCATTTTCAGAAACGCTCAAACGCCATTTTCTCGTAAAAGGCACCAAACTTTTTGTTCAAACTTTTCGAACAGATAGTGATAAATGCACTCTTTAAGGTAAAGTTCATTTTGGGGTATTTTTTTTCAATAACTACACGAATGTAAATTTTTTGAAAGGTTTCTCAAATCTTTGATAGGCACATTACCAGCAATTTGTAAACATTATTTTATTTGTGAGTGTAAGTGCTTCAAATTACTTCAAATCAAGTTTTTTGAAAACTCAAAATTTTCTGTAAAAAATAGCTTTAAATTTTGCATTTTTAGTAGCGCTTAAACGCCATTTTCTTAAAAACCGCTACAATTTTTTAAAAGGAAATTGCTATTTAGGACGAGGTTTTTGTGTTCTTTAATATTCTAAAATTAATATTCCCGTTCTACCATCAGGAAACCGACGTCCGTTAAGCTGGCAAAGCCATTTTCAAAAAACACATTTTCTCTATACCCAGAATTTTGTGCAATTTTTGTGCTTTCCAAATATCCAAAAATTTTTTTGCTCCAACGGTTTTTCCAAAAATTGGTGGCTTTGCTGGCTTAATGTTAAGCTGGCAAAGCCAATTAGCCAAAACAAATTTTCTTTATACACAAAATATTGTGCTATTTTTGTGCTTTTCAAATATATAAACATTAATTTTTTTGCTCTCATCGTTTTTTTGAAAATTAAACTCAACCTCGTATGTGTGCATCGGAGTGGCGGGACCTCGGGATAACAAAAACGACGGAAGGAGGCACACATGTCCGAATAAATACTAAACTACTCGTCAAATTGCACTGTGCTTTTCCAAGAATAACATTTCTCTATTAAACTACACAAACAATGATTTTTTTGCTGTCATTGAGTTTTGGAAAATTAAACTCAACCTCGTATGTGTGCACCTTGGTATAACAAAGGCGAGGAAATGAGGCACATATGTCCTAATAAATACTAAACTACTCGACAACTTGCATTGTCCTTTTCCAACAATAATAATGAAATATTGTTGTAATAAATTACACCAACAATGATTTATTTGCTCTCACAGTTTTTTTGAAAATTAAACATAACAATGACACTATTCGAAGCCAAAATATCCTTCAAAATTTAAATATCTTTACACAGCATAACAACAATGATTCTCTTCATTTTTTCTACTAATTTTCATTCTTTACTCCACTCCCTCTGCGTGCAAAACGAAGTTTTCCGCATTTGATTTTTAAAATGAATAACAACATATTTAGAATGTTTCAAAATTTAAAAAATGATTTCCCACTTGTAAAAAGATCTTACAATACTTTATGAAAAATAATTCCAAAGTTGGGTTTTGAAAAAAAATATTACACTTTCGAAAAAATATTTTCAATATTTTTAAAATAGGTTTTGAGGATATTGGATTTATTTAAAACTATGAAAAGTATGATTTTTCAGATTTTTTAAAGTGGTTTGCGAAAGTAAAAATATAAAAATTATTTCCAAAAATGAAAAAAATATTTTATTTTCTTTAATTTTATTTTAAATCCGTAAGAAATCTTTTTCGTACACCGTGGGTAAAGCTAAATCGTAGAGGTTTAGGGTCTTGAACGGAATCAATGTACAATGATGGACAGTTCGATCGCAGCTGAAAATAATGTGTCAGTAAATTAGCTTGGATCATCATCAAGACTGGACATAGACGTATAGTCACTGACACTGTCAAAAATTAACTCAATTTCGCGAGTTGTTGGCAATATTTTTCGACGAGCCATTTTTACTTCAAAAAGCTCACGACTTAAGCACAATCAGAAACTCTTAGCAGAATACGATCTCCCGTGAGAAGCGTGGGCCGAGGCGGGTTTGTTATGACCGTGGTGTGTGACGCGAGATAGTACACAGTGAAGTGCTACTTATAAGTACAAGACCCTACAGAGAAGCTTTGATAGGCTGGAGAGATATTTATATGGAACCACGTCATTGGTTTACGCCAATACAATAAAATATTAGGACATTTGCAAATAATACAATACAATACATAACAAAATATAAAAGCAATATATTTATTGCACTGATATAAACTTGATTTTACCCTATTGTTATCTGCTACTGTAGAAAAATATCTTTCTGGCACAAGTTTTATTACATACGAAGTTAAAATAAAATATTATGGAAGAAATTTTGTGGAAGTTATATGTATATGCCATACTTAACCCAAATTCCTTTATAAACTGCAAACAGAAATCATCTCTTCTGTTCTTACTGTGTTATGTGATATTATTATTTAGTCATAGACTAAGGATGTACTGTGTCTTGTGTATACATCTTTACTCTATGATTTAGTTGTCGTTAGAGCGGCGTCTCCCGACGAAGATTTTCTGGGGTTCAATGGTCTCCTATGTTTCTGGAACTGCGGCGCACTGTAAAAGCATGAAATGTCACAGTGGACCACGTTCCGTCTTCGCGCGTGAAGACAGTCCTCCATCAACACATTCCTGCCGGATGACGTAGGCCGGAGCTCCAAACGTGAGAATCGCCGCGCCGTTGCTTTTCACCCGTCAGCAAGCGATAGATAAGAGCTGTCGCGCGCCTCTGGAGGTCAAGCGAAAAAGACCCCATCGGTACGGCAGGGTTGAAATACTCTGGGAAAACTTTTTCCCATTAGTATTTAAAAGGTTAATGAAACCATTATTTCAACCAGCATGAACTGCAATTAATCGAACTGATACACTTGTATTTGCCGTTACGCCTATTATGCTCCCAGCACTTATTAAATACAAAGGTGTTGTCAATCCACCTCTCGTCAATACACTATTTGACGGCCTTCTTTCCGTAACTTCCTCATTTGTATGAGATCTCTTGTTCTCCAATCTACAATATCTGCTCCCTCGACCAAAACTTCTCGTTTTGAATTACACCTCCATCTGTATCCCATCTGTTATTATATTAACATCCAAAATGACATTTCTCCCCAAGGAAAATTTATCTTTCTTTAATTATGGACTGCATTTTCGATACCGTGGGTACTTGCTTTTCACGGACGTAAAAATCACAGAGCATTTCTGATTACGCATAAAATCGTGACAGCACTTATTTCATTCAGTGTAATATTTTCTTACGAATTGTTTTAATGCTGGTTACTCCAACACCAATGTATGCCGCTGCTCTTTCTATGCCTTTTGTCGTAGTAACCAGTAGATGAGTTTGTCTCTTTTCCTTATCACCTGCCTCAATTACACTCGCTATGAACTCCTGACCTTCACTGTGAATTGTCGAATTTGATTTCGATTTCGAATTTGATTTCGATTTTAAGAATATTTTTCCTCGGACTAGAGTTCCTGTCATTCGGCGGGGCGCGCCATTCCGGTTCACACATGCGTGGTTAGGTCAATTTTCCAAAAAACGGTGGGAGCAAAAAATCATTGTTGGTGTAGTTTCTTAGAATAGCATTTTGTTTTTACTGTAGGAAAAGAACAATGCAATTTGTGGGGTACTTTGGTATTCATTAGGATTTATGTGCTTCCATCCGTGGGTATTTGGATACCCAGTGTAATAAATAGAATTCTTGGCTGATTTTAAGGACAGGGTTCGGCTCACTAAAACAACGGCGCACGGTTCACTTGCGCATGCTTCATTCGCGCGGACCACGAGAACGGATCACTCAGGGAGCGGGAAGATGCCTTTGTTCTTGCATTGTGCATTGTGCATTGTGCGGTGTGGTGCGAATGTGTAATGGAGAATTACAATGGTTTATTTTTCGCGGATTTGCGTAAATATATTGCGAATGTGTAATGGAGAATTACAATGGTTTATTTTTCGCGGATTTGCGTAAACATATATTGCGAATGTGTAATGGAGAATTACAATGGTTTATTTTTCGCGGATTTGCGTAAACTATATTGCGAATGTGTAATGCAGAATTACAATGGTTTATTTTCGCGGATTTGCGTAACATTTAAGGTGAGTATTTGCATAAAATGCGTTGGTAATTATGCGTTGGACAGACTCAAGGATGTTTTATGTTAACGCGAGGGCCGAAGGCCCGAGCCTCGTCCTCAACTTGGACACGGGTAGCGAAGCGTCACGATTCCACACGAAAGTGCGTTGGCCACGTGGCCGTGTGGCCGGGCACATTGTGGCGGCGCCGCGAGTGACTCCTTCGGAACCGAATCGTGCGCGTCAATAGGAGCCGAACCCTGTCCTTGAAATTTACCGAATTCTTTTATGGAGAGTACCGGAAGTCAAAACACGGAAGTCTTGAAAACAATACTGTTGGGTAGTGCATTGTATTGTTGTTGATGCTTTGTAAAAGCACTTAAATTTTAAAGAATAATTTCGCTTGGAATAGTGTCTTTGTTATTTCCATTCCGGTGCACACATGCGAGGTTGAGTTTAATTTTCCAAGCACAAGTGAGAGCAAAAAAATCATTGTTGGTGTTGTTTATTAGAAAAATATTTCATTCTTACTGTAGGAAAAGGACAATGCAATTTGTGGAGTAGTTTGGTATATATTAGGATTTATGTGCTTCCATCGATGGAATCTCAGTGTACCGAATTAGATTGTTTATATGGATAGTATGCAAAGTCAAAAATTGAAAACAATACTGTTGCGTAGTGCATTGTATGATGTTAATGCTTTGTAAAGACATCTGAATTTTAAGGCTAAATGTACCGACACTAGTTCAATTTGTCGCCACCACGTGGCAGCACCAAGTTTAGTGAATTTTACTTTACCGATTACGTCTGAACAAATGGTCCGATTTTCGATCTGTAAACGGCATTTGACTCCTGTTTATAATAGAATTTACGCTACGAAGCCCTTTTTCCAAAAAACTAGCAGAAACTCGATTTTTAACATTTTTCTCGTACTTCCGGGAACAATTTCAAAAAATGTGGGCTTATAGCGCGATGGCGACACGCTTCCAGAATCCAACGCCGTGCAAACATGCAAATCGGATAAATAGGAGCGACGGTAAGTGAAATTTCGAAAAAACACCTCACCCCACTCCCCCTTCCCCTTCCACGCCGCCGGGACATTGTTGGCCGGCGGCGCGGTCACGCCGGCACGGGCGAGCCGGGCGGCGGCCGCCGCGGCGCGGCGACGGGCAAGAAGGCTGAACTTTCGGGGGCAGCAAGCCAGACACCCCGTCACTTCGTTGATGCTTCCGTCACTTCGCATCTCAAGATATTTTTCCCCACATATGAAACTAGTGATGCTGTAATAGGGGTAAACGGTCTCGTATCATCTTAATAGTAGTATAAAACTATTACCTTATTCACATATTCCATCTTCCTTCGAATACCATCATAAGAATGTCTGAGGTATCACTCAAAACACCGATCCCGCTTGGTGCTGATTTCAAAAAGAAAAAATCGAACTAATTGCGTAAATATCACCCATATTCCATCTCCTCACATCGTATTTTAGATATATTGTACTTCTAAGATCTTCCATTACCATTTCACTACCGGAAAAAAACAAGCGGAGATAACGCAAGAGCTCTTTCATCCTACGATTCGATTTATCATTTCAAAACGGCGTTTGTCACCTTGATAGAATTCACCTGGTTAATCCTTTTCCCAGTAAAATAACCGAATCGAATTTTTAAAATGTTTTTATACTTGCGGACATATTTGAAAAAGTGGTAAAATAGCGCGCTGGCGAGATGCACCCTGAATCTAACGCCATATCATACACTGAAATCGGATAAATAGACTTCTCTAGTCATGTAAAAAAATGATCTTCAGTAACGTCAAATTCTGTTTCGCGGTACTGCTTGTCGATCTCATGGCTAAAGTCCGGGTCTAATGTAATTACATATGTTTTGTCTACTGTTCTCATTTTGTAATTTAGGCGAACTGTTGCAATCCTAACAAAATATTTAAATTTTTCGTTACAAATTTTGTACTGTATTACGTATTTTACATATTTTGCTGATCATTTAATATCTGCTTAACAGTATATTTATTATTTGCTAATTATTAAGGTATTTTCACAAATTACCAAATTTTCTTGAAATTATTTCCGAAAATATATTTAATTAATTTTGAAAAATAGTTTTATTTAAATGTGTTTATATTTTTGCAATGAGCATATTTTGTCTAATACTAATTCAGAATTGCTGACATTCCTATGTGCTGCACGTAAAGATTCGAACAGAGTGCTTCAAAGATTCTCTGTTCGTGTCTGCGTTTTCTACGTGCATCTCTTTGTTTTCATTGCTGATAGAAAGAAATAAAAAAAACAGTAGGCAGAAAAAAGTAGTTACTTTTAAATTCGATATAATTAATATTTTATTAATGGAATTTCAAATTGTGAACATTTATTTTACTTTATCTC
Organism: Acheta domesticus; assembly: GCA_031308135.1. NCBI lineage: Eukaryota > Metazoa > Arthropoda > Insecta > Orthoptera > Gryllidae > Acheta > Acheta domesticus. The sequence goes on from JAHLJT010004567.1 coordinate 50,691,442, forward strand.
TCTTCTCAATCTTCATACGAAGAGAAAGTTATATCGTGCGCAGGAAAACTCTCAAAGCCGAGTCCTGATAATGAAAATGTGGATAAATCGTGTTGTTGTATAGTAAATTACTTCCTGTAACTCGTGGTGTAGCCAGAATCCATGTTTTGTGGGTCCTTAATACCGAAAAATTGATTGACGGAAAAACGTCCGTCAGTGTCTCTGGTGTATGTGAACAACACTAGCGTTTACACTGCGTACAAATTTTTCCAAACTGGAAAAAACAACAACACAAAAACAGCTGTCGATCTACTGTCATTCGAAGCTCTGCAATTTTCAAAAACGTGCATTACTTTTTGGAGATACATACACGACCCCCCCCGGATATTTTAAAAATTTGCTCAAATATGGCTCCAAATTTTTTCTTTATATTTCTCGTAAAAATTGAATAAAATACACATGGCTTAGGTCCGATTTCACTGATAACTGAATTTTCGAAAATTGCAAAAGATTGAATTTTTTCGGCGTTTCCTACAACTACAATATTGACGATAGAGACTTTTCCTTTCTAAGAAATTTGTTGTACATAATTAGTTCTTTCATTAAGATCATGAATTTTTTTAAAACAATTTTGTAGTTATGGCGCAATCTTGTGTGCAATATATGCAACTTTAAAAGATAACAAAGCAAGATTTTTTTCAAAATCGGCTCCATTTTTTCCCTTTAAACTATTGGTAGGGATATTGCGAATGTACTTTAAGAGATGACATAAACGCTATTTTGCTCTATTCTTTTGTTTTTGCGAAAATAATAATAATACTTTATTGCACAAAACGTACAACGGTCTCAGTAATTAATTTACTGCTTTGTAACCACGAAAAATACAGTCATATCATTGTTATAATGTAAGTACATTAGAATTGAAAAAGTTACGATGTAAGTGTATCAGATAATATAGCATAACATAACGAAACACTTTGCTAAACATATACTCAAGAAGGTTATAGAAAATTTAACATAATACATCAAGAAACATATGTAAATTTATTAAACTAATTTTAAAGTTTTTCACAGAATGATTTGTAAATTTTAATCATGAGGGATTTTAGAATGGACCAAGATAGCTAAAAGCCTCGAATTTTACGATGAACTAACAAGTAGGAAATTGCAAATCAGTATGTGAAGCAGACTCTTTGATTGTGAAAAAAGTTTAAGCCGATCCCGAAGATAACTGGGAGAATTAGAGGAGAGCACAGAGTGTACCATTAGTAACACAATGAAATCACACAATGAAACTTTTTGAATAGCCTGTCACGTTTATATTTCATTATCGGCGATTTGTTCACATTATTAGATTTGAGCACACGTACTTTAAATTATATCATTAAAGTTTTTCGAAAACTAAATTTTTTTTGGAATGAACTCGAAATTTCGCATTTTCAGAACGCTCAAACGCCAATTTTTTCTGAAAAGGTTCCAAATTTTTGTTCAAAGTTTTTGTACGTATAGTGCGAAATGCACTGTCTAGGGAACAAAAAAGTTTTGTTGTATTATTTTGTTGTTTTTCTTCAAAATTTACACAAATGTATTTTTTAAATATTCGCATGCCTTGTATGCACATTTGCAGCGATTTGTAAACATTATTGCATTTGTGAATGGAAGAGCTTAAAATATCTTAAAATAAATTTTAAAAAAACTCTCAAGATTCCTGTGAAAAAGGGCTTCATATTTCACATTGCCACAGACGCTTAAACACCCTTTTCTTAAAAACGGTATCAAGTTTATGAATGAAAATTGTCGTAAAGGACAAGGTTTCAGTCTTCTTTAATATTCTAAAAGCAATATTTTGAATCTACCATTAGGAAACCGAATAATTGAGAAAACCTAAAAATAAGTTGGGTGCATTAAATGGCAGGTGGCAAGATGGGGCAAGGCCATAAATCTAGCCCATGCCAACAAAATAGTAAATTTTACTACGACAAAGTCCGAATAGCTGGCTGAGACTATAGGAAATTGAAAACTAATACGGGAAAGTCTGTGCCATTCTGTAGCACCACCAGTTACTTTCTCGTGTTAGTTACTCAAAGTTATGTAATGCTGCGGAAAATCTATTTCGAGATATTAACGGAAGTACTCGTTTTGGGGTCCCCTGGATACCGAAAGGGTGTATGTGTGTTTTGACTTTTTAACGTCCGTTCGTCCGTCCATCTGTCTGTGTCTGCCTGTCTGGGCGTATGTGAACACCACTAGCGCCTAAACTATGTGTAGAATTTTTGCTCAACTGAATAAACCCCTGTCGATCTGGTCTGAGTCGAAGTTCTGCGATTTTTAAAAACATTCATTAATTTTTGGAGATACTTTTTATTAAGCCCCAGGGACATTTTCAACATTTTCTCAAAAATGTCAACCAGGATAGGTGGCTCAGTGCATCAACTGATGTCACTGCAATGCCTCTGACCGAGAGGTGCTAGGTTCGAGTCCCGACGGTGGCAGGATTTTTCAACACTAGCTTGTCAGTTAGATGTAGAATTCAACCGATGTCTGGAGGAAAATTCTAGCGACCGGCTGCTCTGATTGGAAGTTTTCCGTAGTTTCTCCGATCAACATCAAACGAATGCCGGAGCAATACCCTAACAAACGGACCTCGCGCGATATTTCCTTCCTCTTCCTTGTCCTATCTTCACACACACACACACACACACACACACACTAACTTGCACAACACTACCATATATGCTGGGAGACCAGTGGGAGGATTGGAACTTGTCCCGGCTGTGGGCCGTGCACTGCTGGTGGGAGATACCTTGTTAAGAAAGAACCCGGCAAGCCGACAGGTAAATCGGTCGGTGATTTAGAGCTTGTCCCGGCTGGGGTGGTGCCCCGCTGGTGGCAGATACCTGGTTGGGAAGCCCCGCTAGTGGACGGAAGGTCAGCGCCGGATCTCGCCATCGGCATAGCGGGCAACATCTCTTCCACCTCACGATGAAATAAACATGCATTGCACTTACGGGACTAATGACCAAAGCAGTTGACGCGCCCAAAATCACTAACAATCAATCAAAAATTACTCCAAATACTTTCCTTAAATTAATTGTAAGAATAAAGTAAAATACACTCAAGGTGGCATAGCTCTTATTTTCATTGCTGACTGATTTTGGGAAAATTGCAAAAGTTCGAATTTTTTTTCGGCGTCTTCCTACAACTACAAAATTGAAGATAGAGATTTTCCCTTAAAATTATATTTGTTCTCCATACTTAGTTCTTTCAATAAGGTCATGCACATTTTTTTGAAATTTTTAGTAGTTTTCGCGCAATATTGAGGGCAATTTGTGCAATTTTTAAAAATTACAAGAACAAGATTTTCTCAAAATCGACTTCAACTTTTTTCCTTAAACTTTTGGAAAGGATAGTACCTAATGTACTCTGAGATGACATAAACGCCATATTGCTCTATTCCTTTGTTTTTTCAAAACTTACAAAAATGTAATTCTTTGACTAGCCTTTCATTTAGTAAATATTTTCTTTAACGGCGATTTGTTCATATTAGGGAACTTTTGCCACCTCGAACGTTAAGTACTATCGATCTTTTGCGCATGCGCAGATGCACCAAAGTGATGCGAAACTTGCACTGCGAATGAGCAGAAGATCGATAGTACGTAACGTTCGAGGGTGCAAAAACTCCCTACTATTACATTTACGAGTACATGTGCTTTACATTATGTCTTAAAAGTTCCTCGACAACTCAGATGTTTTCTGTGAAAATGAACTGAAACTTCCGAATTTGCACAAATGTTCAAACGCCATTTTCTCAAATTGCTTCTTCAAACTTTTCGTACGAATGCTATTTGCATTCTTTAAGTTAACATAAAATTAATTTGGCTGTATTTTTTTGATTTTTCAAAAAATAAATAAATGTATTTTTAAGTGTCTCTCACGCCATTAATATTCACATTTCCAGAAATTTTATACATTATTACATTTGTGAGTAGAAGTGCTTTAAATGTCACCAAATGAAGTTGTTCGAAAACTCGAAAGATTCTTGTGAAAATTCCGAAGCTTCCATTTTCGCATTTACAGTAACGCTTAAACGCCATTTTCTTAAGAGCGGCTCCAAATTTATCAATGAAAATTCCTATATAGGACGAAGTTTTACTCTTCTTAAATATCCTAAAAGTAATATTTCGTATCTACCATTAAGAAGCTGAAAAATTCAAAGAAAAGTTCAAAAAATGTATTTTGGGGCGGCGATAGATGTCAGCAAGATGTCAGAAGATGGGGAAAGATGGTAAAACTGGCACAGACCAAAGATATTAGATTACTATGAGAAAGTATGTGCAGTTTGTCCCTAAAGTACGAAAACGTTTTAAAAATTCGATTCGGTATTTTTACTTGGAAAAGGATTAACCAGGTGAATTCTATCAAGGTGGACAAACGCCGTTTTGAAATGATAAATCGAATCGTAGGATAAAAGAGCTCTTGCGTTATCTCCGCTTGTTTTTTCCGGTAGTGAAATGGTAATGGAAGATCTTAGAAGTACAATATATCTAAAATACGATGTGAGGAGATGGAATATGGGTGATATTTACGCAATTAGTTCGATTTTTTCTTTTGAAATCAGCACCAAAGCGGGATCGGTGTTTTGAGTGATACCTCAGACATTCTTATGATGGTATTCGAAGGAAGATGGAATATGTGAATAAGGTAATAGTTTTATACTACTATTAAAGATGATACGAGACCGTTTACCCCTATTACAGCATCACTAGTTTCATATGTGGGGAAAAATATCTTGAGATGCGAAGTGACGGAAGCATCAACGAAGTGACGGGGTGTCTGGCTTGCCTGCCCCCGAAAGTTCAGCCTTCTTGCCCGTCGCCGCGCCGCGGCGGCCGCCGCCCGGCTCGCCCGTGCCGGCGTGACCGCGCCGCCGGCCAACAATGTCCCGGCGGCGTGGAAGGAGAAGGGGAGTGGGGTGAGGTGTTTTTCGAATTTCACTTACCGTCGCTCCTATTTATCCGATTTGCATGTTTGACACGGCGTTGGATTCTGGAAGCGTGTCGCCATCGCGCTATAAGCCCACATTTTTGAAAATTGTTCCCGGAAGTACGAGAAAAATGTTAAAAAATCGAGTTTCTGCTAGTTTTTTTGGAAAAAGGGCTTCGTAGCGTAAATTCTATTATAAACAGGAGTCAAATGCCGTTTACAGATCGAAAATCGGACCATTTGTTCAGACGTTATCGGTAAAGTAAATTCCTGCTGATGGTGCTGCGATCTATTGAATTTTCCTACAAGTTTTTTCGGTACATTTAGCCTTAAGTATATTTTAGGTTGGAATAATGTCTCTGTAATTCGGCACGGTGAGCCATTACGGAGCACATATGCGTGGTTGAGCTTAATTTTACAAAACACGGTGAAAGCAAAAAAATCATTGTTGGCATAGTTTATTAGAACATTATTTTATTCTTATTGTTGGAATAGGTCAATGCTATTAATGTAATAGTATGGTATTTATTACGATATTCGTTCTTTCATCCGTGGGTTCATAGACTCTCAGTGTAATGAATTAGAATTTTTTTATGGATAGTATCGGAAGTCAAAATCTTGAAAACAATACTATTGCGTAATGCATTATATTGTTGTTGATGCTTTGTAAAGGCACTTAAATTTTGAAGTATATTTTGGCTAGGAATAGTGTCTTTGTTATCTCGCAGGGAACGCCAATCCTGTGCACATTTACGTGGTTGCGTTTAATTTTTCAGAAAACTGTGAGAGCAAAAAAATCATTGTTGGTGTAGTTTATTAGAACAATATTTCGTTGTTATTCTTTTAAAAGGACAATGCAATTTGACGAGTAGTTTAGTATTTATTCGGACATGTGTGCCTCCTTCAGTCGTTTTTGTTAATCCGAGGTCCCGCCACTCCGGTGCACACATACGAGGTTGAGTTTAATTTTCAAAAAAACGATGAGAGCAAAAATATCATTGTTGTAGTTTATTAGAACAATATTTCGTTATTATTCGTGGAAAAGGACAATGCAATTTGTTGAGTAGTTTATTATTGATTAGGATTTGTTTGCCTCCATGCGTCGTTTTTTTTATTTTCAGTGTAATGATTTAGATTTTTTTATAGATAGTATCGAATGTCAAAGATTTGAAAGCAATACTGTTGCGTAGTGCATTGTATTGTTGTTGATTCTGTGATAAGACATTTTAGTTTTGAATGATATTTTTCCTTCCAAGATTGTTTTTGTTCTTTGGCGGAGTTGCGCTATCTTGCGCCACATACGTGTCATTTTGTTCAATTTTTCAAAAAATGGTTAGAGCAAAAAAATCATTGTAAGTGTAGTTATTAGAATGAAGTTTGATTTTGTTTGTTGGGGAAGGACAATGCGAAGTGTTGTGTAGTTTAGTATTTAGTAGGATTGATGTGCCTCCATTGGTGTGTTTTTGGGTACCCAGTTAAAGGATATACAATTTTTTCTTCGATAGTATCGAAAATCAAAAACAGTAGTGTTGTATATTGTATTGTATTGTCGTTGATGTTATGTGAGAATAATTTGATTTTGAATTAGACTTTTGCCTTGATGAGTGATTTTCTTATCCTGCGGGAGTGTGTTGTTCCGGGTGACTCGTGAGTGGTTTTGTTGAATTTTGGAAAAAAACGGTGAGAGCAAAAAAATCAGCGTGTGTGTACTTTTTTAGAGCAATGTTTGGTTCTGTTTGTTGGGAAAGGACATTGCGAAATATTGAGTAGTTTAGTTTTTATGGGGAATCGTATGTCTTGAATTGTGTTGTTTCTTGACAGTAGTGTAAAGAATTATTATTATTTACAGGGAATATTAAATGTTGAATATTTCAAAACAGCATTGTTGGATAGATAATTGTTTTGTGGTTATTTTTGTGTCAAGAAAATCTAATTTTGATGGATAATTTTTTTTTCTACGAGTAGTTTTCTTACGCGTTGTTGTTGGGCCTGCCTGGCATTTCGAAAATTCGTTTTTTCTAATTTTCGAAAAACGGTAAGAGCAAAAAAATTAATGTTTATATATTTGAAAAGCACAAAAATAGCACAATATTTTGTGTATGAAGAAAATTTGTTTTGGCTAATTGGCTTTGCCAGCTTAACATTAAGCCAGCAAAGCCACCAATTTTTGGAAAAACCGTTGGAGCAAAAAAATTAATGTTTGGATATTTGGAAAGCACAACAATAGTACAAAATTCTGGGTATAGAGAAAATGTGTTTTTTGAAAATGGCTTTGCCAGGTTAACGGACGTAGGAAACCGAGAAATTGAGAAAATGTACTTTGGGTGGTGATAGATGGTAGCTGGTTTTCTCAATGAAATATATTTATAAAAAATACATCTTCGAAATAAGTCATGCTTAAGTTTTCGAAAATACGAGTAGCTTTGCTATAATTTCGTAACAAACATAATAGCCCGCTGCAAATTTACTGCGTTTCAGACAGCCAGATGCGTCGTAAATTAGAATTTGCAATTTTGTATATTATTTCTTTGTTCGTTTTTACATTCGACCTTTTGTTAGACATTTACACATTCATCTTTAAAGAACCTTTTGTATTATATTTTTATGCAGTTGTAGAATTCACATAGTTTTGACAACATGGCGATGGAACAGTGAGTTCGCTTCTTGGTTGAAATGGACGTTTTCAAGTAATAGTTAAGATGTTAGTAGCGCAGAAAGTGCAATATTTCAGTCCTACGTATCTGTATCCAATAACACTGGAAAGTATGTGCTGTTGTAGCACCACTAGTTTTATTTATGAGTACATATGCTTTAAATATTGTCAAATATAGGTTCTCGAAAACTCAACCGTTTTGTGAGAAAACTAGCTCAAAATTCTGCACTTTCAGAAATGCTCAAACACCATTTTCTCAAAAATGGCTCCAAATGTTTTCTTCGAACTTTTCGAACGGATAGTGAAAATTTCAGATTTCAAGATGCCGTTAAGTTCATTTTTAGGTATTGTTTTTACATTTGTACATTTTGAGGTACATAAATGTAATTACACTCATCGCCATAAAAAACCTGCACAGCGAGGGACCACTTATTCGCTGCAAACTCTGTGGGTATTTTGCACACCATTCGCTAAGCCAGTGATTTCGATTTCACGGTCGGCCCTGCACTGGGGAATCGGGGGTACGTGCATGACGTCGTGCCTAGCGGTCTAGATAAGAGCCTCAAATGGCCGCGCTGGCCATTGCGACATCGGGTAGCGTCGCCAGAGCGTCACCTACACGTACACTATGCCTAGGCGACGCGTTCGACAGCTAGTTGTCCAGTTAGACTCGTGCGAGAGTGGCCGCATCGTGGGTGTGTGGGAGGCTGGTTTTCCCTATCACCGTATTGCGCGCCACACCGGTCGTACGGTCACCACCATCGCCCGCTGTTGGCGGAAATGGATTGAGGAAGGCACGCACACACGAAATGCAGGATTTGGACGTTCCCCACGCCACCACGAGGAGGGAGAACCGACGGATTGTCCACCACTCGCGAACAGATCCAACGGCAACGATAATGTGCTATTCAGCGGGCTGTGCAGCCTGCACTGTCACATCCTGTAAATGTCAGTACCATTGGTAGGCAGTTGCACAAAGCAGGGTTCGCCGCACGCCGACCGTTACTACGCCTGCCACTCACCCCAGCAACGTCGCTATAGACTTGCCTGATGTCGAGAACGATGGACCTGGGGCCATGCAGACTGGCAGCGGGTCATCTTCAGCGACGAGTCCCGCTTCTGCGTTGATGGAGCCGACCACCGGGGTCCGTGTCTGGAGGCGCAGTGGGGGGCGCCACGACTAGCGTTTTCTGGTATCCCATCACACGTCCCGCCAGCCTGGTGTGATGGTGTGGGCGCGATATACCATGGTGCCCGTTCACCGTGAGTGTTCCTTGGTCCTGTGACGCCGTATGGTACATTCAAGAGATCCTTCAACCGATGGATCTGCCGTTGGTGAACGCCCAAGTCCATGACCAACAATGATCGCAATCCGCCTCGTCCTTCTGGGTGCAGCTTCTTTTTATGACGATGAGTGTATTTTAAAGATCTTTCATACCGTTAATATGCATATTTCATTCAGCAATTTGTAAACACTATCGTATTTGTAAGTTAAAGTGGCGAAGTCGTTCGCCCTTCACCAATGAGGTCCGGGTTCGATTTCATGTGAAATTTGTGCCAACAAAACAAGTTTGGCTGCTTGTCTAGTCCAACCTCTGTGAAGTATCTTAAATCCTGCCCACACCCTTATTCCTTCCCAATTCTGGCCGCAGGGGCGCGCGATGTGAGGCGCGTACCCGGAGATGCTACCTGCCGGTCCTCTTGACAACTGATCGCGACGAGACGAGACGTGACATGACAGATTATGCTAATGGAGGTTCACTCCCTGGCGCATTGTAAACGGAGGATTACTCCTCTTCAGGGGGCTTGGAGACGCGTTGCATTCCACTTACACGCAACAAATTTAAAAAGAAAAGAAAAGCGAGTAGCATGTGCGTCGATGCCAGTCGTGGCTGCCCAATAGCAAACACCCAGCCCGTGACGTCACCGCCATGCTTTCTTGATGTAGAGGGAAATGTAAACAGGCACGGTTTCAAGAGTTTGTTGAAGTTTCCTTTTTGCTCGTAGTAGTAGAAGTAGAGCTGGGGGTGAGTTACTATTAAGTTTGTAGCCACAAAATAAAAAAATAGCACTATCAGCAAAAGGACAAGCTACATACCTCTGACATCCAATAAACCTAAAAATATTTACTTGAACCATCGTGGTAAAACACAAAAAAAGTTAGCATGCAATCACACACATAAGCTTGGTAGGAAATACTCTTACTGAAGAAATACTAAGCAAGTCTAATGCTGAAACCGAGCCAACACCTATTCTCATTTTTGGAAATTTTATAAGCTTACGACCAAGATTATTCTGATAGTAAGTTGTCTTTACACATTGGAAGGAAGAACCAAAATATTTGATCAGGTATTTTTTCTGTTGACTGCACTGCAACCAAATGCCTGAACGAGCAGACTAAACACACACTTTTCAAAAGCATGTTCCAGAATAAACTTAACGTTATTCTCAGGAGTATTTCGATCTGAATAACCACATTCATTGGCTTGCACATGCTTGCCACGAACTCGTATGAACTGGGCGTTGTGAATCGAAAAACAGAAAGTTGTCGCACGACACGTGCCTGCAACACAAATCGCACGGAATAAGGCGGGTCGCATGTGCGTCGATCTTGGCTGGCCAATAGCAAACGCCCAGCCCGTGACGTCACCGCTAGACTTTCTTGATGGATGGGGAAATGTTGACAGAACGGCGTGAAAAGGTTTCCCGCACGACTTCGGTATTTGTGATGGAGTCCTGCGCGTTTAGTATTTTCTGACATTTTCCTCGCGGGAAAAAGATATCGGTCATGGGAATACTGACCCCGAACGACAGCGAACATACGATGGCTTTTATCGCGATAAAAGCTTGCAGTGGCTTGCAGCAAGGCTGCTGCTACGAGAAAATCGAGCCTCTTTCTCGAACGCGTTCTATAGGGTTTTTATTTCTTGGTACGTGGGGGTTTGTCTTTACGATGGAATATCTCACGGTATTTCGCGTCGTTCTCGGTCGTGGCGCAAGAAGTCGCATGATCGCCAATACTGCTCGATAGTCGCGACCATGCGACTCCTAGCGGCACAACCGAAAACGACGCGAAATACCGTGAGATATTCCATCGTGAAGACAAGCCCCCACGCGCCAAGAAATAAAAGCCCAAGTATAGATGCAAGGAATTTTCGGGGACCGCATTCTCTCTCGTGTACCTCTTCCCCGCTGAAGAAAACGAGACAGAATATGCGACGTTTGACCGTCTTTTCCACTACTATTCCCTTCCTTGGTTTTTCTGAATCGTTTTTTTGGGCTTCCTTGCGTTTTTCAGGAATTTGCGGAGGCCCCCTTAAAGCGGGGCCCCGGAGCGGCAGCTCGGCCTTTAATCCGGTACATTTTTCATGAATACGAACTGTAAACGGAGGTAAATTAAGAAAATAACTCTAAAGGGGTGGTTGGGGAATGAACTTCTATTTGAAGTTAAATTAAAGGGGAGGGGGAACATTGGAATTTCTAAAATTGGATCAGTTCAAAGTTTGTTCCACACCCTCTTACAATGATACATTTAAGAGCCAAAAACTGGGACAGGTATGTGTATTGAAATAAAGAGATGTGGAACCAATCAGAATACGGCGCTCCGTTCGGCAACGACTATATAAGACAATCAGTGTCTGGTTCAGTTGTTAGATCGGTTACTGCTGCTACAATGACAGGTTATCACGGTTTATATGAGTCTGAACGTGGTGTTATAGTCGGCGCAAGAGAGGTGGGGCGTAGCATCTCCGACGTCGCGTTGAAATTGGGATTTTCCCTTACGACCATTTCATGAGTGTACGGTGAATATCGGGAATCCAGTATAACAACAAACCTCCGACATCGCTGCGGCCGCAAAAAGATCGTGCAAGACCGGAAGCGACGACGACTACAGAGAATCATTACATGTGATACAAGTGCAATCCTTCCGCAAATTCCTGCAGATTTCAATGCTGGGCCATCAACAAGTGTCAGCATGCGAACCATTCAACGAGACATTATCGATGCCGGAGACAGCCGAAGGCCCACTCGTGTACCCGTGATGACTGCACGACACAGCTTTACGCATCTCCCGGGCCCGTCAACACAGACATTGGACTGTTGATGACTGGAAACACGTTGCCTGGTCTGACGTCTTGTTTCACAGTGTTTCGAGCGGATGGACATGTACGAGTAAGGCGGCAACCTCATGAATCCTTGGACCCTGCATGTCAGCAGGGGACTGTTCGAGCTGGTGGAGGCTCTGGGTGAGTATGGGGCGTGTGCAGTTGGAGTGATATGGGGCCTCTGATATGTCAGATACGACTCTGACAGGTGACACGTACGTAAGCATCCTGTCTGATCATTTGTACCCATTCATGTCCATTGTGCATCCCGACGGACTTGGGCAATTCCAGCGGGACAATGTTCAGAATTTCTAGAGTGGCTCGAGGCACACTCTTCTGAATTTAAACACTTCCACTGGCCACCAAAATCCCAACATGAACATCATTAAGCACATCTGGGATGCCTTGCAACGTGCTGTTCAGAAGAGATCACCCCCTCGTACTCTTACGAGTTTATGGTCAGTCCTGCAGTATTCAAGTGTCAATTACCTCCAACATTGCTTCAGACATTAGTCGAGTCCATGCCACGTCGTGTTTCACTTCTTGGCTTCGGTTGGTTGCGGCACTTCTCGCGGGGGCCCTAAACGATATTAGGCAGATATACCAGTTATTTTTTTGGCTCTCCAGTGTATTATTAAAGATGGCAATTTTTTGTAAAGCAATCCTTTCCTCAATATTTGTCTTTAAATAATTTCATATAACACTTTATTCAAAATATTAGTAGATTCGCGTGACTGAGTGGCAATTTTGTTTCTTAGACATTACAATCACTGCAACAATAAAAAATTCATTGTTGCTCCTCATACCCACAAGAAACACTGTTGCAGAGTAAAGACTCCAAAAAGCAAAGTGTGCAAATTCAAATCCCAGCCTAGGCAAATAATTTTATTTCTTTAAACTTTTTGAGAGTATAGAGCACAACACACACAATTCAAAGGCAGTAGTGCCATTTTCATTAAAACCTTTGAATTTTCGAAAAATAGAGATTGCATAATTTAGCTAAGAACTAACATGCAAAGACACTCATTTTTACAACCTGCAATAAGCAGTAGTGTCATTGTTCTAGAAATATATTATTAAATTAATACTCTGTAAGTTTCGTAGTCTCAGTAATACAGTATAATTAATGTTATTTTTTTTTACTTTGATCTTCTGTGAAAATTTTGAAATAGAAATGAAAAAGCAAAAGACAAATAACTGTAAGTAAACTATCAGTAACGATGATTTAATGATTACATGGGAAGCTCAGAAGAAAGTTGGGGAATTACAGAAAGAAAATAATCAGATATATTGGGAAGATTATATTCTATTTTTTCCAAATTGGCAGTCTACAATACTTGTGGTAACAGACAAATTCATGAACACTTCAGCAGTACACACATGACTTCTACACAGGACTGTATGAAAGCACCGACTTTCATTCTAACACTAATTTAGCTGCTTTTCCATTCACCTCCCTTTGCAATCCAAAATGCAATGAGAACTCTCGCTTGATGTATGCAAAAAGGATGTCAGTCACAAGGAAGATCTGTCACAAAAGAAAAACACTTGGTCACCAAAAAGTCAACAAGTTTAATTTAAAATTATTTTTTCTTCAAAAATGCAATTAACAATCCACATTAAGAGTTTTCTTACAGTGATTTCAAATAAAAATAGTTAGCTACATATGAGCATTGTTCCTTGATTCAGAACTGCCTACACTTGGGTTTTTATTTCTTGGCATGTGGGGGCTTGTCTTTAGCATGGAATATCTCATGGTATTTCGCGTCATTCTCGATCGTGCCACTAGGAGTCGTATCACGCGATCATGCGACTTCCAGCGGCACGACTGAGAACGATGCGAAATACTGTGAGATATTCCATCGTGTAGTAAGTATAGAATCATTTAGTGAGCATAATATATTCCATTATTATTTCTTTAAATGTCAAAAACCACGTTAGGGGTTGTGAAAATTCAGATTGCTCTCCTCACTTGCTTAAAACATGCTAATATGTCTACATCAAATATTGGAAGCTCTCATAAGGAAACATTTCCTGGTCTGGCACATAGAAAACCAGGTAGCCATGTACTACTAAAAAAATCAATATCAAATGGTAATAAAATGTTTTCAGAAACTATAAACAAGTAATGAGATGATTGTATTTTTTTGTTATTACTAGAGAACATTCTACAAGATGAGACATTCTTGGACATTCAATTAAATTTTCGGTTTGGCACTTCAATACCATCAATACCACCTAAATATTTCAGCCCTTCTTGCTGGTAGCCATTTTTGTGGCGACATGCTTAGAAGGCTTCGATTTGTTTTCGCTTTCTGTATATACTGTGGTTTGTGCAGTCTGACAAGGTTTACTTGCATAATCATTCATTCAAGATTTGCTTTCCAGGAACAACTAGAAGTACTATTATAGTTGCGTGATACCTAAGAAGATTGTTTCTTATGTGTGTAGTGGAACCATTCAATTAATGTTTACCACGGTCTGTAAGTGCTATGTACCTAATTGAGGAGAGATATGGGTGTACAGTGAAGTGTGAAGACTGTGTTTTACCTGTACCAGTATTTTCATTATCATTCAATGAAATTTTCAAGTCAGCAGGTTTAGACACATAGCTTTCTCAAAAGTAAAACGCTTTTCTAATATTTTGGTGACTATCAAGAAAAGCTAAAAGCTAACTGTCAAATAATATTGAATAATTACTTCAAATGTTGTATTTAAGGAAGTGTTGTGAATTGTTCCAAGAAAACTCTCCATGATACTGAATAAATTTATCGAAAATTTCTTTTAAACTTCAATTGCATTGTTTTTTATTTTATTTGATATTGTGTTAGTACATTGCAGGTTACCTTTATATATTTTTAAACAAATAAACACGTTTCATTAACTACTTTCCCTCTTCAAATGGAAATAGATGGATAGGGATAAGTGTGGTGTCTAACATGTGAGAGTTCTGGCATGGGTACACGGAGGTAGTAGGGGAAAACTTGTGTATGACACAACACAAAGAACAAACGTTTTAAATTCTCTAAAGTAAAATAGCTTGAAATAAATGAAAAACAAAAATCAAATCACCTACAACACTACGTGAATATATTTAAAAAAGCAACTAAATTTAAAATTATAGAAAGAATAGGGCAAGTCACTCGACAATTGCCAACGATTGCAGTCCAAACGCACAATTCAAATGTTGGCGGTATCTGGAAGTATGTACATCAATGCCCAGCTGCAAACTCGTATTATAAATAATACACCATTTGATATTAAGTCAAGGTTTCGGTTCGTTAAGATATTCAATATTTAAACATTGTTTGAGAAACATTCCCATGTACCGAAGGGAAGTTTAAGCCTACTACATTGTTTCTAATGGTAACAAACTGTATTTAGTACTCAAAGGTGAAAATATTAGTTTGATTATATTTATCCCTCCATTTATTATTGATCCATTTAAATTGGCGCTGTAGACTCTTGCTCATGCATCACCCACGACGGTGAGTGCCTAACTGATAACCTATTTCTCGTCCAAACATTCCTCTTTCATTCACAACTTGCCCCAAACTCATTGTTAGGTGCAGCCAGCATCACCAACTAATTTCTATCATTAATTTTAATATTCAACACAAGTAAAATAAATACAAATTGTTTTTACTGTGCTATAATTTATTTTCATTCTTGCATTTAAAAGGGGGGGGGGGTCAAGCGTTACATAATTAATTAGTGTGTGTGTGGGGGGGGTTCAAGTGCGTGTTACGGGTACATTGGGGGGAGAGGGTATTGAAAATACTCAAAATTTACATTACGTAATTTATGGAAAGCCCCATATAATTTTGTAAAATTGTCTGACTCTATTTGCAAGTTTAGGGACTTATATAATAGTATGTATGGATAGTTTCCAAAATTAATTGTAAAACACACACTTTTTAATTCCATGAAGTTTTAAAAAATTGTTTAAATTTTCCTATAATACTGAAGGGAAGGAAAGTAAATAAATTTTATGATAAATTCAACAATACAAGAACAACATTCATTAAATAGTAAAAAATGTTTACCTGAGCTGTAGCAAAAGCCAATGTAACACCAAAATAGAAGTTTGCATTGGCAGACCGGGAATATATCCAAAGGTGCCAAACTATTGGCCCCAGCACAGAAGTAATGATAAAGAAACAGCTAACAACAAAGCCCTGTTGCATGTCTGGGAAAAAAAGATCTCATTGTACAATTTATAACTTGAAAATTATCTACTACACATTCTAATTTAAAAGGAGAAAGCAATGTCTGTAAATAGGTAATGTTGTTATTAACATATTTTCTAATGAATTAATTTTAAAAATTACAAGAATTAATAGAATGATAGAACTCACAATTAAAAAGATGCTTCCACATTGGCAAGAGTGCAAGATAAAAACCAACATCACCAAGGCAGGGATAAGATTTAAAAATAGCAGTAAGAGCTGTAAGACTTGTTGCAAGTAACATGGGTTCTTCATGTAAACGTAAAGTAAGTGGTACTAAATAAAGGAATGCTGCATTTATTTGGAATGCGCATATAAATAAAGGTCGAAAATGCTCAAACATTTCAGTGAAAAAGTACCAGAAAAGTCCAATATTTGGCCGGAGATCAGGAACATTCAGACTGAAAAAAATAAAATTTAAATGAAGTAAATTTTTAATATAAAGTAATAAAGAGGTAGAGGTAATATCACAAGAATTATTTAATTCATCAGCACATTTCTGAAAGCATTAGTTTGCTTGTAAATGGCTAATGCTACGAAATAGTTTGTATCTGACACATGTTAAGATTAGTTATGAACGAATTTGAATGAAAATACAAATACAAGTATAGAGTATACCAAGTATGGAAATAATTTTTTTAGTAAGAAAATGCTATATAAGAATACATGAGTAATGAAAAGATTCACTTCATTCACATTCTGACTGGCAGGTGATTAGCAAGTCAAACTACACCCAAGGAAAAGGAACAGTATAAAATCAGAACAGTAACTTCAATTTTTTCTAATTTAAAACCCTCCCTTAGATTCTTTAGAGGGTAGGGATAAATATTTAACATTTTCTCTTGCTTCTAGACATACCCTTTTTGCAACACACCCTTCCCCTCGAATAATGCAATTTTTTTGTACATTAGGTGAAATTTTCATAAATGATTTTACCCCAAAAGTAAATATTTTGTCATCTGAAATTTTGTAGTTTATCGAGTTTTGTGTATGGACAAGCTTATAAGATAAGCCCTTGGAAAATAAAAGAGCATTTTATGGATAAATTCACTATTTATATACACATCTCAACACAGCAAAAGGACATTATGAAACATACAATTATTTCACGAAAAGAGTTATATTTATGTTGCAAATTCTAAAAATACAAATAATCCAGAGAATGATAAAAAATATCCATAATTAGTAACAAGAATCAATTCCCCTTTATTTAGTTTATTTATTTAACACAAAAATTTTTAAAGTTTCATAAAAGCACAGGCAATGGTGATTGCAAAACACTGTTACAACACATTTTTTCTACAGACCTACCGATAATTTTAAAGTATAAAGATTTGGATCTCCCCTCAATCCAATGCTAGCTTTAACATTTCTGACTACACTTTGGTAAGAGAAAGTGCCAGAAGGCCATTAGTACAAGCTTTTAAGATTTTCTAATTTTCTCATTCATTTTCTTGTCAGTGAAACAATATGTTACCAGACAAGTTTGAGAGGATGGAATTGGTCTTGAAGCTACAATTACGTATAATATTGTAATATTTTATACAAGATGTTCAACAGTTGATGATACTCCTAATTTTTAATCTTCATTTATTCACAATTTTATTGCTTTCAGTAGCAAGTAAATAAGTTTACAAATGATTTTCATTAGAAAAATTATCTTTATTATTTTTTATGTAAAGCTATAGTAACTGATTAATAGGGAGCGGATTTCTAAGATTTTGCATACAGTTTGGTTAGAATATGAGGCTATATAGATTAACGTTAGTAAAATATATATATTTTTTTTCTATAAAAGAAATGTGTTTTAGAGAACGCTTTGCGAGAATAAAAAATGCCATTTCTCTTACATGAACCCATATGTGGAATGCAGGAATGTCCAACTTCCAGATAATTGTGATGATAAATACAACAGAAAAAATAGTACACATGCAAAGAGACCACAGGTTGTCCCTGGTGAATATATTTGGGAACTTCTATCTCTCATTCCACAAGTTTTTCTTTGAGCTATGTACAATGATGCTGGGACAATGAGCATGGCTGGATACAGGGCTTGAAGAGTAGCCATTGCCAATGCAAAACAACATGGCAACTGTTGACCTGCAAAATTCAAACTCTCATTTTTACAATTGTATTTCCAAAACATTGGCTCTTTAGAACTCAGAATTTGAAAAAGGGAGACAGTGAATGTACATAACTAGATAAATTATATCAAGAAGGCCAAACCTCCAAGATTTTCAAAAATGAGTTAAGCTCACCATTTGATTCAAAATTTGATTTTAGCTTTCTTACATGTAAAAACGCCACAATGTACTGCTTTGTCAATGTAATATAGTAACCTATTTTCTGACAAAGTGTCACATTCCAAGAGATGTGTACCAAACAACTGATGGAGACCCAGCCTTTTTGAAATAACAAATTCAATTTACAGATGAAAATGAAACAACTCAAGGAGAATGAAAGTTCATACATCTAAGATTACACATTTCCCAATATTAACAAATTCACAACCATAAGTAATATAAGAGAGAAATTCAACTACTTGAGTTACACTATTTCTAACACTAACAAAAATTATAAAAAAATATTAACTATTTTACATAAACTTTTAAATAAAGCACACCTTTTACCATCATTAAATATGTAGCAGCCAAACAGAGATTTGTAAAAACTGTAGTAGTTTGACCTACACAATTTAATATTATATAAGGATTAAAGAGATATGCAGATGCAACATATACAGGAGACAATTTAAGATCTTCATTTCTCAAAAGAAGCCCTTGTGTATCTTTGGCATAACTTGATTTCTCTAACGTTTGTTTTTCAATCTGTGAACATATAATAAACATAGATGATGTGGCACTGATTAGACAAGCAATGTTACAGACAATATTTGAATTTGACTGCTTACCAATTCTTTCATATAAATGCAAGCTGTTCTGTACAACAAATGTGCAGTAAGTAAATCACAAATAATAAATATGACACCTAACCATTGTGACAAGTGTTGTATCATATATTTAAATACAAAAAGTCCAAGAGGTGTTTCATGAAACAAATCTCCATCATATGGATTGATTCCTTCATTGTATAAAAACGCACCTTCTGTCACTGAAATAAAAAAATATTACAATTTGTTGTTTCAGTTCATAAACATTTATTTCATGGTTAGAATAACACACCTCTCTTCCACGAGTTTAATGGAGTTGAAACTTCCACACGATCAGCAACAGTTTGTCTATAATCTGAACATAGCAGCCAGAACCTTATAAAGCCTGCTATGGCGTATTCCATAAACACTAAGCTATCCATGGGTGTCACTTAACCTGTACTTTCTTGTTTTAAATTTACACATATATCGTTTCTTTACAACACATGTCCGATCCACTCTTCTCCCAGCGCGACCAAATAAAATATTTCATTCCAGATTCAAATTAACACACGAAAAATTCCACAAACATCCCATTCAATCAGTAACAACA
The DNA here is from genome assembly GCA_031308135.1 of Acheta domesticus. NCBI lineage: Eukaryota > Metazoa > Arthropoda > Insecta > Orthoptera > Gryllidae > Acheta > Acheta domesticus. The sequence goes on from JAHLJT010004567.1 coordinate 50,710,874, forward strand.
CGCCCACATCGCTATCGGCACACTCCTACCGCTCCCTGAAAAACAAAAGCAGTCAGCTAGTCAACAATGCCAACAAAATAGTAATGAAACATCTCAAATACGAAGCACAAAAGGACTTGATTTGTTCATAAATATTAAATAAAGTTAGTATCCATCAATGCAACATACTGATATATTTTGCTTATATTTTATTTTAATGTTTTGTAACGAAACATTGCTGGACGTGGTGCCCTGGTCGTGCGATTTTGTGTTCTGGTTCTGCACTGTGTTCAGTGTAAATGTTCAGTGCTATGAATATAACCATGGATAAGCTGAGGATTTTTGCCTATTTGCCTATTTTTTCCCTTCAATGGAAAACGCAATCTTTTAGGTTACTTATTCATTTTGAGGCATTAGAAGCCTTATAGGAGAATTTTATAGTGCCAAAAAATGCCTATTTCACCAATAAATGCCTATTTTGTGTTTAAATGCCTAAAATGTTGCCTATTTTCGTATTTATTGATCAAAAAACAACTATTCTTAATCATAAATTTTAAAATTGTGCATAGTACAGAGAAATCGAACTACTATCAATAACTCTATGTTCCGTGTTACTGCCACAAATGGCGGGTATTTCGTATTATGAAACACGTGCTAAATCGTTAGTGGTAGTCAAGTTATTTTTTAATTCAAAATTTTATACATTTTTTTCTAAAAATACAGCTCCAAACTTTTTCGTAAAATTTTCTCCTCGTGTGTAGGACAGTAGAAAAATTGGTGCCGATTTCATTTTTTTGCGAACACTCTGTACTTTCGAAAATTGCAAAAAGTTAACATTGCAAATGTGCAAAATTGAATTGATATTGATTTTTTGTCTTAAATGAAATCTGTTTTAAAAAATCAGATCTTTAAAAAAAGATTATGTATAACTGTTTTTAAAATATGAGTGATTGATGTCTGCTTGAAATGAAATGAAAGTTATAAAAATAATCTAAAAACCGTTACAAAGTTTTTCTTCAATTTTTTTCTCAGGGATAGAGCAAGGGACGGTTAAAAGAATGGCGCAGGCCTCATTTTCGTTGAACTCTTAATTTTTGAAAATTGCTAATATTTTTAGGTATAATGCGAGAAAGTATGTGCTGATGTAACACCTTTAGTTAGAATTTGTGTTATGCGTGGTAATTAAAACAAATCGTGCAATATTTTCAGTTATGTTTAAATTAAATGTGAGAAAAAAGACCTGACTGTGAAGCATTAGAGCTTGCATTTAATGAAAAAAAGATAGCTACTGCGATTCAGCCTTTTTGTCCGAATTGCCCGACAATGTAAGAAAAGATTTCAACGAGGATTTGTCAGAACAATGAAGAAAGAAAACATTCCATGAAGGTAACTATATTATGTGTAATTCAGAAAATTTCTACACAAGTACATAAATAATGATAAGAAAGATATATTTTATACATTTAATAGGCTTTTTAAATGCCTATTTTACACTTTTAAATGTATATTTTACAGTTTTAAGTTCCTATTTTGCCTGCCTATTTCTACAGTTTTTCGTGGCTATAAATCCGCAGCTTAACCATGGAGCCCAATGAGCTCTATATATAGTCACAGTGCAAAATCTTTCACCGTGTATATAGTTGAGACACGGTGGTTGAGATCACTGATGGAGCTATGAAAATAGCTCCATGGTGTAAACAATCTACCGACTCATTAAATGAAACGTCACAAAAGGGTGCTGTTCAAATCAACAGTGCTCTCAGGTCAGCGCGCGTCCATTTGGTCCATTTAGTTCTCTTGATTCAAATCAACGCAGTTCAAATGTATCGGTGGGAGCATACATACTCTCTATACTGCGATTTTCGTAACTTTGTCTCTGACAGGTTCAGCTGTTTCGCTGCCATCCAATCAGGAGCTTATATTTCGCGACAGTGACGTCTTTATGGTGACGTTCAAGCTCCCTATTGGATGAAACCTGTGAACAGTTGATTTCTGTCAGGGACAAAGTTACGAAAATCGCAGTATAGGTGCGAGTATAAATATTTTTTTATTGCATTTGTAAGGAGATCCTACCAGAACATTCAATATCAGTAACCAACAGCAACATGAATATAAGAATTCCAAGATGCCATTTTGGGTGTCATATTTGGACAGTAATTTATTTGAAGTAACTTTTGCCAAAGAAACCAAGCTATAATTTATTATTTATCTGTAATACAACGTTCTACATTATTATCTACTTGGCTGTCCGGAAGACTGCCAAGCTGCAATCTTCCTCAGAACGAAATGGGCGAAGATGGACTGTGCACGGCTTTATGTAGAACGATCCCCGTCATTAAAGACTATGTACGTATGTATCTGATTCATCAGTTTACGTTCTTAATTTTATTTACTAATTTGTTTTCCTCTTTTTTTTACATCGTGTACTTATTACTCGTTCATTATACATTTGAAAACGGCAACGTTACAGTAAAACGAGTCTAATATTCGAGTTAATGTGACACACTGTTTGCGTCAAATCGGATCAGTGCTTGTCGTGTTTTTAATAAAAACAGTAAAGAATACATGATGAAAATGTACAGCAAACAAGTGAATGACGAGTCTGACGTACGTAAGCGAACCGCAGTTTGTGATTTTTAAAGTTTTTGGATAAACACTGTGTGAAATTCAAATTAGAAATTCAGACAGTAGCAATTTTACGAAATTTTTCGAAAAAAACGACGCCGGGAAGGCGAATTAGAAATTATATAATTAATTACGAATATGTCGTGTACATGAGGCAAGTGAATGATCCATATGATGTAAGTACGCAAATACAAGCTCGCGAATTTAAAGTTTTCGGCGAAACGGGACGTGGAACGCCGGTTCAAAGTTCATAATTCGAACAGTGAAAATTTTAGAAATTTTTGAGTCCAATGGCAAGTCTGCAGGACGCCGAGAAGGCAAATTTTAAAAAATGTAAATTACGAAGATCGAGACAATCGAAAGCGTGATGGCGTTTTGTCGAGCCAGAAATAATAAAAGGCTTGGGCAACAATGCCAAGACCAGAAGGTGTAAGAATGTGAGAATGGGTTAGAATGTGTTGTGTTGTGGCGAAGAAGAGATCGCTCGAGGACTCTCCCATATCAGAATTCGCATTGTTGCGAGATGTACTTATTTTCGAAGCGCGCGATGTAAATAAAAGTTATCTACGTTAAGTGACGGTGATCGACTGAAGTACGGGATTCCCGGCCAGCGAAAGCCAGTATTTGCTGCGGGGACGAGAATTCAACGCTTCGAATGGAGAAGTGAATGATAAACAATTATTTTAAAGAAGTTTTCCCTGTACAAGGCCAAGCTTGTATTAAATTAAGAATTTACAATAAATGGCCATTAATAGCGGGGAAATGCGCATTTCAGGGTGAATGAGTTTTGTAACAATAAGTGTAAATGGATTTTTTTGTTATTTTAGTGTATTTATTATCAGTGTTTGTGTTATTTAATTTTCGATGTCATGTGTTTTGTTTACTGAGGTAAACGTTCGTATTTTCGTTATGAATTCATGAAAAGAAATCGAGAGAAAGTTAACAAAGGCGAGATGAAATTAGTAAATAATTCGGAGTAAACACTCACGTGTTTGCTATTTTTGCATCTCAAACTGTTGTTATTATTATAGAATAGTCAAATACCCGGTAGTGTTGCAAAACGGTAGTGTGTTTGGTTCCGGTATGGGACAACTCGCGAATCCATGCCCTTTCTAAATAAATTTTATGTAAACGGTTGTGCGGACCATGCAGAAAGTATTCGCTTCGAGGATAATTGAGGCGGTTAGAACCAAAGGGGTGTAAGTGACAAAACGTAGTTTAGAGAAAATGAGCCTTAAAGTTTGGATCAAAATAAAATTCTGAAGTGTTCTAGAAGCATTTCTAAAGTAATTATTCTTTCTGTTAGTTATTAACGAACTTATATTTACAATTTCTATGGATTTTGTTTAATACATATTGAAATAAGATCTTTTTCCAAAATGCTTGCGTGTACTTACACCCATTTGCCACCAAATGTGTCACTTACATCCGTTTTTCTATGAGCTTATTAGATTGGAAGTGAACTGAAATTACCGTTTTGACATTCAGAACCAGTATAATGATAATAAATAATTAAAATAAATAATAATAATAATAATAATAATAATAATAATAATAATAACTCCACCTAGGGAGTAAACGACCTTGGAGTTGGTGGTGGAGCTTGAGTACCCCCATGAGCCTCAGAGCTATGTCAGTGGTAGCCTAGCTACTGGTAGGGTCTCCCTTGCTGAATAGGTTGAAGGTGAGGGGTCCGACTAAGAAGTACTCCATTTTGAGGAGAGTGGGAAGTAAGTAGAGAGGGAAGGGTCATGAACCTTTGGACTTCCTGTTGTCGGCCCATAGAGGGTACAGGAGAGAAACTGGGTTGGCACACCAGGCCACTGATTAGAGTGGAGGCCCGAACCTTGCATTAGCCAGCGAAGGAGGCTGCCTTCAGCAGTCAGTGAAAATCCCGTAGGGTTTAGTAATGCCGACTGGCGATCGGAGGGACCCCTTGCTGGGCCCTGCGGGGGGATGCCCCGAGGCCACTGTGGGTCGCAGTAACGGATGGCAGGAAACAACCCGAGGGTTAAGTGTGATCTGTGAACTCGAACTTGCGTCCTGCGAATCTTCACTTGAAACCAATGAGCGAAATGAATAGAACAAGCAATGTAATGAACCTTAACGTGCCTTGTTCTACCAATGTCCCATACCTGCTCAGGAACCGAGCTAATGTCACCTTGTCGACATCTGGCCATCCCACGGATGTTAGTCCCAGGGACCCAGAGCCGGCAGTAGCTCGAAGCCATCGTCAGAGATGGACCCGGGATGAATTAATGGAGGTGATGTGGTGCTTTTACTATGCAAAAGCGAAAAATGGGGGCTCAGAAATAGAAGTTTTTAAGACATGGAGAGAGCGGAACCCAGATATGAGACCTACCCTAGACTCAAAGAAGCTTGCCAGTCAACGACGATACATACTCAGCAGTGGAAAATTCACAGCAGAACAACTTGCAGACATCCAGAGAAACGCAGAGTATGTTCATCGATCAAACCATCCACATGACGAACATTTAGAACCATCTAATATCCCTGAAAACGATGATCCACTTCAAGGTTCATCTCTTCCAAATGAAACATCCGTCAGTGGTGAAAATTCATCTGGCCATGAGTCACACGATAAGGACATGATGCGGGACCTCCTCCGACGCGAGATAGAACGAGTTCGTCTGCTTCCATTCGAATCTCGTGCACCGTTGAGGAGAATTTACGAAAATGCTAAAGCTAAGAGAGTGATAGAAACAGCGAATTCTGTCTTAAATGAGGTTGTACAGACCTCAAGTAGAGATCTAGATATTACTGAAATCAATCACATCGTGTATGCAACTGGATATCTAGTATCTCAGATAATCTTGGAACCAGCCAAGAACACCGATGGCCGACAGCCAGACAGAGTAAAAAGCTCCGTACCTCCTTGGATGAAAAGAATTATAAAACGGATAGCCGACACACGGCGTGAAATATCACTCATAGCCGAGGCTTCTTCTAAGTCAAACCACACGTATAAAGTTCAACAAAAAATACTCCATGTTGAACAAAAATACCTAATTGATAATGACATAACAAGGCTAATGGTAGCTGAAAAGCTAAAAGAGAAAATCCAAGCATGGGCTCAACGAATAAGACGGTACAAACGTAGAATCGATTTCCGTGTACAGAACCGGTTGTTTGAAACAGACGCGAAGAGATTCTATCGCAGTCTGACTGAAAAACCGAATGGCAATGCTGCCCCTCCATCAAAAGATGACGTTGAAACATTTTGGTCAGGAATCTAGGAGGAAACCAGATTCTACAACAAAGACGCATCGTGGCTCCAATCTGAAGTTGATGCTGCCAATGGACTCGTGGAAACAGTGGAACATGTTCAAGGATTCTCGAAAGAGGACCTATGCCAAACAATTAAGAATATGGGAAACTGGAAATCCCCTGGGGTTGATAAGATCCAGATTTATTGGATTAAGAAATTAACAGCACTACATTCTCATCTAGCAAAGGCTGTTAATAAAATTTTAGAAAACCCTAACGAACTCCCCGAATGGCTCACTCGCGGCATTACGTATTTGCTACCCAAACGAGGAGACAGCTCTTTGGCGAAGAACTACAGGCCAATTACTTGCTTGCCAGTAATGTACAAACTTATAAGTGCAGCCATTGCTGACAAAATGTATAGGCACCTAGAGAAGAACCATCTGTTGCCAGTTGAACAGAAAGGATGTCGTAAAGGTTCCTATGGCTGTAAGGAAATCTTGCTTCTGAATAAAATAATTTTGAATGATGTAAAGAAACGAAAACGTAATTTAAGCATGGCTTGGATTGACTACCAGAAGGCCTTTGACAGTGTACCACACGACTGGATTTTGAAGACCCTGGAGATCTATCGATTTCATCCTAGACTTGTTGAGTTTTGCAAGGCTAGTATGAAGTCGTGGAGCACCAGGTTACTAATCCACAGCGGAAAGGGAGTAGTAGAAACAAGAAGTATTCAGATTAACAGGGGAATTTTTCAAGGAGATTCACTATCCCCTCTGCTGTTTTGCATTAGTCTGATCCCTTTATCGAGACAGTTGTCGCACACTGACTTTGGTTACAAGCTCCATGGTGACGAAAGGCCTGTATCACATTTATTTTACATGGATGATCTTAAAGTGTTTGCTAAGAATGAAGCGATTCTCTCCCAAATGCTGTCTGTCATCAATGATTTTAGCAATGACATCTGCATGAAGTTTGGTCTTGATAAGTGTGCAAAAGCCAACTTAAAAAGAGGCAAAATGACCACGTCCGAGAACATTGAAGTTGATAGACACACTGTGATTCAAGATCTTGAGCCAGTTAAAACTTACAAATATCTGGGCATTGAAGAATGTGAGACCATCTCGAACGACACAATGAAAGAGAGAATTCGCAGGGAGTATTATAGACGAGTGAGACTTGTTCTGCAGTCCGCTCTGAACTCAAGGAATAAAATATCAGCAATAGGTAGTTTGGCGGTGCCTGTAGCCGAATACAGTTTCGGACTAGTAGACTGGACTGAACAGGAAATTCGCATCATGGATTGAAAAACCAGAAAATTGCTTACAATGCATCATGTTGCCCACCCCCGAGCTGATGTACATAGACTTTATGTGTCACGTAAGGAAGGAGGAAGAGGCCTCAGACAAATTGAAGCCTCCTGGCACAATGCAATAACTGGGATGGGAAAGTATGTAGTCAGCCATCAAGATGACCCACTAATGAGGCAGGTCATGAAATCTGACCGAAGAATGGGAAACAGAGGCATTGTAAGTGTAGCAAGAAGCATTGCCAACAAGACTATGCAAGACAACCAGAATGACAGAGACACTGAACTTCTGATGCTACTTAACATGAAATTTGAGACACAGAAAATGTTAAAGAAATCGTGGAGAGACAAACCACTCCACGGACAATATCTAAAAAGAATGGACAAGGTGCAGATCAATAAAGATCAATCATTTATGTGGCTTAAAAGGGGAAGAATGAAGCCAGAATCGGAAGCACTTGTAATAGCTGCCCAAGATCAGGCGTTGAGAACACGACATTATGGTAAAGCGGTTCTCAAAATTTCCCAAGATGATAAATGCCGCATTTGTCAGGAACACGTAGAAACCATCGATCATATTGTCTCAGCTTGTCCAATCCTAGCAAAGACCGAATACTTGAAAAGACACGACAGGGTGTGTAGCTACCTCCACTGGCAGATCTGTACCGCCCTCGAAGTTCCGAACACAAGCCCCAAGTGGTACGAACATTCACCGAAACCGGTGACGTCTGTTGGATTGTGTACGATATTGTACGACCAACAAATTCAAACTGATCGCACGATAGCAGCAAACAAACCGGATATAGTCATCCGGGATTTGGAGAACAAATCGTGTTTACTTGTGGATGTTGCTAGTACCTTGCGATCAAAACGTCGTTACCAAGGAGGCAGAGAAACGTCTTAAATACAAGAGTTTGGAAATCGAGATCAGCCGAATGTGGGGCGTAAAAGCACAGGTCGTACCGATAGTTATCGGTGCTCTGGGATTTGTTCCGCAAAATTTGAGTAAGAACTTGTCTAAACTCCCTGGTAATTCAAAAGACTGGGAAGTGCAAGAAATTGCTTTATTTGGAACAGCCGGCATTTTGCGTAAAGTATTGTAGAGGCACTGATAGTCACCGGATCTGCTCCTTAGGTAGCTGGTTGCAACCTGGAGTAGATTTTATATTCAGCCGACTCATAAGATCTTTAGTCGTGATGTAATGGAATAATAATAATAATAATAATAATAATAATAATAATAATAATAATAATAATTTCACAAGTAATTCATTCTGACTCCAATGCTGTGTCTTCGTCACTATCTGCAATGGCATATTAAAGCAATTTGTTTCTGGAGTGTGTGTTTTTGATCCCTGTAAAACTGATGGTGGACAGGAGGTATTACTCGTTCACTTTACATTTGCAGACGGCAGAATTAGGAACTAATGTTGTTTTGAAAGTGAAGGCCCGAACACACTACCGAAAACACACGAGTGGTCCCGATGTCAATCAGAATCTGACCAATCAGCAGTCTCCGAAGCAGCACAAGCGCTACGGACACAGCTGACGAATAATGCATTTCTGACAGTGAGCAGGAGTCGCGCTCTTAAATGATTAAGATAATATACAATGAAATAGATCACACCACACGCTATTCACAACAATCACGTACAATATTTTTATTTCTTTTTTGCACTTATCTACTGCTTAATGGTTATGTTCTTGCCACGCCGGGGTTCTGTGTACTGCTCACCGCCATCTATATCATATTAAACGGTCAGTATATACTGCAGACGCGCGTTTCTCATTCAGTCGGCGGTGACATCATGTAAACAGATCGCAGTGCTCCGTCTGCAAATGTAAAGTGAACGAGTAATATAAACTGAAGACACTGCTGTAGATTCTTATATTTTACATTTGTTATTGCAAGCGATGATTCATACACTGACTGTAAATGTGTGGATGAACGTGGTCATCCTTTCTTTGTTTTCCTGAGGTCGACTGATTCAAACTGTATGTCTTCGTTTAGTGTATTCTCCTAATACAGTGTATATGGATGATCCTTTTCTAGATGAAACCATTGAATATAGCGCATCCTTGTAACGTTGTCTTTGACAAGACCATTCATAGATTGTATCGATACAAAATCATCTGTTGATATAAGTTTGGCACTTAACTTTCGGCTGGAACTTGTCACAACCTTAACCCGGTCATGTGGTATAAACACATACTGCTGATATTTCTCAGTGAATCTACATGTAAAATAATACACTATTAATTCCTCATTTGGCATTTGATAACATGAACAATCATATAATACAGGACCGGAAAATAGAAAGGTTACATTCAGAATCAGATTCTTTCGGGTACAAAATTAAGTAATATTACCTTCTGTATCAGTACTTCTGCTTCCTGTTTGATCACTATTTTTTCCTCTTTGTCCAACTCATCACTAACTTCCATTGTAAATGTACAAAAATACCACTTTAAGTAATATAGCTAAAGACACGTCGGGTAAAGTGTGAAGCTCCTTCGCGCTAAAGAGATGCAACTGCACTTGTATCCCTTTGCCGCCAAATGCTTACGACGTTTCGTTAAGTGTTTTTCAGAAACACCATTAAAACGCAGCCCAAATCAATGAATGATCGTGCATGCCTTTGCCTACAAACACAATCCACTTCATGCTTCAAAGTGAGTGAGATACCTCATATTTCTCAATTTTGTCACTTACACCCCTTTGGTTCTAACCAGCCTCAATTAGATTATTAAAATAATTGTGACAGTGAGCGGCAGGTACAAGGTACCAGGTGGTACCACCAATCGACCGCGACCGCACGAGCGAGAGACCACACCCCCAATTACAATATATTGCATGAAGTTCCGGGGTCTCGACATTTCGAAGCACATAGGACGTGAGGAGCATAACAAAAACGTTTCCTGTGTATCAGAGTTTCATAGGAATAGTTTTAGATTTGAGGAAAGGGAAGAAAAATGCTCTTTCATAAAATTGAAAGGCTCGAGACAAACTACTTGAATACTAGCGCTCCGCCCATTTGCAGGATTCATCGTCACCATCTCGCACGTAACTTTCGATTCATACAGTACAACAGAAAGGCATCATTGTCGTCACAAGAAAACGTACTTCATTCTTAACCTCAGAGGCGCCATATCTCTCAGGGAATATCAACAATGCCGGGAATGCTACAATGGAATTTCCGTTTCGGGCTCGCTAATTTCTGTGAATTACGTGTCATTATTGTGACTTTATGTAGGTGTATCAAAAGGAGTTATACTTGTCAAATTTATGTAGATATTTGCATGAAAATATTATTTTTTGCACCAAATGCTGTACCATTTGTAATGAATAAAGTATGTGTTGCATTGGTTTTAGAATACTCTTCTCTAATCATGGCCCTATGCAATGCATTTCTATATTGTCCGGGGTATCTGACTTCTTTTCATAATACATGTTTACAAAACTTTTGTATTATATTTTTATGCAGTAGTAAAATTCACATAGTTTTGACAATACTGCGATGGAAACAGTTAGTTGTTTGCTTCTTGGTTGAATTGGACGTTTTCAAATGATAGCTAAGATGTAAGTAGCGCAGAAAGTGCAATATTTTTATACTACGTAGCTGTTTCCAATAACGCGCGAAAGTATGTGCTGATGTAGCACCACTAGTCTCAGATAAAGGAAGGTAACAAAAGAAAACTCTAGGCCTTTGGGGGGCCCGCATGCCCCCACGGATCCGCCACTGCAACTGCAGCTCCTTTAATTCAATGTGGCTGCCACGACAAAATCGCGTGTCAGAGGGATAGAAAATTTAAAATAGACTTACAGGTGCATTCATTTCATTAAGAAGATCTCAGCGCCTCTTTGCCGATTGCAGTAAGTTCATGGAATTCAGTTGTATCACGTTTTTTCCTATAGGACATGAAAAACCGTTTCCGCGTTGAACAGATTCCGTTTTATGCTACGTAAAATGCCATTTAACTTCACGAACATGAGAAATTTTCCGTTTAAGGTAGATTTCCAGCTTGTACACGTTCCGGTGTTGACAGATTTGACTGTATTGTTTTAAAATTAAACAGTCTTGCGACGTCTTATCATGACACACTCTGAGCTGTGCTCAGTCCATTCGCTTTCTCCGCCAACCTCGCCCGAACATCGTAGTTCCCACGCTACTCGTGCGAAAGCCCCTGCTCCACTGCTCGTATTCATTATACAGGAATGTCCCACCAACTATGGACCACCCCCATAACTTCTAACCGGTTCAGGATATCGAAATGCAGTTTTCGATTAACAATGCGGAATGATGGGGCAAGTAACATGCCATATAGAAATTCTGAAGACACCTGGAGTTGTAGGAGAGAAGTTGGATAATTATCACGATTTCAAAAAGATTAATCAATCATTATATCAAGAAATACTAGGAAACATTGGTTATCTTGTGAGTGGAACTAGACCAGATCTAGCGTATATTTACAGTAAACTTTCTCAGTATAGTAAAGATCCAAGGGATATTCATTTAAAAGCCTTAAAACGTGTTTTGAGATATTTAAAAGGTACCAAAAAATTAAAATTGAAAATTGGAAATGAATTTCATGAGATGTTGGTTAATTCAGATGCCAGTTGGTGTACAACATACGATTCAAAATCTTTTGGAGGGTATAATATAAAAATTGGAAATTCTACTACGTTGGAAGAGTCGTAAACAAAGAATTGTTACTTTGACTACCATGGAATCGGAACTAGTAAGTTTATATGATGCTGCTTGTGAAGCAATATGGACTTCAAATTTATTAGAAGAACTCAAACAAAATGATTTAGTACAGAAACCGATAGTAATAAATACGGATAGTCAATCAGTTATAGATTGGATAAATACTACAAAAGTGAATGCAAGAAATAAACATTTCCAACGAAAATACTATTTTGTTAAGGATGAACAAGAAAATAAAAATATAAAGCTGCATTATGTAAAATCATCCGAACTTGAAGCTGATATACTGACGAAGAATTTAAACGAAGGAATATTCAATAAACATAGGGCAAATATGAATTTACAGTTTTATTGATAAAATCGTAACACGAAAAGGAGGGAATTGATGGAATACGTGTTACGAAGCAACGTGTGTTGTGTGCCAGATTGACGATGTACAATTGTTTTTGTTGAGTAAGTCGAATAAGTTATTGTACGGTTGTTATAAGGATAGAACTTATGTGTAAAAATTCATTTCAATAAATTAATGAATTATATTAAGACTTTTTATCTACAACATGTCTACGACATTTTTAGTTTTCGAGAAACTTAATCATCTTTAATTTTCTAAATGGAACTATATATTTTTTCAGCGGCAATGTATAGATCATGGAAGGAGGAATAAAATGATGTATCATATTGTGATATACCAAAATATTATATATTCTGTCAATAACATTGGCTATAAATATACAGCCTTAGCAACGCCGGCGTAGTGGTTGGCAAGGTCAATAAACTACATTCAGGCCTTGAATAGGTGCGGACGCTGGCTAGAAAGACATATAAAATAATGTGGGATTGGTCTGAAAAGGAATGACTATCGAGGGCGTGGCTACTTGATTTGGCAAGAAGTGAATGGATTGGCTAAGGGAGAATAGACTGTCGAATTTTGTCGTTTTGTTTTAAAAAAGAGGAACGAAGGACGGATACCGAAGCGTTGAGGGCGGAAAAACGGTGGAGAAAAGGACATTTTGATAGAGGTCGTCGAGTAGTACAGATCGCTCGCGAGATTAACATCAGGGGAGTGGGACTTGTAAGTTTTGACGTAAGACTCAATAGTTTTTCGGACTCTGAAAGTTGATGGGCAGAGGTAAATTCGATGAGGACTTTGAAAGTTTCTTTTATATTGCGGTGTTGGACTTTAATGTTTTACCACTAGTTGGGGAGGACTAGGAACACTAAATATCACGTAAGAACCAATAGATATTCTAGGTAGTGAGGGCTGGATTCGTCGGCAGTGTCGCAAGATCAGAAGAAAGAAGATGGACTTGGGTTCATCGGCATTCAAGTGGGAAGATACTGCGGGTGTCGTAGATCAAGACGTTAGATCAGTGCTGCAGTACAAAGGTATTATTTTAAAACGAGGTCATGACCTAAAGACAAAACAATTGTCAATAGAAGTAAATAAATTGTTAAATTTCTCTTTTGGAAAAGAAAAGATTTTCATTTCGTCAATCACAATTGTTAAGTAGTTAGAGATAGATAATTATTCCCTTTCAGATTCCTCGCCATACTGTATAGTTGGCAGATCAAGTAATCGGCTATCTAGGCGATAGCGATTATCCATAACGGGACCCATTTACCCAGCTAGCCGGACATTTATCCATTTGTTAAAATTAGCTGTGGAAGCATTGGTTTTAATTAACGTAACCTGTTCCTGGCGCCCAAAATTTTACTATAAATTCGGAACGGGTCACGATTATAACCGTCCTAAGGTGAATGATATCAACGATCTCGTAATAGCCTATGACGAGACATTGTTGGTACATTTCAATATGTTAGTATTGTGATACACCAAAATATTATATATTTTGTCAATAACATTTGCTGTAAATGGGTTGGGTAAAAGGGTCTGCAAATGGCAATATACAGCCTTAGCAACGCCGGCGTAGTGGTTGGCAAGGTCAATAAACTACATTCAGGCCTTCAATAGGTGGGGGCGCTGGCTAGAAAGACATATAAGATAATGTGGGATTGGTCTGAAAAGGAATGACTATCGAGGGCGTGGCTACTTGATTTGGCAAGAAGTGAATGGATTGGCTAAGGGAGAATAGACTGTCGAATTTTGTCGTTTTGTTAAAAAAATAAGAACGAAGGACGGATACCGAGGCGTTCAGGGCGAAAAACGGAGGAGAAAATGACATTCTGATAGAGGTCGTCGAGTAGTACAGATCGCTCGCGAGATTAACATCAGGGGAGTGGGACTTGTAAGTTTTGAAGTGAGACTCAATAGCCTTCGGACTCTGAAAGTTGATGGGCAGAAGTAAATTCGATTAGGACTTTGAAAGTTTTTTTTTATATTGCGGTTTGGACTTTAATGTTTTAACACGTAGTTGGGGAGAACTGGAAACTGTAAATATCACGTAAAAACCAGTAGATATTCTAGGCAGTGAGGGCTGGATTCGTCGGCAATGTCGCAAGATCAGAAGAAAGAAGCTGGACTTGGGATTATCTGCATTCAAGTGGGAAGATACTGCGGGGCGTCGTCGATCAAGACAACGTTAGATAAGTACTGCAGTACAAAGGTTTTATTTTAAAAGGTCATGAACTAAAGGCAGAACAATTGTCAAATTGTTAATTTTTTCTTTTGGAAATGAAAAGATTTTCATTTGGTCAATCACAAATGTTAAGTAGTTAGAGATATATAATTATTTCCTTTCAGATTCCTCGCCATACTGTAGAGTTGGCAGATCAAGTAATCGGCTATCTAGACGATAGCGATTATCTATTATGGGACTCATTGACCCAGCTAGCCGTACATTTACCCATTCGTTAAAATTAGCTGTGGAAGTATTGGTTTCAATTATCGTAACCTGTTCCTGGCGCCCAAAATTTTACTATAAATTCGGAACGGGTCACGATTATAACCGTCCTAAGGTGAATGATGTCAACGATTTCGTAATAGTTTATGACGAGACATTGTTGGTACATTTCAGTATTTTGATGGTAATTTGAGTATAAAGTAGACTTTCTGACACGTGATTTTCAAGTAAACAGTCTTTTCTTGTAGCAGCCTTCGCAAAAGTAGCCGTCGGTAAGATGGCCTTCGCGGCGTCGAGACTGTTTCGTGGAGACAAGGTGTGTGAGAGGGGCGGCTGTGAGGGATAGAGGCGTAACTACAGCAATTCATGGTCTTGACATGAAGATCATATGAACAAACATCAATAATAACTATCAGAATGAGAAATTTTTGCCATTTGTTCATCTGAATTGAACTTCTCTTCTACTGAAATTCCAAAGCAACGATAATCAAAAAGAACAAAATAAAAATAATTTGTAGCGGAAGGACGATAATAATAAAGGTTCTTTTCAAAGTTTCAAGAATCGAGCTCAGTGTGTTTGCAGAAACAAAATCTCATTTCAAAACATGGAAAGGGAATGAATGATTAAAGATTTTTATTGTAATATCTCGATTAATTCATTAAATAATAGATAGGTAGACATTTTATATTATTATTTACTGTTAATAAACTTCTTATTTAAACACGTACAAAAAGAAGAAAGCAATAAAATTTTTGAAATATGCTTGACAGACTCTCAGTGTAAATTTAATAAACTTTAACACAAATGCACATATGAAGTCACAACGACTAATACTGATTGGAGAGTTTCTCACTTCATAACGCCACGTGCTGCCACAAACTTGAAAATCCACGGCAGAAGACGGAAGTGTAATGTTTTCTTTTCCATTTATGAACTACAGGAGAGGTACGGTTGCGCAGTGGACGAATAATCATCTTAATTAAAAACTAAATTTACCAACGAAGAGACGGTGGTTGGATTCTTGTCAAGTTTGAAAATGATATTTATTATTAAAGACGACAAGTTACATGCAGATAAATCAATGGAAAACAATCTCTTATTCTGATCGTTGAAATTAGTGTTTCTTAATGTGACCTTTGTGACAAGACCCTGGATTGCTTTAGTTAGGCCTCTTATCCCTCATTGCCACCCCTCTCAGTCTCCTCTCTCCACGCAAGTCTTGACGCCGTGAAGGTCACTTTTCCCGAAGGCGAGAGTTGCAAGGGCCGCTTCACGAAATATTGTCCGTTTAATTCAAAATCACATACCAGAAAATCTAATTTTATACTCAAATTACTATCAAAATACTAGCATATGATACATCATTTTATTCTTCTTTTCATGATCTATACATTGCTGGTGAAAAAATATAGTTCCATTTAAAAAATCAAAGATGATTAAATTTCTCGAAAACTAAAAATTTTTTAGTTGTAACATGCCATAGACTATTTCTCTATGGCATGTTACTTGCCCCATGATTCCGCATTGTTAATCGAAAACTGCATTTCGATATCCTCAACCGGTTAGAATTTATGGGGGTGGTCCATAGTTGGTGAGACATTCTGTATACGTCGGTTTTTATTTCTTGGCACGTAGGGATCTTGTATTCACAATAGAATATCTCACGGTATTTAGCGTCGTTCTCGGCCGTGCCACTAGGAGTCGAATGATTGTTACTGTATTGAGCAGTGCTGGCGATCATGCGCCTCCTGGTGGCACGACCGAGAACGACGCGAAATACCGTGAGATATTGAATTATAAAGGCAAGCCCCCATGCGCCAAGAAATAAAAACCAAATTATAGCACTGACCTTCGGAAGGAAGGAGAGACGCACGGAACGATCCTTCCACAGTTCTTGCCAGGCGTCATTTGGGTTTAGTGGTTCTAAACGTTTCAGCCGACCAGTTCCACAAGTTGCAGGTGTTGGGTTAGTCAAGTGCTTGTGATACCACGCGGAGAATTAAAAACGTTAACTCTTGGTGAGAAAATTAGATTAATTGAAGAAAACGAACAAAGAATCACTTATGTAAAGTATTTGATAAAGAAGTTTAAAGTTGGGAAAACGCAAATGTATGACACCTTAAAAATCAAAGACAAAATCAAGAATGAATGGTTAAAGGGAATTCCAGGAAAGAGAAAGTGGCTGAGTAAACATTTTCCTACGAGGAAATCAACGTGATCATTTGGGGATGGTCTGTAAGTACTAGAGCTAAAAGGATGTTAACTGTTTGAGCCGATGATTCAATAGTTGGGTTGAGAGTTTTAAATTGCGGCACAGTACTGTTTGTAATGAAGTTTGTGGTGAGGCAAATGACGACGATGTAAAACCTGTAGAAGAATAGGAAAAGAAAATTCCCCAAATCGTTGAAATATAAGAAGAAAAAAGTCAATGGAGACTTTAAACTTTTTTTCAGAATGTTGCCCACGAATTCACTTGTTGAAGAGAGCTAAATATGAAGTAGGGAAAATGTCGAAGAAAAGACTTTTCCTGTGTGTAGAAGGGGAAATCGAAACTCCCGTTGTCATAGGCAAATCCTCACGTCCTAGAGTACTACGATGATCACACTTCAGCAACAACAAAACAACACTTACACAATAAAATATCTATTACATACTTGTATTTACAACTCACAACGAAGCTCCCCCAATGACTGTTGGCGGAAAGAGAATTGCACACGCGGTGCAAAAGAAGATGGAGAGAAATTGGATTTCTTCTACAACGACCAACTTTACACAAAACAAACTGCATTCTTCCCTCCCCTTGCAGGGTAAATCTTGCCTGCGTTGGTGGACAAGATCTCTAATGGAGAGTTGCAGACGACCACCCGGATCCTTAGTTTCATGGCGGCACTAACGTCATTAGCTTCAAGGCGAAGGCAGTGAGTAGGCGATGCTAAGCTCCTGGTTGTCTGGCTTAACCCGGCAACCCACTAGTGGGACCCATGGCGCGTCGACCTTGCAGGATCGGGTGAAGGAGATTCTTCGGCATGCTCTGAAATCCACATGTAGACATCCGACAGGATTCTGAGACTTACCGCTCGTTTGCCCAGGTTCCGGTGATACGTCGACAGCCTAAAGATGTAGGCAGTGGGGAGACGGGTTGGCGGCTCCGAACCGCTCGAACCTTAGTTCGGGTGGCCACCAGTTGGGCTCGACTTCATCGTGGCAGTGGCCCGATACTCTCAGCATAGAGGAAGGACTTGTCCCGGCGCATTGTGACTGGCGCATTGTTTCGACTCCGATACTGGCCTGGCAAGCCAGTGGCTCTGAGAAGTTTCCGAAAGGTATGACTGGGCTCCGTCGGGTTCCGAATAACGAAAGCCCAAAGCTTGCGTGTCGGGCGAGGGGAGCGAGACTAAAGGCAAAGTAGTGGTGCCACAGAATGGCACAGACTTTACCGTATTAGTTTTCTACTTCCTTGGGTGAGGGCTAGCTATTTGGTATTTGCCACATACTCGTGCCAGCTGCCATCTATCTCCGCCCAAACTACTTTTTTTTCTTATTAAAGATATTACGAGTATATTAAGTGCTTATTAAAGATGTGAGAGATCTTTCAAAAAATATACATTTGTCTAATTTTTGAAAAAACAAAAGAATAGAGGAATATCGCGTTCTTGTCATCTAATACAGTACATTTAGCACTATCCATACCAATTCATATAAGCCTTCACACCAAAGTTTTTCTAATGACCGAGAGTCAAGAAAATTCCATACTATTAATCAACGTTGTCAAGAAATCAAGGAGCCATAAAACATGGATTCTGGATGCACCACGTGTTAGAGGATTTTTTTTCTAAATCTAGCAACTGGATTTATCCACTTTTTCGTTGCCAGGGCCCTGTAATAAAGAGTTTTTTTCTGCCGAAAATCCGCTGTTTTTTCGCGCAGCGTTAGGTACCTTTCCCTGTACTACGTATATATTCCGTATTGGTTATTGTGAAAATATTAACTTTATTTTAGAGAAAAAGGAACATCTCACTGCGAAAAAGTGTAACTTAACAGAACAAAAATGTTTTTAAACCATTATAAGGAGAGGAAAACCTCCAACAACTTCAAGAATGATCGCGACGTTTTAAAAGAAAATCGACACCTATGTCGTGTTTTGTCCATAAGCTCACGGATTGTAGCCTCAGCTTGTAGCTCAGTTTGCCTATACTTCGGTCATAGAGTAAAGTCTTAGTCTATGCTTCGGTTTTTCTTTCTTGGCGCACGGGGGGGTGTCATCAAAATGGAATATCTCACGGTATTTCGCGTCGTTCTCCATTGTGCCGCAAGGAATTGCATAATCGTCAGCACTGCTCGATACAGGCGCGATAATGCGACTCCTAGCGGCACAACCGAGAGCGACGCGAAATATTTCATTTTGATGACACATCCCCGTGCGCCAAGAACGAAAAACCGCAGTATATGCTAGTAGCAGCCTGCCGCTTGCGTCCCAGCGGCGACTGGTGCTGCCCTCTGAACTACAAAAGTCACTTGTTGTGGCATCTCTATTCCTTCGCATAGAGCACCCACGGTTTGTTTGGTCATATTGCTTTGGTCATTTTATTCTCGTGTTGAAGTTTGGCGACACTGTCGGGGCTATGAATGGAGTGACAGTTGCAGGCAGTGGAGCGAAGTAGAAACATATCACATTGGTTTTGAATGCTCGTGAATTGTGCCGAATTCTGCTCATCAATTTCGAACAATAAAATTCTTCTACCGGAAGGTGGTATATTTATTATATTTATTTTAGATTGTCGATTAAAACTTTTTCGAGTGTGAATTAGTAACTTGTGTAAAAAAAGGAATAGAACTGGCGATAATTGTCAATTAATTATTAATTAGATTCTTGTTTTCAAGGCATTACGAGATAACCATGAGTCGAAAGGAAGCTTTGTCTCAATTTATTCAGCAGATTCATGGGAGACCCGTAGTTGTCAAATTGAACAGTGGTGTGGATTACCGAGGTATGTTAAGTACAATAACTAGTATGTTAATTTTTCTTTTTAAAAGAAAAAAACAACAACAGCGTTTACGTTTTTTCACAGGCGTTCTTGCATGCTTGGATGGCTATATGAATATTGCTTTGGAGCAGACAGAAGAATATGTAAATGGCCAGTTGAAAAACAAATATGGAGATGCGTTTATCAGAGGCAATAATGTCCTTTATATAAGTACTCAAAAAAGAAGAATTTAAATTTGTTTTTGTAAACATTATTTTTTCCAGTGTGGTATTTTTTGTTTAATGACTATGGTATGATTAAGTGCTGAAGCTATTTTGTGAAATTCACATATATTAAATAAAAAAAGTTTCTTTGTTTCAGTTGTTTCTTGCTAGCTTAGTTGGAGTGGATGTAGTTATAAGTCTTGATTTGATTTTTATTTGATTTATTTGGTCAAAAAACAGTAAACACTTTGTGACGTAATGGGGTGAAGATTAAAATTCTTAACCAGGTAGTGCTTTCCGAACCTTCAGAATACAATTTTTTTCATTAAATTGAATTTGATGGGCCTATACAAAAATCCTGTTCGCAAGGAATTAATACCTAAATAATTGGAAAAAGCCCCATGAATAGTTTATGAAACATTTTATTTCGTATGAATGGAATGCTGAATAAGGAAAGTAATGTTGAAAATTCTTTGTAACACAGCACTTGAATGAAGCAAATAAATATGGTTTATTATTTTGATGTTTCCAGTTGCAGCTAAGATTGAAACTAAACTCTTTGAGAAGTGATTTCAGTAATTTAAATTCATATATACTTCATCAGGAAGAAAAATTATCACTCGTTAGAGATATTAAATGAGTATGCTAGTTAAAGAGTTAGTGAATAAATGGCATTTAGTGTTCAGCTATAAATACGCTTGTATTTGGGCAAAAGGGTGTTTGTCAGAAAAATTGAATATTGAGTTATGTGAAGTAATTTTTCTTTTATTTCAAAACTATTCACTTTAATTCTTTCACACTAACTTTGAACTAACCTAATAATATTTACCTATGTATATCTTCACCAATATCTACACTAAATGCATTTCTTTTTGCTCTCTTGTAAAATTATGAAACAGGACTTATACCCTTTTGCCCAAACACGAGCGAATTACGTAACTTTATGGAGGAGGAAGGGGGTTTGAGGCAGCGTTAGATTGCATTTTATGTAGGGAGGGGAGGGGTGATAGTTTCGTATTGCATTATAGTCGTTTTTTTCTTTTGAAGATTTATGAAATGATTCTTTTTATTTGGTATTATACCAAAATGTTAAAAATATTAACAAATTAAAAAGTTTACCAAATTATTACTATAATTTGAAATTTTTTCACCAATATACATCAGTTGAATATCCATTGACTGAAAGATTAAATTCAATTAAATTTGTGCAGTAGACTCACTCATGTATTAATGATGGCGTATATGTGGCTTGTCAGAATTTTTTTTTGCCTAGGTATCCTTCCTTCTCTCTGAAATTTTCCCCAATCTTATAGTTAGGTGCAGTCAGCATCACTAACTAAATCTGACTAAAAAAAAATAATTTAGATGCTGTGCAACTTCATGGTCATAAGTAGATGTCAGATGTTAAGGTACTAATAACATGTTTCAGGTTCCTAAAAAGGCACTGAAGTGTTATTAAATAGGCACCAAAAAAGGCAATAACAACTTAAAATTGGAGGAAAAAATCACTAATATCTTTCACTATACTTGCACCTAAAATTAGACAATATAAAAAACCAATATAACAAGTGGGCAGAATGAAGATGCACCTGGTGCCCGACAGAGATGTAAGATGTAGGTCCTCATGATTGGCTTACACTGCACACTTCCCAGAAGAACATCTGGCATGGAAAAATATCCATATCAGAAGGAGGGATCATCACATTGCCCTTTGACACATGAGTGCTTTGATTACATTGCAAATCTACACCTAGCACTCACCGAAGCGCCCATCGCTCAACCAAGTGCCCAGAGTCCATCGCCTTTTTATTTATTTGTGCAAAGAAATGTGATTTGAAGCCACAATGCAAGCTTCTTGGCACAGAAAATGCAATGTGATGTGTAAAACCAAATGAAAGCTTCAGTCTATACAAAAATGGAGATTAATTTCCAGACAATTAATATGATAAGTAGAACTGAAAATGATTTAATGTGCATTTGAAACAAAGACTAGAAAAACATACATAAATTTTAAAGGACAAAAAGCATTTAAAAAGAATAATGTCTAAAAAAAAAGGCGTTAGAATTAGGAAAAAGTATTAGAATAAAATTGGCATTTTCTTAAACATCCAATGTCTAGTCATAAGCTATCAAAATCTCTTTGACAATTTTACATTATATGAAAATTTACATATTTGATTACAAAACAAAATTTCATGATATCTAAATCTGCTTTTAATTATTATACATTTTAATATATATCACAAAAATAATACAAATGTTTTTACTATTATATAATTTATTTTTACTTATTGTGAATGAGGGATGTTGGACATTTTATGTAATTATTTATGAGGGTTCAAACATGCAATTACAGGGGGGAAAGGCGATATTCGAGACTCCAAATATACATTACATAATGTATGGACAACCCTTAATTTTTTAAATAAATGTCAAGATTTTGGCCTTTCTTGCTTTGAATTCTAATGGATAAATTACTGTTCAATCGATAGTTCACTTCAGTGCCAAATAAAATTATGTAGAGGGGGTCGCCTGTAAATTACATAACGTTAAAGTGGATAAGTACCCTCTCGAGTGAACCTTCCTTTTTTAATTAAAGTGTGAGGAAGTAGGTTGGAGACAACATAATGCTGTGTCATATAAAGGTAGGAGGTGTTAGTTTAGTGTTCTGTGAGGCAGGTTTATTTTTTTTTATATTTGCTGAAATCCTATTATTCAGTCTTCTATCAAAACAGAGGTGTCCAAATTACAAGATCCCAAGAACCACTACTAAAACCTTTAACATGGTTGCGAGCCATATTTTTATTACATGGGTAACCCTGTGTTGTTGATCACCGTAGTTTGACCTACTGCTCTGAAAGGAGGGAGGTCGGGGAATGGGACCATGCATAATAACAAGCCTCACTATTCACAACACAGTGAAACACATTGGAAAGATTTGGAGTTTCTGAATTTACTAGAAGAAATCCTTAAATCTAAACTTCACCTATTTGTACATTAAGGGAATGTTGACCCTGACAGGGAGCGTGCGCTAGGCGTGCAATGCTCTCGCCCGAGGTGGATGCGAGGGACTTTCACATGTGATTAATAACCTTTCGCTGGCCAGGTTAAATGACACCATGAGCTGCACATGATCGGCAGGCCACCAATTGGACAGTGCTATACTAAAACATTAAAATATTAAGAAATTAAATTTAAAAAATAAATTAAAAAGTTATGATGTTAAACTTGATCTACAGTAAGTTCATTGAATTGGTTAGAATATGAAGAAAATATTCAAAATTGATTTATGGAATATTCTAGAATATAATGGACTTGGGGCATTAGACTCATGTCTAGGTACCATCCTTGACAGCATGCACATTGCTTGTCAGAAATTGTCTTGCACGTCCTTCCTGTACTCAAATAATGTCTCCAAACTTATTGTTCGGGCAATTAGCATTGCCAATTAATTCTAATTATCATTCCTTTTAAATATAATCCAAATAAAATTAATACAAATTGTTTTTACTGTTGAATAATTTATTTTAACCTGCTGTGAATGGGGGTTTTGCAAGCATTAGTTATTTATTATGGGGAGGTGGTGGTTGAAGTCATTCTCACAGAAAGAGAAGGGGGTATTCAAAATACTCCAAATTTATGTTACAGAATTTATGGTCGGCCCCTTTCCTGAATCCCATTACGGGTCTCCAAAATCAAATTTAAAAACACTTACGGCTTATATGATATTTTTAGTTTGAACATAAATGATCAAGTGCCATAAACAGGACTCACAGCATTGGGTGAAATGAAAAATTGTCAAATAGCAAGTTCTGTTGTCCAAAAGCAAATAAACATTACAGGAAAATTTATTACTACAGTGTTAATATGAAGGAATTTATTATTGATTTAAATTTTAAACAAATAAAATTTCTTAAACGAAAATAGTTTTTATAATAATATTCATTCTAATATATTTCAACATCAATCTCAAAAACTCCTAATTCAAGTGTTCCAACATTATAAAGTATTATTATTGTTCTTGTCACCTTAAAATAAGGACTAAAATTCAACTTATGAGAGGGTATTTTGTTTTTTCAAAAATTACACAAATGTAATTTTTTTGAAAGATCTCTCCCACCTTTAATATGCAAAATACCAGCAATTTGTAAACACTATTGTATTTGTGAGTGTAATTGCTTCAAATGACATTTTTTGAAAACTCAAAATATTTTTGTAAAAACATTCAAATTTTGCATTTTTAGTAGGCTTAAAATTTCTTTTTAAAAACGGCTCCAAATTTTTCAAAGGAAATTGCCGTTTAGGACGAGATTTTAGTGTTCATTAATATTCTAAAATTAATATTTCTGTTCCACCAATAGGAAACCGAAAAATTAGGAAAATATCGAAAAATGTTATTTGGGCGGCGATTGATGGCAGCTGGCACGAGTAGTGGCAATTCTGAATAGATAGCCCCGACCCAAGGAAATAGAAGATAATGCGGGAAAGTCTGTGCCATTCTGTAGCACCAATAGTTCGTTATCAGGGCTCAGCAATTAATTTTTTCTTGCCGAAAATTCGCCGTTTTTTCGCGCAGCATTAGATAACTTTCCCTATTCTATGTATGTGAGTCCGTATATACGTAAGTATACAGAAAATTAAAAATTCATTAATTCTTTTCAATGATTTGTAAAAAGATAATAAAATTCAAAATTTTCTCAAAAACGGCCCTGGATTTTGAGAACGTTTCTTCAAAACTTGGGGTACTTTACTTGAAGCCCTCCGGACATTTTAAAAATTTTCTCAAAAAACGGCTCCAAATTTTTTCTTTACATTTCTTGTAAGGATAGGTAGAGTAAAATACACTTATAAAGGTGACATAGAGCCGATTTTCACGATTAACTTTGACTTTTCGAAAATTGCAAAAGTTTGAATTTTTGTCGGTGTCTTCCTACAACTACAAAACTGAAGATAGAGATTTTTCCTTCAAATGAAATTTGAACTCCATAATTAGATCTTTCATTAAGATCATTTACAATTTTTTGAAAATTTTAGTAATTTCGCGTAATATTGCAATATTTGCAATGTTTAAAAATTAAAAATAGCAGTGGCGTAGCGTTAGGAGACGCCGAGATGCTGAGCATCTCTGTATTTAATATTAATAAAGAACCCTAAATACTGTATTGATTATCTTACAAGTGGTCCGTTGAGCGAAACATGTTTTGTATTAATTTTAAATTGATTTCCTGTGATTGCTTGGATGCTAAAATGTTTCTAGCGTCTACCGCGAGATTGCGACAAGCAATGACGCATGCGCAGATGGAGAGGTTCCCGATTGCTTTACGCTAGCATCTACCGTGCATCCACTGCGGAAAGAGGCACGTTACTCGTTTGTGCACGAGAGCGCAGCACACTTCAGGCGGTCAGTAAATTCCCTCTCCCTCTCTCTCTCTCACACACTTGGGCGCGTGGTCATGGGCACAAACTGTAGAAATAGTGCCTGTTTACTATTTCTTAATTAATATCCAAGAAATTGAATAATTCCTTAAATATATAGATTACATATTATTTCAGTCTGCAATGTATAAATTAACTAGTCTCATTGCCATTTGCTTATAAGAATTAAAGCTGAGCCATTGTATAATTTCCTTTCAAGACATCGGCAGTCCTGACAGCTGTGAAGCACATACACCATCGTAAACAATCGAGATCGTAGAAGTAGTTCCGGTGTATCTGCCTTGTGTTGCATCCGCCTGTTATAAATAGATGAAGTAGTTGATAGTGACATTTTGTGTGTTATTGTTGAGCATCCCCAGACGTACGAGTCACGCTACGCCACTGAAAAATAGAAGATTTTCTCAAAAACCGCTCCAAACTTTTTCGTTGAACTTTAATCAGAGATCGTGCTAAATGCACTTTGTAAGATGACATAAACGCCATACTGCACTCTTCTTTTGTTTTCAGAAGTTACAAAAATGTAATTTTTTGGACTGGTCTCACGTCGTTAATATTTACATTAGCAGCGATTTGTTCATATTTTGAAAGTGATGAGTACATGTGCTTTAAACAGTCACATAAAATTTCTCGAAAACTGTACCGTTTTCTGTGAAAATGAGCGCAAAATTCCGCAGTTTTAGAAACGCTCAAACGCCATTTTCTCAAAAATGGCTAATTTTTTTTCAAACTTTTCGTTCGGCTAGTGCTAATTGCACCGATTAAGATGACAGAAAGTTGATTTTGCAGTATTCTTTCTTTAATTACATATATAATTTTGAAATCTCTATGACGCCGTTAATATGCACATTTCCAGCGATTTGTAATTACTATTACATTTGAGAATGGAAGTGCTTCGAATTACTTCCAAATTTTTTTCGAAAAAAAAAAAAAATCTGTGAAAAAGAGCCTTGAATTTCGCGTTTATACTCCGGTCTTTCTTGGCGCACGGGGGGGAGGGGTCAGTAAAATGGAATTTCTCACGGTATTTCGCGTCGTTCTCCGTTGTGCCGCCAGGAGTCGTATGATCGCCAGCTCTGCTCGATAGTCGCGATCATGCGACTCTTAGCGGCACCATCGAGAACGACGCGAAATACCGTGAGATATTCCATTTTACTGACACCCCCCCCCTGCGCCGAGAAAGAAAGACCGAAGTACAAGTAAAGCCATATCCATAAAACTGCTCCAAGTTTTCAATTAAAATTGCCATTTAGCACTAAGTTTTACTCTTTAATATTCTTGAAATATTATTTCGATTCTGCTATTACTGAATCGAAAAATTGAGAAAATTCAAAAGAACTATACTTTGGGCGGCGATAGATGGCGGCTTGCAAGAGGATGAGGGAAGACTGTAAAGACAGTCACCACAAAGGAAATTAGAAAACTTTACTACGAGAACCTCTGTGCCATTCTGACCTAGCACTACTAGTTGAAACTTTTTGTAATTTTCGCGCAATATTGCTTGCAATCTGTGCAATCTTAAAAAATAACAAAAGCAAGATTTTTTCAAAAACGACTTCAAATCTTTTTTTTTTAAGTTTTGGTACGGATAGTGCCTAATGTATTCTAATAACACCATAGTGCTATATTCTTTTGTTTTTTCAAAAATTACAAAAATATAATCTTCTTGACATGTCTCACTTCGTTAATACTTACATTAGCAGCATTTTGTTCACATTATTATATTTATGAGTACATGTGCTTTAAATAATGTCAAGTAAAGTTTCTCGAAGCCTCAACAGTTTTCTGTGAAAACTAGCTCAAAATTACGCATTTTTAGAAAGGCCATTTTCTCATAAATAGCTCAACATTGTTTCTTCAAACTAATTGCACTCTTTATTATGACATAAAGTTCATTTTGCAGTATTTTTTTAAAATTACACAAATGTAATTTTTTTGAAAGCCATCTCACTCTATTAATACACACATTTCCAGCAACGTGTAAGCACTATTGTATTTGTGAGTTAAAGGAAAAGTTTAAAAAAATGAAAGAAAAGTAACAAATGAATTGAGATTTTTTGTGAAGTTATTTAACTGAGAAATATAATAATTACTGAGTGTGTCATTGATAGTTCTTAAAGCTCAAGTAATTTTGTAGTTCACAACACATCACGTCAAATGTAACAGATGCAGATTCAATGAGCGCATCACATTATGCCATTAACACAAGAGCAATTTTAGCTTAATTGCCATTATTTTTATTAAATTCTTATTTTACATAATCATAACACATTTAGAAATAATAGTCAAATCAGCTGACTGAAACACAGGGGCTTGGAGCAGGTGCACCGAAGTATTAGGACACTTACGGTTGGTTAAAAAATCAGTGTGAATATTGTTGGTTTTCCCTGTAGATGTTTAAGGAAAAAGGGGGTGAGGCCAACCTGAAAAAGTAGGCCCAACTCAAAAAGGGAATGACCTAGTATGAAGAGGCCTATGCCAGTTTGTAGCAACAATAATTTTATTGGTATCCACACAGTAAACCGACTTTATATTTAAATATTTTTGTTTTTGAAATACCAATACTTTACTCACTTTGTGTTCTGGTGGTTTTAGATGGAGGATAAAGAAAAATATAGGGCATGTAATTTTAATGAATGTGAACATGTCTAATTTTTGTTTGACAAAAAAATAATTTTTAAGAAGGCTAATTTGATAAAGCAGGCCATAGATAATTTAATTACATTTTTTGAATACAATAATCAAATTTTAATGTAAAGAAAATGCAATACATGTATAATGAGAAATACAAATATATAGAAACTTGAAAAAATTATTAGAAATTTTCATAAAGAAAATATTGGTAGGACTTGCACTATGAACTATTTTATTCACTTTCGAACTATTGGATTTTTCATTATTCATTAATAACCCTGAAAGTTTCTGGTCCCTTTTCTGGGTCTCTGTTAGCTGTGACAGAAATAGACTCCATTGGCTGTGACTGTGACTCATTTCGTTCTTCATTTGATTCTGATTCTGTTGCAGTCGCAGGCACTTTATGACCCTCGGTAGTTTGTATTTCATCATTTTCTTCTCCTGTTGCTTCTGCAATTTCTGTTGTTGAATTTTCTTCATTAATAACCCTGAAAGTTTCTGGTCCCATTTCTGGATCTCTGTCAGCTGTGAGAGGAACACACTCCATTGGCTGTGACTCATTTCCTTCTTCATTTGATTCTGATGCATTTGTTGGCAGTTTATGACCCTTGCTTGTTTGTATTTCATCACTTCTTTCCCCTGTTGTTTCAGCAATTTCTGTTGTTGAATTTTCTTCATTAATAACCCTGAAAATTTCCGGTTTCATTTCTGGGTTTCTGGCAACTGTACAAGGAACAGACTCCACTGGCTGTGACTGTGACAGATTTCCTTCTTTATTTGATTCTGTTGAAGGCACTTGATGACCTATCCTTGTTTGTATTTCATCATTTGCTTCTGCAATTTCAGTTGTTGAATTATTTTCATGTTGCTTTTTAGTTTCCTGTAATTCCTTCAGTCTGAGCAGTCTTCTTTCTTGAGCAAGAAGCCTGTTCCTTTCCATACGTTTTCTTTGTTCATCTGTTAGAACCTATAGCATAAGAAAACGGCAATTATAAACATTGAGAGAACACCCCAGGCATAATAAAATGATCAAAATAATTATAACATAAATCAAAATGTCGAACTAATAGATATTTTCGTAACAAGTCCTCTAAATTACACTTTTAGGGAAACGGCCAGAAGGTTAACTGCGAGGAGAAGCAATAATGGAGCCTTCCGGCAAGTCCTTAAAGACTAATAGAGGACCTGCTTTACATACAATATTTTTACTTTCCCGTATACGTACGTATACACGGAGTGATATACATAGTATAGGGAAAGTTATGTAATGCTGCGCGAAAAAATGGCCAATTTTCGGCGGAAAAAAATTAATTGCCGGGCCGTGAAAGCGAAAAAGTGGATAAAACCAGTTGCTAAATTAGGGGAAAAAAATCCCCTAACACGTGGTGTAGCCAGAAACCATGTTTTCTAGGTCCTTGATACCGAAAACCCAATTGAAAAGAAAACGTCCGTCTGTGAACACTGCTAGCGCCTAAACCATAAGTACGATTTCTTCCAAAATGAATATTCCGCGGTCGATCTGATTCTAGCCAAAGCTTTCAGATTTTGAAAAGGATTCTTCAAAATTTGGGGGTACTTTATATGAAGCCACCCGGGGATTTTCAAAATTTTCTCAAAAACGGCTCCAAATTTTTTCTTTAATTTTCTTGTATGAATAGAGTAAAATACTCTTAACATGGCATAGGTTCGATTTTCACGTACAGCTCTAAATTTTCGAAAATTGTGAAAGTTTGACTTTTTTCGGCGTCTTTCTCCAACTACAAAATTGAAGATAGAGATTTTTGTCTTCAAATAAAATGTGTTCTGCATATTGAGTTCTTTAATAAAGGTCATGTAAATGTTTTTCAAAATTTTGGTAGTTTTCGTGCAATATTGCGTGCAATATGTGCAATTTTAAAAAATTACAAAAACAAGATTTTCTCAAAAACGGCTCCAAATTTTTTCTTTAAACTTTTGGTAGGGATAGTGGTAAATGTACTCTATCAATGACATAAATGCCATTTTGGTCTATCGGTTTGTTTTTTAAAAAATTACAAAAATGTAAATTTTTTTACTTGTCTCTCACGTCGTTAATATTTACACTATCGGCGATTTTTTCACATTATTATATTTACAAGTATATATGCTTTAAATAATGTCAAGTAAAGTTTCTCGAAAACACTACCGTTTTCTGTGAAAAGTAACTCAAATTTCGGCATTTTCAGAAATGCTCAAACGCCATTTTCTCTTATATGGTTGCAATTTTTTTCTCGAAACTTTTGTAACGGATAGTGCTAATTACACTCTTTATTGTAGCGTAAAGTTTATTTTGATTTATTTTTTTGTTTTTTCAAAAATTACATAATTGTAAATTTTTTGAAAGATCTCTCACATCGATAATATGCACATTACCAGCAATTTGTAAACATTATTATATTTGTGAGTGTAAGTGCTTCAAATAACTTTAAATAAAGTATTGAAAACTCAAAAATTTTCTGTGAAAATGAGCTTCAAATTTCGCATTTTTAGTAGTGCTAAAATGCCATTTTCTCTTAAACGACACATAATTTATTAAAAGAAAATTGCCATTTATGGCTACGTTTCTGTGTTCTTTAATATTCTAAAATTAATATTTTCGTCCTACCAATAGGAAACCGAAAAAATTAAGAAAATGACAAAAAAATGTACTTTTGGCGGTGATAGATGGTAGCTGGCAAGAAAGGGTATGTTGCAATTCCGAATAGCTAGCGAAGACCCAAGGAAAAAATAATACGGGAAAGTCTGTGCCATTCTGTAGCACCACTGGTTTGTTATTTTTAATTATTCAAGTTTCCAGTTATTCAAAATAAACATTTAACACTTTCATGAGTTCAGAATTGCTATTACTCTTGATGTTCTGTAGCAAGGGTTGTTGGTACAGGATTTTGGTACTGTTTTTAAATAACAATCGCAGTGCACAGAAGGATCAAGAGGACAAAGGGGGGAAAGGAGGACGGAGCGGGAAGGAGACAAAGTGGGATGAGAGGACAGGGGAGACAGGGAACAAAGCAGGACAATGAGAAAATGTGACAAGGGACAAAATGTGACAAGGGACACAATGTGACAAGGGGTCAAAATGGGACAATAGGAACGTTGGGACAAAAGGAAAAGGGGACAAATGGGGCAAGACCAATGGGCCATGGGGGACGAAGGCTAAGTAGGACAAAAGGGTCTTATTTATTCAAAGAACCCTGGTAAAATCTAAACCCAAGAGTCCGCTAAAATATTTTTAATGGACTTGAGCATTTTAGTGGCCGTTGCTGTGGACGTCTTCTTAAAAAGTTGTATAGATGGTTGGTTGATAAGGAGCTAAGCATGTGTTTAACGACGTAAATTTAAAAAATGGGTTAAAGGACAAATACATTTTTGTCAATGTAAAGTCTCCAAAGAAATAAAGCAACATATTACGGTCATTAATAATAATAATAATAATAATAATATACTCTTATGAATATTCTCAAGGTCACAGTTTCAAATACTAATACATTTTTATAAATCTCAATAAACACTTAGTAAACTTTCATAAACTACAAAGGGAAAGGGGAGGGGGAGGGAGTCATGCCCCTCCTCCAGGAAATATTTATTACAATTTTACTGTATTTATTCAAAATAATAACTGTATTTACATTCTCATCACATCCAAAACTATATTCCCATTATGAACAAGCTTGTATTTTTATTTCAAGCTAAAATCAAATACTATTTATAAAATATTTATGGGGTCCAAACCGAAATTGGCTCCTCCCTCTCTGAAATTCTTTCTTGACTCTCCCTTGACGCACACACACACACAAGAGAGAGAGAGCGAGAGAGAGAGAGAGACAGACAGCGTGTGCGCGAGAGAGAGAGATGGGGTCTCGGTGGCACCCAACTGTCATAGAATTAAAGAATCTGGCAGTCCTACAAGATAATTCAACTAATCTCACAGAGGAGTGAAGCTTGGTGTGGTATAATAATTTTCGTTTACAAAACAGACAAAAATATGCAATTAAAAATCAGGAATATCATTATCTCGATAAAGATAACTAGACTTTTGGAAGGACAATGATTTTTTTTAAACATAAGAGATGCTAAACAAGAGTTATGTTTAGGGTTTAAACTTATCAATAGGAGAAATCCCAGTCATGGAACGAAAATGGCAACTTTATACACTTTATAGTTATATTATATACTTATATATATATATATATATATATATATATATATATATATATATATATATATATATACACACACACACAGTAAAACCCCTTTATAAGAGACACCTGGGGGAATGGAATTTGTCTCTTATAAGCGGGAACTCTTATAAGTGGGAAATGCGTTTTTGACTTGTTTAATGAGGTGTTACCATATATTTTAGTGGATTAGTATGATTTGTACACTTATTTTAAACTTGAGGAAGCATAAATTAGTTGATTCCACAGCCCATTTAACCAGATCTATCGAGTTAACTTTACGACATGAGCTCATAAGCGGATAATGTGAACAAACACGCCTCTAATGTAAATATTGACACGAGAGTTATAAAAAAGTTACATTTGTGTAATTTTTGAAAAAAACAAATAAATAGAGCAAAATGATGTTAAGAGTCTTATAAAGTACCTTTATAACATCATATCAAAAGTTTAAAGAAAAAATTTGGAGCTGGTTTGGGAAAATCTTGTTTTGTAAATGTTTATTATTTCACTCGATATTATGTGAAAACTTTTTTTAGTACATAATGTCAATGAAAGACCTAATTATAGAGAAAAAAAATGTTATTCTAAGAAAAAATGTCTATCTTTAATTTTGTAGCTATAGAAAAACACTGAAAAAACTCGAAACTTTTTCAATTTTCGAAAATTTCGAGTTAACAGTGAAAATTCTAACAATGTCACCACTGTAAGTGAATTTCACTCTATTCTTACAAGAAAGAAGAAAAGAATTAGAGCAATTTTTTGGGGAAATTTTGAAAATGTCCCACGGGCTTCATGTACAGTACCCACAAAAATTTGTTTTTCAAAACCGCAGAGTTCCGAGCGGAAACAGATTGATCGCGGAATATTCATTTTGGAAAAAAATGTACGAATAGTTTTGGCGCTAGTGTTATTCACGGACGGACGAAGGGAAGTTTTGAAAGGAAAAAGCAAACCGTTTTCGGTATCAGAGGACCCCAAAACATGCATTCTTTTAAAATCTCGAAGTCGATTTTCTGCAGCATTACATTACTTTCTCTATATTACGTATATATATGTACGTATGCGAGAAAGTAACGATTGGAAACACTGGTCAAAACACTAAACGCAAAATACTGTGATTTATTCAACTCTGCATCTGACATATCAGTTGCTGACGGTTTCATCCAATCGGGAGCTTCAAAGTCACCATCGTGACGTCACTGGAGACACAGAAGCTTCCGATTGGATGAAACCTTCTAGAGGCACGGTTACAAAAGTCGCACTATAGGCGTCTTTCTTGCCAAAAGACACGAAGCTTACTGAATGAGCTTTCTTCACGAGAACTTCGCACACCTCTCCCCCTTCCCGCCGGTGGCACTGGTGTTGTGAACCCCTGCTCCAGCCCATTTTAAGCACGTGTCCCAACCCTTACCACGCTGAGGAAATTCCTGAGTCACCTGGAGGAAAATTCCACACTTGTCCCTTACAAGCGAGAAGAAACGCATGGCGGGGAATAAAATCTTGTCCACTATACGCGGGAATCTCTTATAACGGGGTCTCTTAAAAGCGGGAAATAAATGCATTGTTTACATACAACAGACCTCGGGACCGTGAATTTTGTCTCCTATAAGCGGGATTCTCTTATAACGGGGTCTCTTATAGCGGGGTTTTACTGTATTATATACTTATAGTTATATTACAGTACAAATAGAAATGATAATTGTTATACTGTCGAAACTTATTCAATGTTAGACACGCACCTTTATTGAAAGAATACAATTGTAAATCTAATTCAATGTACAACTTAACTATACCTCGTCTTGCCAGAATGGCGAATTCACTCATAATTGAAAATGATTTTAATTCTAATTTTTAGTAATTTCAAAATTAAAGCAAGATGAGTTATATTAAAGTTCAAATAGAAATTATAATTGTTAAACTGTCAAATTGTTGACAAACATAATTACATGAATTACATTTTTTTAAAGTTATAGTTACTAAACGTCATAATTATAATAATGTCAGATATTGTTGTTGAGTGAATGGTATTTTGTATTAATGTATAGGGCATAATGCCTGTTGTCAATTTGATTAATAAATAAATAAATAAACTTTCAAAAAGTACGCAGTACTATTGCAGATAAAATTTTTCATACATTGATATCAGTGGCATAAATTCCATAGAGAATGACAGGACCGTGTCTGGTGCCCTGTGCTATTCAAGTCCCTAAATTCTTATCTAAAAATGTGATAAAAATCATAGAAGAAATGAAGCGCATAAATGAATATTAAGGACACAATGCAAAACATATGAAAAGCTGACCAATTAAGTCGAATTTTACGATATGCAGGTTTGGGCAAAATACTTAAAATTTAGTATTTAAATACTTCACCAAAATACTTTGTGAATTAATATTTAAAAACATACTCAAAATACATTAGATTTTGAATTGCTAAATTTAAAATACTTCAAATACTCAAAATACAGTAAATATAATAATTTTGCACCAGTCTGGACAGCCAAGATTCCTATGTTGAAGAGCCGTAGCTACCTCGTCTCAAACCGTAGCGACCTCGCGTCACAGGTTTGAATCCCGCCTGTGGCTTGGATGTTTGTGTGTGTTGATGTTGTATGTTGTATGTTTGTGAGATTGTCCTTACTTGTTCCTCCTACAGTTAAAATAATCACAGGGGGGTGTTTTATGACCAAGCTGTTTAAAAGCGACCTAAAAAAACTGCATTATAACTTTCCATTGCAACGCTATATTATAATTGTCAATTATAATAAATTACTAATTGACAGTTCTTAATTTCTGAACAATAACTAAAAACTTACACAAAAATGCTTTCAAATACAAAATTATGTCAAAAATATGTTTAACTCAAATACACTGAATTTTCTTTAAAAATTACTAGTTTTCAAACAAAACCATCATACAGTAAACCCCTCATTGGTGAATGTATAAAACCTGCAAAGGAAAATAATAGCTGAACTGTGTTGATGAACATAAAATAGTGTAATTAGGAATAACCCCCTTTTTTTTGTTGGATAATTGTCCAGCTTTTTTAATGATTTAGATTTATCATTTAAAAATGAAGAGAATTCACGTTCAAGAGCTGAAAGGAGCTTTTATTTTTGTTTCAATAAGGTCCATTCACTAGCAGAATCAAACAAAAAAACTATCCTCATTATCTTCATCTGTATTTAAAGTATTTCTTTTTTAAAATACACCACACACATTTTATGTAATTAAATACTTCTCTAAATACATGTCCAAAAAACTCACAAGTACAGTTTTTTAAATTCAAAATATATTTAAAATATGTATTTCAAATACAAGCATTTAAATACTACACAGCTCAGATGATAAGTAACCAGGGCCAGATTAAGCTTGACGTAGGCCCTAGGCACAATTTTTTATAGGCCTCAGAAGACATTTTAGAACTGTATTAAACTGTAATTATTAGACTTTATTTCGAATTTAAAACATACAAAATATAGTATAGAAGGAGAAATCTCAACAAACATTGAATTTAAGAGTTCAAAATTGATAATATTGTAAATATGTGATTTATTTATTTTTAGTAATGCAATAAACTTTTTGAAAATTGTATCAGGAGGCCCTATCATAGGCCCCTCATTTTCGTAGCACCTAGGCACTTTGCCTACTGGTTAATCTAGCTGTGTGTGTAGCCATCGAAAAAAATGAATCCGGTAAACCGATTAACATATTTACATAGGGTTTAGGAATATTACATGGACTTTAAGAAACTAGAAGATCAATCAGCACAAAAATTGCTGTTTGATATTGCCGAGAGAATAAAAGAATGAAGCATTGATTTATCTAAATGTTGAAGTCAAGAATATGAAGGCGCAATAGTTTTGAGTGGAATTTACAATGCAGTTCAGAAGAAGAAAAATTTTCACAGTGATTCAGCTATAAGTTTTAATAGACCTTTCAGACAATGAAATTCACAAAGCACAAAAAACTCAATCAAAATAGGGAAGACTTGTCTCGCTTATTGTCTTTGCAAATGTTTAACGAGTCAAACTTCAAAACTAAGATCTGTTAAAGATCTAGCAAACTTATTAATAATTGAATATTGCTCATTATCAACAAGTTATCCTGATGCGGGTACAGTATTGAGAGTATTTTAGACACTTCCTGTACCGGTCGCCAGTGCCGAAAGAACGTTT
This sequence comes from Acheta domesticus, assembly GCA_031308135.1. Classification (NCBI taxonomy): domain Eukaryota; kingdom Metazoa; phylum Arthropoda; class Insecta; order Orthoptera; family Gryllidae; genus Acheta; species Acheta domesticus. Next base: position 50,747,157 of record JAHLJT010004567.1, read on the forward strand.
TCAAAATTAAAGGTAATTAAAAATTATTTTCGAAGTCCAACCATGGCAGAAAACAAAGTTAAGTATTTTATCCATTGAGCGTGAAAAAATGATGTGGTTGAAAAATTTTGTTTCTCCTGTTATTGAAAAATGTGTGAAAAAAGATCAAAATTGTCTGTTGAACTAATGCCACTGATTGATATCCATTAAAAATTCAAAGATAGGCTACTATTATTAAACACTGGATTTTTAGACATCCAATATTGGCTAGTTTGTTTTTCAGTACATATGCAAGTAATTTTGTCAATCATATTCAGAACAGATAAGAATGCATTAATTCCATTGAACGTCACTCAACGCAATATGTAATTACAGTAATCTCATAACTGGAGTGTGTCCTTCCTGCCATTATTGTATTGGTTTTGTGGGGAAATGTCGTGGTAGTCGTTTTGTGGCTTCCAGACAGCAGAAAACTGAAGATGATGGCTAAGCCATCGAAAGCTGCTCTTGTTGAAATAAATAACATTGTTGGCAATGACAACATGTGTGATCATATAACTTCCTGCCATTACTAATAGTCAGACATCCACCGTTTGGGGAAAAAGAGGGGCCACTCAAAGAGTATCAACTTACTGTTGGGGAACTGTCTAAACTCTTCCGGAATATTTTAAGAACGTGCTCACAACCAGCATTCAGGAGTGTGTCTTTTAAACACCTATAACAAATTTTTGGGTATTTTAAGGCACCTTCTGAGGTGATCAAGAACTCGTTCAATTCCTCTTCAAAAGATGAATTGATTAACACACTTTTAGCAGTTTACTCTTTTCTGAAAGAATTCTAGAAAAAAATTGTAATTGGGGTTTCAATGCACCTAAAAAGGTGAAATACTGTACCTTTCCAACATTACATTAATTGTTTAGACCCAACTGATTATTTTGATGATAATTCATTCTAATATCATAATGAAACCCTAATTTTAAAGAGGTATTTCTACTAAAAAATTTTAGCACTTCATTTCTGGTGGTTGGTGCCAAAACAGTGTTAATACAAAAATTTTCATAGTTCATTCAAAAAACGGAGGAAAAGAGAAGAATAACACTGATATTCTTCAAATTTCATAAACACAAATTAAACAAGTCTATTTAAATCACAAATAAATCCAAGTAGCCTATTTCACAAACGAAGGTCATACATCGATTAAATAGTATAAAAATAACGTTTAAATAGCAAAAAATATTTCTTGGGGGTTGTTTTAGACACTATATTGATTACTATAGTTCCCATCATGGAAGGCACATTTATTTATTTTCCAAAACAGTTGAACATCATCACAATAAGACAAGAGTAGAAAGTACTCATGTGAACTTTTTGATTTTAGGCACTCATCATAGATTTATAAACATCTTATTATAAAATGTTATTGGCTGGATTGAAACTAATAAACTCATAAGAGTAATAGTCCTGAGAAGATTTTTAATTTCACACTGGTAATATTAAAGCCAGCCTCATATAATTGGACAGCTTGCCAATTTTGCCATGAAAAAGTGCAAATTAACAATATTTTATCAACAAATAAACAAAATGATTGTTTTTAAGGAATAATGTGAAGTTTTATAACACTGCAAATTTTCTGACTACCAAAGATTCTTCTACAAAATCCTAGACTTTCCCATGATTTTTTCAGAGCATTGAATTTCTGATTATTCTCGGTTTTCCAGAAAGTGGCCACCCTTTTATTAGTGAAGAACCAAAAAAACCAATAAATTACACTTTAAATTATTTTACAATTATTACTAATTGGTTTTATTCACATATACAATTCTACCTTTTGTCACCATTATTATGAATTATAATGATTAAATTATATTGTATTAGTTACACACATTAAATTTGCTTTCATTTATTAATTAATAGCACATTCCAGAACCCACATTTTTATGAGACAAAGTACTACTTTTTCATGTAATTTGCTAAGCTGGAGGAAGTACAAGCCAGGCAAATGCATTAGGCTCTGTTTCAAATTTATTTTTATTATGAACTTGCGCATAATAAAAATTTTAACTTGCAAATACCTGCCATATGTAATTACCATTGTAACTACCACCATATGGAATTGCATCTCCCTGTACATTGCACTGCTCTGTACAAATAACGATAGCAAATACATTACCTGCTTCTCATTACTTCCAAGTTTTCTAACGAAAAGGGAGTTTTCCCAAGAAAAATTAGATTTGATTTCAGAAGAGAAAATTGCCACAATAATTAGGAGAATGTCTGAGTTCTGAATGCAGTTATCACTGCCTTAAGCGCCAATACATGTACTGGAAGTTATTTTTGTTGTACCATTTCGTGCCACTTTTGCCTTTGTTGTATTATGAATTTAAAATTTAATAATGCTTCATACTAATTATGAAACACACAATATGGAAAATAAATAATATTTCTTGAGTGAGTTTTCATGTTGCAAATGTGCTGTACATAGGTAGTTTTCAACAAACCTCTATATTACTCGTTCACTTTACAATTGCAAACGGAGCGCTGCGATCTGTTTACATGAAGTCACCGCCGACTGAATGAGAAACGTGCGTCTGCAGTATATACTGACTGTTTAATATGATATAGATGGCGGTGAATTGCACACAGAACCCCGGCTGGGCAAGAACATAACCATTAAGCAGTAGATAAGTGCAAAGAAGAAATAAAAATATTGTACGGGAATGTTGTGAATAGCGAGTGGTGTGATATTTTTATTGTATATTACCTCAATTATTTAAGGGTACGACTCCAGCTTACTGTTAGAAAGACATAATTCGTCAGCTGTGTCCGTAGCGCTTGTCTGCCTTCGGAGACAGCTGATTGGTCAGATGCTGATTGACGTCGGGGCCATTCGTGTATTCTCGGTTGAGTGTTCGGGCCTTCACTTTCAAAACAACATTAATTCCTAATTCTGCCGTCTGCAAATGTAAAGTGAACGAGTAATACATGGCAGTTAACTGATTGAATTTTGTGTATCATTTTCTGGAGCCAGAGGTGGTAATTTCTTATTCTATACTGGAAAAAATGTAGATGTTTGTACATCAAAACTATATTGTGTACAGCTCATGCAGGAAAGGACATGCAATGAGAAAAATTTAAGCATACTAACTAAAATGAAAAAGTAATAATACAAAATATTTTACAATTTTTGTAGGCTGCGGTGAACTTGGAATGCTGCTTTGAGATGAAACAAAGCTTTGTGGTGGCATTCCAACACTAGTGGAGGCTTGAACTTCGGAAATTTGTTGGCTAAGTAGTTCATCAAAAGGATCTAAAGGCAATGCAAGATCATCATTATCTTCTGTAATAGGCTCAACAGCTGATGATTCAGCTGTTTCTAAACCCATGCGAATCTTTTTTACATACACCTGAAAAGCAAAAATCCATTTGAAAAAGATTATTGAACAAAAATATATTGTAAAGCGAATAAAACTATTACTTTATGTTACCATGACGGCTTTCTTATGTCCCAGAGACTCCATTTTCTCAAGACAATCATCAAATTCATATTTAGGAAAAAGTCTGTGAGCCCAGTGTTCCAATCTTTTCATTATTTGATCTAAGTCTTTTTTTTCGTAGCCTTTGCCACAAAACTTATAACTTTTGAATATGTTTTCCAATGTTGTCAAACCTCTTGGTCCTTTCAATCTATTTGAAAAAGAATAAGATAATTCACAAATACCATGAGGAATCCCAATATTAATATTTAAAGCAATATCATGATTTACTTGCCTTTGCGCATCTAGCTTTGGTTGAGGGTTTTTCACCACTTTTCTTTTGGGTTTCACTGGATTATCCGACTGAGGAACAGTTTGCAAAACGTAATCTACAAGAGATCATAATTACATCATAATGAATTAGAATGAAAGAAGGTGCACATAAACATTCAACACACTACCGATGAATGTCTCACCGTTTTCTGCAACGCCATCATTCTGTTCATTTCCTTCGTCTTCCAAAAATAATGGTTCACCTCTTTCTTCTGCTTCATCCAAGGTTTCAGGATCTCCGATTAGGTCCTCGGAATATAATTCTTCTAACAAACTCATAATGACATTCGTGATATCTCAGCCACCACAAGAGAACTAGCTCTGCTCCTTGTTCCCGCCAATTCCTGATACAAACTACTGTACGCGCGAGGCAAGCGAAAATCAGGAAGGGGACCGACTTCTTTCACGCGCAAGGACACTACCAATCGAAGTCGTCTCATTAAGGACAAAAATTAAGCGGAAAATTCATCAGATTCAGGATCTTGCGATTCTCCCGATGTTTCACGGAAACGATCGAAATCTGAACTGTTATTAAGTCTTTCAAGAAATGATGACAATAATTTTTTGTTTATACGATCGGTCTGCGTAATTTCCCGAGGCGTTTCTTCGCTGTTATTTTCACGCGATTCAACTTGCACGATTTCCTTAATAGGTACGTCAGGCATCTTGAAATCGACACTATTGCCTTAATACGCTATTATAACACTTCTCACGTAAGTGTATGTACGAAAGTATGATTTAACCCCAATGAAGCAGACACTTGTCAGTGCTCTCAGCAGCTGTGCACACGTCACACTTCGTGCTCCATACAAGGCACGCTCCCACCACGCCCCCACCCCCGACCGACGCCGTGGTCGAACGGAATAGCAAAAGGGAAAGAGCGCGGTTCTTTCATCGTGTATCAGTCTTGGGCCTTAAAAAATGAGGCAAATATTTTCAAGAAATTGGTGAATGTCGCGACAATTTGAATACACGGCCTGTCTGTACTGATATACTTTTCTAGACAAATCCACTTTCCGGCTTAAGGGAGTTGTAATCAGGGGCAGGGTTCCGAACGATATTATCGGAAGTCAAACAGGATAAAGCTTTATGGTCAGTTGTATTATCAATAATAAAACCCCTTGTTTTCATTTCGTACGTCAAGCGGCCAACGTAGTACGGGTATCAGAATTGAAATGAAAACTTTTGTTTTCGAAATGCCCATCGTGAAAGACTGCAAAACTTTATTATGTAACTTAAGTTAAACTAACCAGATTATAGCGCCAGTACATTTCCTAAAATTCAAAGAACGTAAAAAAAGATTAACTTAAGAAGTAGATTAACTGGAGCAAACTATTTTGGTTTGTTTCGTCGACTTTGTAGACGTCTGAAGGTGTTAAGTAAGCGATTATTTTGGCGTACTACTACCTGGAAGAGAATGAAGATTTGCAGAATATATGTGATGATTGCACTGTGTATTTGCGTGTTATTTATAGTTCCTGTTTCTTTGGGTAAGTTTTAATATAAAAAAGGGTTTGTATTAATGAGTGTAAAAGAAATAGTCTGATTATGAAATTATCATTTCAAATTGTGATTATTAATAAAATATTTATTAATTTTCAGCAAAACTGCCTCATATGAACAATTTTCCTCTATCAACCACTAGTGATGAGACACAAACAGCTGCAGCAAAAGCTGTAGCCCTAAGACTTTTGAATGCAAAAGCAGCCCTTTTTATTATTAATGTTAATAAGACTATTAGTCGTGATAATAAAGAAACGTTTCAGGTAGTAAATTGTTGTGGATACTGGATTGTAAATTGGATAAGAAAGTCAAAAATAGAAATTCTGTAATCAATGTTTTGCAGGTGGTAAAAGACACAGCAACAGGCAAAGTGAATATTACAGGAAGCTCTGGAGTGTCAGCATGTTGGGGATTACACCATTATTTGAAACATTATTGTAATTGTCATATCTCATGGGATGGAGATCAACTGCTTTTACCTCGAGAACTACCAGATGTATCTATTTCTGTGACAGCTTTGGATTTGTATCGTTACTATCAAAATGTTGTTACTACTAGTTACAGTTTTGTATGGTGGGATTGGAATCGTTGGCAACGGGAAATAGATTGGATGGCTTTAAATGGAATAAACATGGCTCTTGCCTTCACAGGACAGGAAGCAATTTGGGAACGTGTCTACCTCAAATTAAATTTAACACAAAATGATATCACAGAACACTTCTGTGGGCCAGCATTTCTTGCCTGGTGTCGTATGGGAAATATTAGAGGGTGGGGAGGTCCTTTGCTTTCAGACTGGCATCTCAGATCAGTACAATTGCAACATAGTATTCTTCAAAGTATGCGGGACCTGGGTATACTGCCAATTTTACCTGCATTTGCTGGCCATGTACCCAAAGCTTTTAAAAGGTAAATTACTTTAGAATATATTTCTGTACTGAAACAATACTTTTCACAAAGAAGACCCTCACAAGAATTAATGTTAGAATTATGTTATTTTAAGCACAGAAATTCATAACTATGATGATTTAGAGTTGAAAAAGAAATCTACATCAGGAGGGATCTCCTGTAGTACTGTGCTCTTCCAAATGAGTGTGCAAATAGAGGGCATTATCTCATTATCTTGTATAAGACTCCCCAGTGAATTAAAAAATCTACATTCAATACAAACTTTTAAAAATAAATCGAAAGATTTCTAGTTCAGTCATACATTGTACACTTGAAAGGAAAATGAATATGTACTTGGCTGAAAGTATTCATTATGCTGGATTTTTACTCCCACTGCACTTTAAAAATCGATTTTTATTATTGTTTTAATATATTCCTTCAATTTTTAATATTTTTAGTTTGATGTATTGTTTTATACACAAGAAAGGTATTTTGTTATTTTTTAAGTGTAATTAAACAAATAATGAAATGTTAACTGAATTTAAAAAAAATTAAACATGTAATTCTTGTAATTTGCAGAATATTCCCAGATGTAAATATGACTAGAATGAATCCATGGAATGAATTTTTGGATCGTTATTGCTGGTGAGTTTCATGAAATAATGAAATACATACATGCAATTGTGATAAATTGATAAATAATCCTTTTTTTACAGCCCTTACTTACTGGAACCTACTGAGCCATTATTTCGAAGAGTGGGAAATATGTATATTACTGAAGTAAATATATTCTTAGAGAGCTAATTATCCCTGTGTTTAGAAATTTTAATATTTACTATTTTGAAAACATTCCTTTTATTTCTAGTTAATTGCTGAATTTGGGACTGACCACTTCTATAACTGTGATACTTTCAATGAAATGGTCCCTCAGTCTGAAGACTTGGTGTACCTAAGAAATGTTGGTGCAGCAATTTTTGAAGCAATTACTGATGTAGATCCCCAAGCTGTCTGGTAATTTATCAGTTCTGTTTTTGTGAAGTAAATGTAGATTTTTAGATTTGTATCTTGATAGTATTTTTTATCATCATTTAATGTGTCTAGGATTAAACAGGGATGGGTTTTTGCACATGATGTATTATTCTGGACAGCAGAAAGAGCAAAAGCTTATCTCACCTCAGTACCAAAGGTAAGGATGTTTTTGAAAATACCCTATTTAAAATCTTAATCTGCTACAGGCTACTTCAGGGCTGGCTGTTTGTTAATGAAGCTACTTTCTGGGATCGAGACCGAGTTCAAGCCTTTGTCACCAGTGTACCACTTGTGAGTGTAGAATGTTTTTTGCGTGTTTATAAAAGTGAATCAAAAATAATGCAATTTGTTATTCTTTCTTACTGTTTGTTTGTGTGTGCTGATCTATCTGTGGACTGTGGGCATTGTAATGAAGTTGTAATTCATTGTAATGCAAACTTTTGGCATTGTAATGAAGTTGAATGACTTGTAAACAAGTATGTGTTTTGTTTTTTGTTTGAAGAATCTCACAGATGTGATTATAGAATATTTAAACTTAATTAACTTGTTTGAAATGTTTTGTAATTTAATGTTCATTACGCTGATGTATAGTGCAGAAACTTTTATAACCAAAGTGGTTGCAGAATGTTTCCAGCCTCATGTCACTTACAGAGATGGCTCAAATCTTAACCCATATGGGCCCAGAACTTTTTTGGTTGCCAATATATTTCATATTTACAGAACATGATACTATAATGATTATAAATGTGTAGGATAACAATATTGAAGTCACTAGTATTTCTATTGGTCAAAAATTTAGTGTTGCGAAAATGCAACACTGGGCAGATACAACCACTTTTACATTTCTTATATGATAAAATGCCTACTGCTGCAAACAAACACGTTGCATAGAAAAGAATCTTATTGTGATGTAAGAAATAAGCAATAAGCATTATTAAATAGTATAAAACTTAAGTCATCGTTAACAAACAGTGCCTCTGACCAGGAGGTCCTAGTTTCAAGTTGCAACGGTGGCAATATTTTCAACTCTAGCTAGATCGATTTCAGTCAATGTCTGGAGGAGAATTCTTGCGGCTGGATGCTCTGATCAGTAGTTTTTTGTAGTTTCTCCAATCAACACCAGGCGAATGCTGGAGCAGTACCCTAGAAACAAAACCCTAAAAACAGGTCATGGAACACACTCTATCTTTCCTTCCCCTTCCTTGTCCTATCCTCACCCCTAACTTACATAGACTTACATTAACATGCACTATACTACCGCACATGCCGGAACTCTGTTGGGAATTTGATTGAAATAATTGGTAACAAATTGTAATGTTTAGTAGTGTATCTTTTTTCTTATTAATTTGTTATATTTAGGATCTTGTTTTCTAGAATACTAAAAATAAAAAACATAAATGAGCATGAAGACACTAAAAAAATTGAAATGGGGAAAGAGTGTTTTGTTATGTAGGTATGTTGGGTGGACTTATGCAAGTGGAAAGTAATAGTGAATAATTTGTTAATTTGGATCAGAATTCTTGTTCAAAATGTTTATTTAATTTCATTTGGGGAAAATGTTCATCACCATACCCTCTGTCATACATTTTGCTATTATACCATACACCTCTTTTTGTTAGGGCCTATCCAGGACAGAATCAGATTGAATAAAACATGCTTCTGACAAACCACTTATAAATTTTTAGCCCAATCATAAAAATTATTTGTAAACAAATGGAGCACTAAAATTTTATTTTCTTGCTCTTAATAACTTAAATAGATTTCTAATTATTCTGATCAAGAATGAAATTTCTCATAGAATGCTGTACAAAATTATTGTCAACTTATTTTGTTGACCCTCATAGGCTTATTCTGGCCATTTCAAGGGTTTGTACTTTTGTTCCAGAAATAGTACAGTGTCTTGAAATTCAAAGTTTTGTTATGAACTTGGGGGATCAAGTTGTGAGGTCAGGAGTATGATATGGCTGTTGTTGAGAAAAATATATAGTGAAAGGATTACTGTTGACAAAGATGAATTATGAATATCTTCTAGTTTGACTTGATAGTTTGTATTAATAAAAGAAAGTCCATGGGTATTGGAAAAGTGATTTTCTCTGTAATATCTGATGATGTCTGGCATTTGAATGTGTTTTATGAGAATGAATTTTATGATGATATCTTGTGTTAAGTCATAAATTAAGTATATGGACCTAGTTTGTTTGCTTTAACTCTTTAATAATGATTACCTCCCATTGTAAAACAAACAAGGGATCTGGAAGAAAAATATCAGGACTTTTACCTTCTTGCTAGAATGATTTTATGAAACAAATTGTCATTTCATTGCAGGGTAGAATGATTGTGTTGGATTTGCAATCAGAGCTTAATCCACAATATGTTCGTCTTGATTCATACTTTGGTCAACCTTTTATATGGTGTATGCTTCACAATTTTGGTGGTACATTAGGTCTATATGGTGCCGCTGAGAATATTAACACTGTGAGTTATTTATTATGTTATTTATACATTAGTGCTAGTCCTTTTGAAGTTTAAGAATGGCATTAATACACTTCTTTAAATTGGTTTGTTCCAGTGTATCTGCCTTTCTTTACCCTTAAAGGTTGTTTTGCATTAGATATTTATGTTTCTTGTTTCTTTCTTCTTTATTATTGAATACCTTGTGGTTTTCCTGACCATAAAATATTTTTTCCTATTTACATGTGTTATTTTAGCAAAATGATTTATTTGTGTTACCTAGGGTATTTTTAATGCTCGATCTATAAATGGAAGTACCATGATTGGAATTGGACTCACACCTGAAGGCATTAATCAGAATTATGTTGTGTATGATCTTGTTCTTGATTTAACATGGAGGACTGAACCTGTAAATTTAACTTTATGGTATGTATCATCAGTACTTATCACAATATTACATGGTCAAGAAAGCAACTTTGCTTCATTTCATCTTAGGAAATGTGTGCAATGGTACTTTTTCTCTGTAGTCATGTACAGTTTTTACTGTTCTTTGACAAAATAAATGAACTTGACATTAAAATAGTAATAGATATTAATGGGATAACTTGTTCTCTTTTGGAAGAATTAGGTTTAATATGTAATTTTGCATGTATATAGAAATTAAAAAACATTATTTAAAATAAAAATAATTTTTTATAATTTATTACAGGTTTACTTCATATGCAAACAGACGATATGGTCACACTACTGCTGATGTGGATACAGCTTGGCAGCTTCTCAAGGTTACATGAAGTCTACTACAACTGAATTTTTACAATAACTTACCTCCGTAATAAAACATTAATATATAAATAATTATTTCCCTAGTCTGGTGTGTATAATTTTACTGGGTTACGTCGTGTACGTGGCAAATACATTATATGTCGAAGACCAACACTTCGCCTCAAGCCTTGGGTTAGTACTCTTTTTATATTGAAGCTGCTTTTAAATACTGTCTTAATTACAGGTACATGAAATTATGTTGAATTTTCTTGATCTGCTTTCAGTATTGGTATAATACTACTGAACTAAAATTGGCATGGGATGGTTTTGTAAATACAGCTTCAGAACTTGGCACCTCTCCTTTATTTCAACATGATTTAGTTGATATAACACGCCAGGCTTTGCAAGTACTGGGGGATGGTCTTTACTTACAAATTGTGCGTGGCTTCCAGAAGAAGAATTTACCCTTTTTTCAGTAAGCATTGTGAAACAATTTGGAGAATCTGTTTTATTCAGTGATACAAAAGAAAAGAAAGAAAAAACACAATTTTTTCCCCTGAAATGAGTAGTTCCAAATTGGTGATTGTGTGCATTTTTTTCTAACATTAAACAATTTTTTCTTTAGGGAAAATGTTGACATGTTCCTACAACTATTGGAAGATATGAATGAAATTCTGGGAACAAGTAAACAGTTTCTTCTTGGTGTTTGGTTAAACAGTGCAAAAAGTAGAGCTACATATTCAGTAGTAAGAAATATTTAGTTATTTGAATAATAAATTACACTATTATTTGAGTAAATTACTCAATTTGTAATTCATTATAATTTTTCAGGAACGCATTATTTATGAATTTAATGCTAGGAATCAAATTACATTGTGGGGCCCTTTAGGAGAAATCAGAGATTATGCAACTAAACAGTGGTCAGGTAATGAGATTAGTGACTATTTTGTGTGAAAGATGAATGTTAAACTGTTCTTCCTATTTTGATAGGTACAGAAAAGTTAATCTTCTGTGCAGGTGTTGTATCAGATTATTATTATCCTCGCTGGGAATTGTTTTTTGAATTTCTACGTCTCAGCCTTTTAACCAAGACTCCATTTAATCAGACTCATTTTGCTGTAAGAGTCTTTGAAACTGTGGAGGAACCATTTACATTGGATAATAGTTCCTACCCAGATGTGCCTCAAGGTAAATGTGATTACTTTTTGTCATTGATTGTTAAATCATTATTATAATGATAATTCTAGAATTATGATTTTATTTCTGAATCATCCTTTGCATTTGTTGTTTATGTAGGAAATAGTGTAGAAGTGGCCCGAAGATTACATTCTTTTTGGCGGAACAGTTCAGTTTGGTCAGAGCTGATGAAGTTTATGGAACCTTCATCAAGAGTCAATCAAGAATCGATTTCAAACAATCTCGAAGTAGAAATAAAGAATTCAAAGGAAGATTTTGAACCACAAGTTATTCTTGTTTAAAAAGAATTTTACAAGTTTTTTGGCAGTCACTTGTCAACTATATTTTCACCATTCTTCCCTTTGTGATATGAACTGATTATTATTTTAAGGCTTGAGTTAGTGTTTTTGTGTAAATCAGAGGAAAGGATGGAATTGAGATATATTAGAAACTTCCCCTTTGTGATATGAAGGGATGCTGGGAATTTCCTGCATTCTTCTTCTCACAAATTAAAAGGTCTCTAAACATTTACGGAATGTAATCCCAGGAAATTTGTGTAAGGACTTCTGAATCTTTTAAGTTCATTTTCTGATTCTATTTACCAGTTTTCTTACATATCAAAACATGTTTGATATTTTCTCTTAGTACATGGAAAGTGTTTTAACACCATGACATAGAAAAGCTAGTAAAATGTGAAGTGTTAGCTATATTCTTTAGAGATTGTATATTCTGTGGGCACAAGTAGGGTGCCTTTATCCATAACAATGATTTTGAAGAAAAAAACCAACCAACCAACCAAACAAACAAACAAACAAAAACACACGATATTGCAGACCAAATTCAAAAAATGTTTTGTTTGTTGAAAATTCAATTGTGCCTTCTGCAAAAATTTACCATTTCCTATTGTTATATGAAAGACCCATCTTTCTTGTGATCAAAATGTGATTTTTATCCTATTTTTTTCATTGTGCCAAAAGCATAAAACCAAAGGTACCATGGTCACTGTGCCTTGCAGTTTTCAAGTCTTTTGCCAATATAGCAGGTGTTTTTACATGCCTCCTGAGAAACTAGAAATAAAGTTACAAATTATTTTTATTGTTTATTATCATGTATTGTATATAGTTCTTTTATACTTGCTGGAGTAAATGTTGAACTATGTATATGACTTTTATAGTATCAAAGAGCTGTTATTCTAAAGAAAAGAAAGAAAAAAAAATGTCTTTTGACAACTAGAATAAAAAAAAGTTTTATTGTTTATAGCAGTGCATGTTTTTCTTGAAATGATTTTATATATTATTAGCTATTCCAAAATAAAGTTTTTTGAGGGATACACATAATGTTTTTTTTTTTGTTGTCCTCAACGTTTTTGAATTATGCCCTAAGAAAAAAGAAATGTTCTTTTCTACATGTCTCCACAAAATGTCCCTCTTTGCTAATTTTTGGAATGTTGTTTGCAAATATTGTTTTTAAAAAACAGCTGATTTGTATGTATTTTTAGGTGCAGAGTTAAACAAATTTCCTCATGCCTTAAATTAATATTTCAGTTTTAAAGCCTACAGAAATACAATTTCAATTCATGCCATTGGGATCCCAATCATCATTCTTATTTACATTAGTTCATGAATTCTGATTAATACATTATTCAATTACTACTACATTTCCATTGTTGCTACCTTTTCATTTCAGTTACAAGGAGAGAAAATGTTTCTATGTAAATTTGAAGCTCTGCTAGAAATGACGTTTTTTGAAATCTTAATGAGTTGTTTTCTTTTATTTACTAACTTTATTACCGAATAGATTAAAATCAACATAAATTATGTAGCCGATACTGTGGTCATATATGCTCCGTTGACAGGCTGTCATCAAGAGCTTGTCATAATTGACCTAACAATATCTGATATGCCTTGTCCTTGACCATTTCTGTACACTCAATCATTTTAGTGGTTCAAATGTGTGATACTCTGTTGATCCAGGACATTACCACCTACAAAAAACACTTTCTCTGAACTTAAAGAAATTGTATATAATCCATAGGTAGTTTTTGTTGAAAAGAAACATTACAGACTTCATAAAAAAGGGTATTATGCCTACTTTAGGATAAAGTCAAGTAATCAGGAGAAGTCATTGGACTCGCATATTAGGTGTATTTGTATGGGGGGTCATTCCTCGTAAAACCAGATAGAAAAAAACCTGAAATGTTTCAAATTCTCTAATATTTTTTTACACTATCTATTATGAAAAGTAAGAAACACATATTTTTTTGTTTAGCTGAGAATACATTATTTTTGAAGTTACAATTATTGAAATATATTAATTTTTCTCCAATGTCGAGATGTTTAATAATTTTTAACTCCAAATGTATTGCTTGTAAAAACTTAAACTTGATCTTAAATTAATGTTAAAGAAGCAGTCTTTCAAAAAGTGTTTATAAATAATTGCATATTTTTATATTGTGTTTTTTAAATTGTTTATAATTTTTAAAACAAGTTTTTTTAAGATGATCCCCATGATTTTTTGTTTTAAACTTGACGGCAATACATTTTTTAGACATTCATTTCCATCTCTGCAAATTTTCAAAATGGCTTCTGTTTTAGAACGCACGTAAAAAAATAATATTCAACGGAGCGCAGAGTATTTTCTTGGCCGCCATGGCGCGCCGGTGCCATACCGCTTTATCAATGCTCCCTGTGTCTTCCTCCACTGGACTTGCGGCCTTGCGCAACTCTGCCCTCGCCCTTTCATCGATGTCAGCAATTCGTTTACCACCCAAGGCAATGGCAGGAAGTCGACCAAGCAATACAAACACTGGGATCAGATTACATCCTAGAGTGTGTGACAGTGCAAATAATATCCTCATTTGTGACGCGTGTGTGAGTGCCCGTGCGCTTCTTTCTAGAAGAGTGACAAAAAATAATTGAAGATGGCAGGTATAGGCAAGAAGATAGGCTTTGATTCATGTTTCAATCCTTTCAATCTAGAAAAGTATGGTAGAACTAAATGTAAAAATTTAAGACATGTCGTACGAAGTATCCTTCAAAAGTTGGGCATACACTACTTACAAATTACGCCGAACTTGAAAATTTGTAATAGATGCAGATGCAGAACTTCAAAATGGTTTATAAATGAAAATCAATCTTCTAAACGTACCATTGAAACATTTTCCAGCAAACCTGGTTCAAGTCAACAGAGTAGAAATTCAGAAGAAGACAATAATTCGTAATTGAACATTGAAATGAGAGATGATAGTGATCCATCTAGTGAAGCAGAAGCTGCGCCAGCCAAGAATGTAAAATTATCACATCTGGAAGAAAGTTTAACAATGTTGATGTTAGGTGAAACCATATTGGGAAAAAGAAACTAAGTCAAAAAGCATATCCTCGTCGAAAAGTGGAAAAAATAAGACGAACATTAGAGAAAGAAATATTTGATGTAGAAGAGGTAGAAGAAAAACAAGAAAATGAAGAATACATCATAGAAGAATTGAAAAAAGATACGAAACTACTGATGAAGATAAAAATATAAAAAATTAAAATTTTAACGAAGATTGGTCTTTTCCTAAAATTAAAAAAACATTTCGATGCATCTACTCACATGATAACTGATGCAAAACAACTAGCAACAAAGGGAATATTGTCATCTCCACATGTGAAATCCAGGAGAGGTATCGACGCGTCTGTACACCATTGAGTTATGGCTTTTTATTGTTCAGATGACGTTAACCGTATCATGAGTAAATAAATGAAAAAATAATAATTTTATTTCAGTGAGAGAGAATAGGGGAAAGATTCACAAACAAAAGAGGATTATACTGAGAAACATGAAAGAAACTTACCGACATTTTTAAAAAAGTCTCCGCAGATAAAGATTTTAGCTTTTCAAAGTTCGCTGAATTAAGACTGAAACACCACGTAAACCACGAAAACGTACAAGTAAAGTTAATATTTGACGGAGGAGGTTTCGCAAAGTTAACAGATGATGTCAATGCATTGAAGGATTGTCGGTACTACCTAACAAAAGTTATTTTTGACCCTCCAAGAGCTGACTGTTACTTTATGAGAAATGTCCTGGAATAGAACGACTTAAAATGTTACAGGAAAAGTTTGAAGAGATGATGATTGACAGAGTGACGTGTTGGCAGTGGATTCACGTTGAACGATTCAAGTACATCATGATCCGATTACGACTCCCAAGAAGCTCTATGAGTGGGCACAAAAACATACAAAACATAGTGTTTTTCTTCTTCACCAATGAAGATAATGAAGAAATAATTCACTTGAAAAGTCGTAGAAATGCACAGGCCCGGCAGTTGGTGTTGAATCCGAGTGGGTAGTTGACTTGGGTGGGAGTCCCCCCCTCTCCCTCCCCCGTTGGGTGGGAGTCCCCCCCTCTCCCTCCCCCGTACCTGCCACTGAAAATGTATTTGAAGAGAAAATGTGAAACATAATTTATTTAAACATTTTAATTGTTATTTATTTTTACTAAGAAAAACTACGCGGCGTTTCACATTTTTTAAATATATACATTGAACAGCCTTGTTGGTTTATTTTTGCAAAGCAAAAACAGCGTTACGTTTCGCATTTTTAGATATAAAAATATTTAACAGTTGCTGCAGATCCAGTTTGTCCGTCGAATCGCGGTATACGTGGAGTATCGCGATGCTGTTAAGCCGATCTTGCGACATCGTTGGCCGCATGTACGTTTTGAGCCGCCGCAATACCGAAAAACTGCGTCCGTTCGAACAGGACGACTCGGGTATTGTGACAAGCAGGCAAACAAAACGCACGAACTCGGGAATAAGCCCTCTTGCCCATTCATTTTTTTTCAAAAACTGGACAACTTCCCCCCCCCCCCCCAAGTTTTTCGCCGATGCCTGTTACCTCTTCACAAGTTCCAGGAACTTGTCTCGGTCGCTCAACAACCGTTCCTTGTCAAAATCGGCGACATACAATTTTATAATGTCGTCTATGTTAGCGGGCTGTCCAATTACAAATCGTTCCAGCAACATGAAAAATTGAGCAGCTCAGCAGCTGATCGAATACTTCAAAATTCGACTTCCTGAAGAAATCTTCAGGTGACTTGAATTTGTAGTTTTCGCTCGAATCTGGGTCAACATGCTTTGGAATTTTTCGTTGACGCGGAAGTTGAGGTTCGTCAAGATCGAGATCCTGAACCGCTTGAACGCTCTTATACCAAAAGTCTTGGAATTTTTTATCGCGCGAAGCGTCCAAGACGTCAGTAACCGCTTCTATTTTCTTGTACGAGTCTATGACGCACAGACTTCACGACTGGAGTTCATTGTTCAGTATCTCGACGCGATCGAAAATTTCTATCATCAGGTTCAGGTAAAAGACGCATTCGAAAGACTGCATGTAATCATAGAACACGGAGGCCTTCACCGCGACTGCCCTGTCGATGTCCGGGTCCTCTGCTCTGCCGTGGAAGAACTGCGACAACTGTTCGTAATTTGCTTTAACAGTCTTCAGAGACTTGATGCGTACTACCCATCTGTAAAATATAAATAGTTATGTAACATATTTCCCACCGTAATTTGATGAAATTTGTTTTGATGATATATACCTGGTCGGGCAGTAGGCGGCAAGGAAAGGCAACTCGGATTCACTCTCCTTGGCTGCTTCAGTCTGCAAGTCTTTGAACTGCGCGATTCGTTTTGGCGAGTCTCGAACAAAGTTAATCAAATCTTTGATTGTTCCAATAAACTTTCTCGCTGGCAAAATCTTTTCAATCCTGGACCGCGAGGTTGAGGTTATGGGCATTGCAATGTACAAATAACGCTCGAGGCTCTTCTTCGTGGATTCGCGATTGCAACCCCGAGATTTTGCCGGAAACGTTCGCAACCCCGTCGTAACATTGGCCCCTCAGTTTTGAAATCGGCAACTTGTGCAGGGCGAAGATGTCGTGGACTAGGTCGAATAGGGTCTCTCCTTTAATGTTTGACGTCGAAAAAAATTCGATGAAATATTCTTCTGCTGTTAAATATTCGGAAACGACTCGGAGACAGAGACTTGCTCCGTTCGGGACATGTCGGACGTTTCGTCCAATGATATCGAAAAGAACTCAGTTCTTCTAATCTCTTCCATAATGTTCGTGAAAACTGTGGTGGCCATCAGATCGAGAATATCGTTTTGAGAATTGTGGTGGAGCCACCTGTGACCATCTCTTTGCAACCAGGAAACTATCAGAAACTCGATTTTGTCAAAATTTTCTCTCGTTGTTGCTTCCGGGAATTGGAAGAATGTGGGCTTTAACGCGGAAAGCTACACAAGCCGTTCTGTTGTTCATCATTGCAACCCGCCGAGATGGATTGTGCAACATTGATAGTAGGGAGTAAATAGCTGCGACGGAAGTGAAATGCAACCCGCAACAACCCACCCCTGTAAACACCCCACGAGATCCCCTTGACCCCGCTGTGACGTCACAAGCCGCCGAGATATTGCGCCGCGGCGCCGCGGTCGGCGAAGCGTGGAAGGGCTGTGCTGCGGGCGGCAAGCAAGCGCAGACTGCGCCCTGGCGGCGAAGTTGGTGCGCGCGTCCGTCTCTTCGGCGATTGGTCAAGCATATTTTCTCAAAAACGCGCCGCCCGAGGGAGGCTCGAACCGCGCCCGAGTCCCGCTTCCTGTGCGCGCGCCAGCGGCGGAAGCGGTCGGGCGAGCACGCTGGCTCTGAGCTACGACGACATCGTCTCTGGAGGTGCCTGGTAGGCGGGTGTCTTGGTGCGCGGCGGCCGGCGGCTGCGGCGGCATAAGGGGAAGGCCTCTATCGCGGTATCCCCCTCCCCTCCCCTCCCCCTCTGGCCTGCAATGAATTTTGCTAGAGAGAAAAAAAAAGGAACCCTAAAGGCGTGAAAAAAAAAAATGAAAACAGTGCGATATTCCATCTCCTCACATCGTATTTTAGATATATTGTACTTCTAAGATCTTCCATTACCATTTCACTACCGGAAAAAACAAGCGGAGATAACGCAAGAGCTCTTTTATCCTACGATTCGATTTATCATTTCAAAACGGCGTTTGTCACCTTGATAGAATTCACCTGGTTAATCCTTTTTCCAGTAAAATAACCGAATCGAATTTTTAAAACGTTTTCGTACTTTAGGACAAATTGCTCATACTTTCTCATAGTAATCTAATATCTTTGGTCTGGGCAGTTTTACCATCTTTCCCCATCTGACATCTTGCTGACATCTATCGCCGCCCAAAATACATTTTTGAACTTTTCTCATTTTTCAGCTTCTTAATGTTAGATACGAAATATTACTTTTAGGATATTAAAGAAGAGTAAAACTTCGTCCTATATAGCAATTTTCATTGATAAATTTGGAGCCGCTCTTAAGAAAATGGCGTTTAAGCGTTACTGTAAATGCGAAAATGGAAGCTTCGGAATTTTCACAAGAATCTTTCGAGTTTTCGAACAACTTCATTTGGTGACATTTAAAGCACTTCTACTCACAAATGTAATAATGTATAAAATTTCTGGAAAAGTGAATATTAATGGCGTGAGAGACACTTAAAAATACATTTATTTATTTTTTGAAAAATCAAAAAAATACAGCCAAATTAATTTTATGTTAACTTAAAGAATGCAAATAGCATTCGTACGAAAAGTTTGAAGAAGCAATTTGAGAAAATGGCGGTTTGAACATTTGTGCAAATTCGGAAGTTTCAGTTCATTTTCACAGAAAACATCTGAGTTGTCGAGGAACTTTTAAGACATAATGTAAAGCACATGTACTCGTAAATGTAATAGTAGGGAGTTTTTGCACCCTCGAACGTTACGTACTATCGATCTTCTGCTCATTCGCAGTGCAAGTTTCGCATCACTTTGGTGCATCTGCGCATGCGCAAAAGATCGATAGTACTTAACGTTCGAGGTGGCAAAAGTTCCCTAATATGAATTTATGAATTTATATATGAATTTGTTCATATGAACAAATCGCCGTTAAAGAAAATATTTACTAAATGAAAGGCTAGTCAAAGAATTACATTTTTGTAAGTTTTGAAAAAACAAAGGAATAGAGCAATATGGCGTTTATGTCATCTCAGAGTACATTAGGTACTATCCTTTCCAAAAGTTTAAGGAAAAAAGTTGAAGTCGATTTTGAGGAAAATCTTGTTCTTGTAATTTTTTAAAATTGCACAAATTGCCCTCAATATTGCGCGAAAACTACTAAAAATTTCAAAAAAATATGCATGACCTTATTGAAAGAACTAAGTATGGAGAACAAATATAATTTTAAGGGAAAATCTCTATCTTCAATTTTGTAGTTGTAGGAAGACGCCGAAAAAAAAAATTCGAACTTTTGCAATTTTCCCAAATCAGTCAGCAATGAAAATAAGAGCTATGCCACCTTGAGTGTATTTTACCTTTATTCTTACAATTAATTTAAGGAAAGTATTTGGAGTAATTTTTGATTGATTGTTAGTGATTTGGGCGCGTCAACTGCTTTGCTCATTAGTCCCGTAAAGTACGAAATGTAAGTACGTGCGTGTTTATTTCATCGTGAGGTGGAAGAGATGTTGCCCGCTATGCCGATGGCGAGATCCGGCGCTGACCTTTCCGTCCACTAGTGGGGCTTCCCAACCAGGTATCTGCCACCAGCGGGGCACCACCCCAGCCGGGACAAGCTCTAAATCACCGACCGATTTACCTGTCGACTTGCCGGGTTCTTTCTTAACAAGGTATCTCCCACCAGCAGTGCACGGCCACAGCCGGGACAAGTTCCAATCCTCCCACTGGTCTCCCAGCATATATGGTAGTGTTGTGCAAGTTTGTGTGTGTGTGTGTGTGTGAAGATAGGACAAGGAAGAGGAAGGAAATATCGCGCGAGGTCCGTTTGTTAGGGTATTTCTTCGGCATTCGTTTGATGTTGATCGGAGAAACTACGGAAAACTTCCAATCAGAGCAGCCGGTCGCTAGAATTTTCCTCCAGACATCGGTTGAATTCTACACCTAACTGACAAGCTAGTGTTGAAAAATCCTGCCACCGTCGGGACTCGAACCTAGCACCTCTCGGTCAGAGGCATTGCAGTGACATCAGTTGATGCACTGAGCCACCTATCCTGGTTGACATTTTTGAGAAAATGTTGAAAATGTCCCTGGGGCTTAATAAAAAGTATCTCCAAAAATTAATGAATGTTTTTAAAAATCGCAGAACTTCGACTCAGACCAGATCGACAGGGGTTTATTCAGTTGAGCAAAAATTCTACACATAGTTTAGGCGCTAGTGGTGTTCACATACGCCCAGACAGGCAGACACAGACAGATGGACGGACGAACGGACGTTAAAAAGTCAAAACACACATACACCCTTTCGGTATCGGGACCCCAAAACGAGTACTTCCGTTAATATCTCGAATAGATTTTCCGCAGCATTACATAACTTTGAGTAACTAACACGAGAAAGTAACTGGTGGTGCTACAGAATGGCACAGACTTTCCCGTATTAGTTTTCAATTTCCTATAGTCTCAGCCAGCTATTCGGACTTTGTCGTAGTAAAATTTACTATTTTGTTGGCATGGGCTAGATTTATGGCCTATGCCCCTTCTTGCCACCTGCCATTTAATGCACCCAACTTATTTTTTAGTTTTCTCAATTATTCGGTTTCCTAATGGTAGATTCAATATATTGCTTTTAGAATATTAAAGAAGACTGAAACCTTGTCTTAACGACAATTTTCATTCATAAACTTGATACCGTTTTTAAGATAAAGGGTGTTTAAGCGTCTGTGGCAATGTGAAATATGAAGCCCTTTTTCACAGGAATCTTGAGAGTTTTTTTTTTAATTTATTTTAAGATATTTTAAGCTCTTCCATTCACAAATGCAATAATGTTTACAAATCGCTGCAAATGTGCATACAAGGCATGCGAAATATTTAAAAAATACATTTGTGTAAATTTTGAAGAAAAACAACAAAATAATACAACAAAACTTTTTGTTTCCTTAGACAGTGCATTTCGCACTATACGTACAAAAACTTTGAACAAAAAATTGGAACCTTTTCAGAAAAAATTGGCGTTTGAGCGTTCTGAAAATGCGAAATTTCGAGTCATTTCCAAAAAAAATTTTAGTTTTCGAAAACTTTAAATGATATAATTTAAAGTACATGTGCTCATAAATCTAATAATGTGAACAAATCGCCGATAATGTAAATATAAACGACGTGACAGGCTATTCAAAAAGTTTCATTTGTGTTATTTTCGCAAAAACAAAAGAATAGAGCAAAATAGCGTTTATGTCATCTCTTAAAGTACATTTCGCAATATCCCTACCAATAGTTTAAAGGGAAAAAATAGAGCCGATTTGAAAAAATCTTGCTTTGTTTATCTTTTAAAGTTGCATATATTGCACACAAGATTGCGCCATAACTAGAAAAATAGTTTTAAAAAAAATTCATGATCTTAATGAAAGAACTAATTATGTACAACAAATTTCTTAGAAAGGAAAAGTCTCTATCGTCAATATTGTAGTTGTAGGAAACGCCGAAAAAATTCAATCTTTTGCAATTTTCGAAAATTCAATTATCAGTGAAATCGGACCTAAGCCATGTGTATTTTATTCAATTTTTACGAGAAATATAAAGAAAAAATTTGGAGCCATATTTGAGCAAATTTTTAAATATCCGGGGGGGGGGGGGTTCGTGTAATGTATCTCCCAAAAAGTAATGCACGTTTTTGAAAATTGCAGACTTTCGAATGACAGTAGATCGACAGCTGTTTTTTGTTGTTGTTTTTTCCAGTTTGGAAAAATTTCTACGCAGTGTAAACGCTAGTGTTGTTCACATACACCAGAGACACTGACGGACGTTTTTCCGTCAATCAATTTTTTCGGTATTAAGGACCCACAAAACATGGATTCTGCTACACCACGAGTTACAGGAAGTAATTTACTATACAACAACACGATTTATCCACATTTTCATTATCAGGACTCGGCTTTGAGAGTTTTCCTGCGCACGATATAACTTTCTCTTCGTATGAAGATTGAGAAGAGAGATAAAGTAAATAAATGTTCACAATTTGAAATTCCATTAATAAAATATTAATTATATCGAATTTAAAAGTAACTACTTTTTTCTGCCTACTGTTTTTTTATTTCTTTCTATCAGCAATGAAAACAAAGAGATGCACGTAGAAAACGCAGACACGAACAGAGAATCTTTGAAGCACTCTGTTCGAAATCTTTACGTGCAGCACATAGGAATGTCAGCAATTCTGAATTAGTATTAGACAAAATATGCTCATTGCAAAAATATAAACACATTTAAATAAAAACTATTTTTCAAAATTAATTAAATATATTTCCGGAAATAATTTCAAGAAAATTGGGTAATTGTGAAAATACCTTAATAATTAGCAAATAATAAATATACTGTTAAGCAGATATTAAATGATCAGCAAAATATGTAAAATACGTAATACAGTACAAAATTTGTAACGAAAAATTTTAAATATTTTGTTAGGATTGCAACAGTTCGCCTAAATTACAAAATGAGAACAGTAGACAAAACATATGTAATTACATTAGACCCGGACTTTAGCCATGAGATCGACAAGCAGTACCGCGAAACAGAATTTGACGTTACTGAAGATCATTTTTTACATGACTAGAGAAGTCTATTTATCCGATTTCAGTGTATGATATGGCGTTAGATTCAGGGTGCATCTCGCCAGCGCGCTATTTTACCACTTTTTCAAATATGTCCGCAAGTATAAAAACATTTAAAAAATTCGATTCGGCTATTTTACTGGGAAAAGGATTAACCCGGTGAATTCTATCAAGGTGACAAACGCCGTTTTGAAATGATAAATCGAATCGTAGGATAAAAGAGCTCTTGCGTTATCTCCGCTTGTTTTTTTCCGGTAGTGAAATGGTAATGGAAGATCTTAGAAGTACAATATAATCTAAAATACGATGTGAGGAGATGGAATATGGGTGATATTTACGCAATTAGTTCGATTTTTTCTTTTTGAAATCAGCACCAAAGCGGGATCCGGTGTTTTGAGTGATACCTCAGACATTCTTATGATGGTATTCGAAGGAAGATGGAATAGGTGAATAAGGTAATAGTTTTATACTACTATTAAGATGATACGAGACCGTTTACCCCTATTACAGCATCACTAGTTTCATATGTGGGGAAAAAATATCTTGAGATGCGAAGTGACGGAAGCATCAACGAAGTGACGGGGTGTCTGGCTTGCTGCCCCCGAAAGTTCAGCCTTCTTGCCCGTCGCCGCGCCGCGGCGGCCGCCGCCCGGCTCGCCCGTGCCGGCTTGACCGCGCCGCCGGCCACAATGTCCCGGCGGCGTGGAAGGGGAAGGGGGAGTGGGGTGAGGTGTTTTTCGAAATTTCACTTACCGTCGCTCCTATTTATCCAATTTGCATGTTTGACACGGCGTTGGATTCTGGAAGCGTGTCGCCATCGCGCTATAAGCCCACATTTTGAAATTGTTCCCGGAAGTACGAGAAAAATTTTAAAAATCGAGTTTCTGCTAGTTTTTTGGAAAAAGGGCTTCGTAGCGTAAATTCTATTATAAACAGGAGTCAAATGCCGTTTACAGATCGAAAATCGGACCATTTGTTCAGACGTTATCGGTAAAGTAAAATTCACTAAACTTTGTTGCTGCCACGTGGTGGCGACAAATTGAACTAGTGTCGGTACATTTAGCCTTAATGTTTGACGTCGAAAAAAAATTCGATGAAATATTCTCTGCTGTTAAATCTTCGGAAACGACTAGGAGACAGAGACTTGCTCCGTTCGGGACATGTCGGACGTTTCGTCCAATGATATCGAAAAGAACTCAGTTCTTCTAATCTCTTCCATAATGTTCGTGAAAACTGTGATGGCCATCAGATCGAGAATATTGTTTTGAGAATTGTGGTGGAGCCACCTGTGACCATCTCTTTGCAACCAGGATTTCAACTCCATCACGTCCTCTGCTCGAGTCTTACAAATGTCATAAAGTTGGAATATCGTCGTTGTTGCTCCCGCGAATTGGAAGACCCTGTCTCGCCAGTGCTTTCAACGTGGAAAAAATCTACAACAACGCCGTTCTGTTGTTCATCATTTGCTGTAAGTGTCCCGCCGAGATGGATTGTGCAACATTGATGGATTCCACGTTGTGAAAGGCTTCGGCGCAATTGATGTGTAGAGAACTCGTCACGTGAGTCTTTATGCGCTCTGCTCCATGCTTCCAGTTCCAAAATCCGTCATCAACCCAAGCTTGCTTCGATTTGGCGGCGCGCGGGTCAACTGAGGATCAACTGTCGCCTGCTCGCTTCACTGCAAATACTGCAAGTGGCTCTATCGTTCGCGCTGATTTGAAGCCACGGATTCTGCTGTTGCCAGATCTTCCAAACTGCTGGCACCGAAGAGCTCTTCACTGTCAGCTCTAAAAAAGAAAACATTCATATTACGCATAATTCCTAAATTATTATTTTACAAATATTGCGTATCTGAATTTGCATATATATTTTTATTCCGTTTTATATTATATTATATTGTTTTTTTATTAGTTTGGTTACGTCAAATAGTTTTGACATTCATTAAAAAAATTTCAAAACGACGAAAATTAACTACACTTGACTTCGGCTTTTCTTGCACTTTTGGGAACGGAAATTCGGCATTTCTTGCATAACCTAACCCAGTACAATGTTTAGTTTTATTTCAAGTGACACTTGTCATAATTTGAATGTCTATTTTGGTCTTGAATTTGTTTTCTATATCATATATATAATATATATATATATATATATATATATATATATAAATTTCATGAATCATTGAGTCAAAAATATATTAATTATAGATGTAATATTTAATTTTAAATAGTAGTTCAATTTAAGAATTATAAGAAACATATGTCGATTAAAATTTAATATTTTTTTATAACCATTTTGTACTTGCATATTTAAAATTTCCCGCCGTTAATTTGTTTCCCGGTTCAGCAAGAGAAAGCGAAGCAACGATGGAAGAAAAGCCGAAATGCAAGAATTGCCGATGCAAGAAAAGCCGAAGTGTAATGATGTGTAATTTCAAACTCACCATTGTCGGAACTGTCTTTGTTTATTTTTTGCTTTTGACTTTCAGTGTGATCAGTTGGGGGTACCGGCGAGTTTTTACAACCAGCTCTAAAAAGGAAAACATACAAATGACGTGTATTTCATTATTGTGCATATTTCACATACATTTCGTATCTGGATTTGCATATTTTTTGTATTTCATTTTCCATTTTGTATTACATTTGATGATAATTATATAAGTATAGTCATGTTAAATAGATTTTACATTCATTTAAAAAATTAGAAAATCATGGAAAAATAACTAATGTGTAATTTTATACTCACGAATTTGACTGTCAACTTGGTCAGCTGGCTCGACACGAACATCTGTGACTCCTGGAATATCTCCGGGTGTTGGAGATTTATCTCCCTCTCTCTGTTGCCTAACGGCATTGTCCACGCTCTCCTCATTCTTTCTTTTCCGTCGCACCACGAACCGGTCCGTCTGCCTGTCTCCTCGTACATTTACTTGCTTACGGACTCACATACAGATATGCCACAATAGCCGTGTGTATGGAGCGCTTAACCTAATGCGCACGCGGGAACTTTTCCCGACGTAAATTCAAAAATAGAAATTCGATCATTTTCATTAATAAGTATGAAAAGTCAACTGAAATACCGTTACACTGACAGAATTGTAACAATGAGCATTTAAATAATGAAATATAACAAAACTTTTTTTCGTTTTGTTTAACCATTTAACAACTATTGTTAAATGATGTATAGTGAATAAAAAAGGATATTGACGGTTAGGAAATGAGGCATTTCTGGAATTCAGCATTTATAAAATATTTTTCTCATCCGAAATCCCGAGTGGGTACTTTCCCCACTCGGAGTGTCTCGAGTGGGTACAACTACCCACTGTACCCACATAATCTACCGGGCCTGGAAATACAGCAAAATGGCTACGTGGTACACGTTCGTTACATTCTTTTGTTCCTGTTTGTGAAGATAAAGAAATAATTAAACATGTTCCTTGAAAGAAAGTGCACATCTTGTCCAAGTTATATAAAGAGAAACTTAAAAAGACGTAAATCTGATACAACTTTTTTTATGTTTTGGAATATTAACAAGAACTTTAAAACTCATTGCTCTGTGAACATTTCCACTTATCTTCCTGTTGTGAAGCTTGTTCCCCCCAGCGTTTCATTCGATAGCGGCACATACTACAACGACGGGCGCATGAGGTTCTCTCGGCGCTGTGAACGAAGTAAGATTCAAAAAATTCTCAAAAAATTTTTTCAAAAGAAGCCATTTGGAAACTTTGCAGTCCTTTAGAAGAAAGTATGAACTTTCTTTTCATTTTTTTCCAGATTTTAATTCGTGATAAATTTAATAATTTTATAAATAAAAATATATAAACAAATTAACATTAAAAATAAATGTTTATAAACAATAAGATAAATTTCATGAAAGGTACAGATACAAGCTTTGATTTAAGAAGAACTCTAAATCGAGATTTTAAAACTATTTTGAGAAATAAAATATTATACATGTCAGTGCGTATGAAGTTACGGGAAATTAAAAAAATAAAATGACAAAAATATAAATATTTGAGCAAAACTAAAAAACACGTGTTGTGTTGTTTGTTTTCATGAACCTGTAAAAAAATAATCAGAAAGATGTGATACATCGAGGTCAATTTTCCTTCAAATTCGTCCGATTTTGCGTGGAATGACCCATGGAGGAACTTTGACAATGTCCTCAATGTCAAGAAAAGGATTCTGTTCAGAAATTATAGCATTGATTATTACTTTTGGTTGAGTAATACAGCAAGATATAATCTAAAACCTTACGAAAGAAATTGTTTATTCTAGCATTCAATCAGCTAGCTGTCCTCAACCTCCTAAACTAGGCATACCTGCATCTTCACCAGGGCCGAATTACCAGTTGGCGGGTCTAAGCAGTAAATATTTTGGAGCCCCATTGATCAATTTTTTTACAAATGTATATATTAAACTCCAATTTTTAATTTAAAATATATCTAAATAGGACTTTCGTAGTTTTTACTTCCCCGTATACGTACGTTTACATGGAGTGATATACGTAGTATAGGGAATGTAATGCGGCGCGAAAAAAAGGCGAATTTTCGGCGGAAAAAAATTCATTGCCGGGCGCTGATAACGAACTAGTGGTGCTACAGAATGGCACAGACTTTCCCGTATTAGTTTTCTATTTCCTTGGGTCTTCGCTAGCTATTCGAAATTGCCACATTCTCTTTCTTGCCAGCTACCATCTATCACCGCCAAAAGTACATTTTTTTTGTCATTTTCTTAATTTTTCGGTTTCCTATTGGTAGAACGAAAATATTAATTTTAGAATATTAAAGAACACAAAAACCTAGCCGTAAATGGCAATTTTCTTTTAAAAATTATGTGCCGTTTATGAGAAAATGCAAAGGAAAAAAGAGGTATTAGATGGGGTTTGACGGAAACTCTGGAAGACCTAGAGTATGCGGACGACATTGGTCTTCTCTCTCAAAATTTTATGAACATGAAATCAAAGCTTAATGATATATGTGAGGAAGCAAAGAAATAGGGGCTGTTAATTAATTGTAGTAAAACGAAATCTTTAAGAATAAGTGCAAATGTTCAAGACACCTTTCAAAATAATCAGGAAGAAGTAAAAGATGTTCATAAGTTTCAATATCTGGGGAGTAACTGATGATGGAGGCGCAAATGAAGATGTTAAACAAAGAATCAACAAGGAAAACGTTTGTTTTTTACAATTAAGAGAAGTCTGGAAAAATAGGATTATTGCCTTAAAAACAAAACTACGCATTTTCAACTCAAATGTAATATCTGTGCGTTTATACGGATCAGAAACTTGGAAAATAACCGGGAAAATAACACATAAATTACAAGCATTTATAAACCGATTTCTACGAAGAATCCCGAACATTAGGTGGCCATAAGTAATAAAAAACGAAGAACTGCTGAAGAAAGCCAATGAAACATCAATTGCAATGCAAATAAAACGCAGAAAGTGGAACTGGATAGGACATACTTTAAAGAAATCCCGAAATTCAATTGAGAGGGAAGCATTATGTTGGAACCCACAAGGCCCAGAAGCCAAGGTCGACCGAGAACATCATAAAGGACAGTGGAAGAAGAGATCCCGGAGACTGGTATGACTTGGAAGCAAATCATACCTATTGCATAAAATAGAGTGAGAAGGAGATCCTTTGCCGAGACCCTATGCTCCGAAAGGAACTAAAGGAACAAGAAGAAGAATTGAAAAAACTAAACGAAACTCTGGCAAATAACTAAACGAGAAAAGAAATTCTTACGGCCCTCCAGTACCCAACGACTAGACTCACAAGACTGGGCATCCATTGTCAACAATTACATTGACTTGAAGACCTATAAACAAACACCAACAGCCGGTACACACACTTTCAAATTCAAATCCAGCATCGTTACTAGCATTTTATAGATAATATAACTGTGAATTACCTATTCACCACGCGGCTCCAGATGAAGTTATTCCCTTCTCGGGCCACATGGTGAAACGTTGATTCTCGTTTCAAAATGGCCGTTACATGTGTGAAAATTATTTACATTTTCGAAATATATAATATTATATCTCTTATATAGCCGTTCGGAATAAAATAAATTTGTGTCTGAAGAGAAAATAAATTTGTTAACACTGCGGCGGTCAATGTGGTAAACAATGTTGACGCAATAATGTGAGAACGGATGGAAAGGAGGAATGCCGAGTATCGGCTTCGAGCTGTGCTGCCATTTTCCATTGTCATCTTAGTCTTGCGAGTTGTGGGACCTCGCAGAGCTCAGAAACAATTTTGGTTTGTTTCGTCGAATTTGAGTCCGAGAGGCGACTTTGAGACGCCTATAAGTGTTAAGGAAGTGATTATTTTAGCGTACCACTGCTTGGAAGAGAATGAAGATTTGTAGAATATGTATGATGATTGTAATGTGTATTTGTGTGTTATTTAAAGTTCCTGTTTCATTGGGTAAGTTTTAATATTAGAAAAAAGTTTGTATTAATGAGTATAAAAGTAATGGCCCGGTCATGAAATTACAATTTCAAATTGTGATTATTAAAAAAATATTTATTCATTTTCAGCCAAATTGCCACCTATGAACAATTTTCCTCTATCTACCACTAGTGATGAGACACAAACCGCTGCAGCAAAAGCTCTAGCCCTAAGACTTTTGAAAACAAAAGCAACCCTTTTTATTATTAATGTTAATAAGACTATTAGTCACGATAATAAGGATACATTTCAGGTAGAAAATTGTTATGGATACTGGATTGTAAATTGAATAAGCAAATCAAAAATAGAAATTCTGTCATCAGTGTTTTGCAGGTGGTAAAAGACACAGCAACAGGAAAAGTGAATATTACAGGAAGCTCTGGAGTGTCAGCATGTAGGGGATTACACCATTACTTGAAACATTATTGTAATTGTCACATCTCATGGGATGGAGATCAACTGCTTTTACCTAAAGAACTACCTGATGTATCTATTTCTGTGACAGCTTTGGATTTGTATCGTTACTATCAAAATGTTGTTACTACTAGTTACAGTTTTGTATGGTGGGATTGGGATCGTTGGCAACGGGAAATAGATTGGATGGCTTTAAATGGAATAAACATGGCTCTTGCCTTCACAGGACAGGAAGCAATTTGGGAACGTGTGTACCTCAAATTAAATTTAACACAAAATGATATCACAGAACACTTCTGTGGGCCAGCATTTCTTGCCTGGTGTCGTATGGGGAACATTAGAGGGTGGGGAGGTCCTTTACATTCAGATTGGCATCTCAATTCATTACAACTGCAACACAGAATTCTTCAAAATATGCGGGACCTGGGTATACTGCCAATTTTACCTGCATTTGCAGGACATGTACCCAAAGCTTTTAAAAGGTAAATTACTTTTTATATCAAGTATACTTGATATAACTACTAGAATATATTTTCATTCATGACATAACTACTTCAAGTATAACTAATTGAATATATTCTTATATCAAGGCATCAAACTGTTTCAGTATTGACTTCACAGAGAAGACTGTCACAAGAATTAATGTTAGAATTATGTTACTTTAAACACAGAACTTTGTAACTATGATGATTTAAAGTCGAAAAAGAAATCCACATCACGAGGGATCTCCTGTAGGACTGTATTCTTCCAAATGAGTGTCCAAATAGAGGGCATTGCCTTATATAAGACTCCGCAGTGAAATAAAAAATCTACATTCAATACATACTTTAAAAAATAAATTGAAAGAACTTCTAATCCCTTCGTTTTTTTTTAACTTCATGATTGATTGCAAAATATGATTGCAGTGGACAGAGAGGATAGACCCAGCACAAAATGATCATGCTGGATTTTTTCTGCCACTTTAAAAATCAGTTTGTATTATTGTAATATATTTGTTCAATTTTTAATATTGATGGTTTGATGCCTTGGTTTACACAATAGAATTGAATTTTGTTATTTTTCAAAATGTAATTAAACAAATAATGAAATGTTAAATGAATAAAAAGAAATTAAACACTTAATTCTTGAAATTTGTAGAATATTTCCAGATGTATATATGACTAGAATGAATCCATGGTGTAAATTTTTGGATCATTATTGCTGGTGAGTTTCATGAAATAATGAAATATATACATACAATTGTGATAAATTGATAAATAATACTTTTTTACAGCCCTTACTTACTGGAACCTACAGAGCCATTATTTCGAAGAGTGGGAAATATGTATATTACTGAAGTAAATATATTCTTAGAGAGCTAATTATCCCTGTGTTTAGAAATTTTAATATTTACTATTTTGAAAGCATTGCTTTTATTTCTAGTTAATTGCTGAATTTGGGACTGACCACTTTTATAACTGTGATACTTTCAATGAAATGGTCCCTCAGTCTGAAGACTTGGTGTACCTAAAAAATGTTGGTGCAGCAATTTTTGAAGCAATTTCTGATGTAGATCCCCACGCTATCTGGTAATTTATCAGTTATGTTTTTGTGAACTAAATGTAGATTTTTAGATTTGTATCTGGATAAAATTTTTTATTTGCTCATGTCTTGACTACAGAAAGAGCAAAAGCTTATCTCACCTGAGTACCAAAGGTGGGGATATTTTTGGAAATACTCTGTTTAAAATCTTAATCTGCTACAGGTTACTTCAGGGCTGGCTGTTTGTTAATGAAGCTACTTTCTGGGATCGGGACCGAGTTCAAGCCTTTGTCACCAGTGTACCACTTGTGAGTGTAGAATCTTTTTGGATGTTTGGACGACTTGTAGACATGTGTGTGTTTTGTTTTTTGGTTGAAGATTGCTGCTGCTGTGGTTACAAAATATTTAAACTTAATTGTCTTGTGATGATATACACAATATGAAATGTTGTGTAATTTAATGTAAATTACTCTGACTTGTAATGCAAAAATGTTAAAAGGCAAAGTGATTGCAGTATAAACCTCCTAATTACCTCCCATTCTAAAAGAAAAGGGGTTAATTGAAAGGAATAGGCCTGGAAGAAAAAGATCAGATGTTTTTCTTCTTGCCAGAATGATTTTATGAAACAAATTGTTGTTGGATTTACAGGGTAGAATGATTGTGCTGGATTTACAATCAGAGCTTAACCCACAATATGTTCGTCTTAATTCATACTTTGGTCAACCTTTTATATGGTGTATGCTTCACAATTTTGGTGGTACACTAGGCCTCCATGGTGCTGTTGAGAATATCAACACTGTGAGTTATTTATTATTACATTATATATACCTTAGTTCTAATCCTTTTGAAACTAAAGAATGGCATTAATACACTTCTTTAAACTGCTTTTACCCAATGTTTTTACTTTCCCGCATACGTACGTATACACGGAGTGATATATGTATTATAGGGAAAGTTATGTAATGCTGCACGAAAACATGGGGAATTTTCGGCGGAAAAAAATTCATTGCCGGCCGCTGATAACAAAAAAGTGGATAAAACCAGTTGCTAAACTAAGAAAAAAATCCCCTAACACATGGTGTGGCCAGAAACCCTCTTTTGTGGGTCCTTGATACCGAAAAAACCAATTCCGTCTGTCCGTCCGTCTGTGAACCCTGCTAGCGCCTAAACCATAGGTACAATTTCTTCCAAAATGCATATTTCCCGGTCGATCTGGTTTGAGTCGAAGCTTTGAGATTTTGAAAAAGATTCTATAAAATTTGGGGGTACTTTACATGAAGCTCCCCGGACATTTTCAAAATTTTCTCAAAAACGGCTCCAAATTTTTTCTTTAAATTTCTTGTAAGAATAGAGTAAAATACACTTATAAAGGTGACGTAGGTCCGATTTTCACGGCTAACTTTGAATTTTCAAAAATGGCAAAAGTTAGAAATTTTTTTCGGCGTCTTCCTACAACTACGAAATAGAAAATAGAGATTTTTCCTTCAAATAAAATTTGTTGTAAGAAGTTAGTTGTTTCATTAAGATCATGTACAATTTTTTGAAAATTTTAGTAGTTTTCGCGCACTTTTGCTTGCATAATGTGCAATTTTAAAAGAATTACAAAACCAGATTTTCTCAAAAACGACTCCAAATTTTTTCTTTAAACCTTTTGTAGGGATAGTGCTAAATGTGCTCTACGTGATGACATTAACGCCATATTGCTCTATTCTTTTGTTTTTTAAAAAATTGCAAAAATGTAATTTTTTTACGTGTCTCTCACGTTAATATTTACATTAGCGGCGCTTTGTTTACATTATTATATTTATGAGTACATGTGCTTTAAATAATGTAAAGTAAAGTTTCTCGAAAACACAACCGTTTTCTGTGAAAACTAGCTCAAAATTCCGTATTTTTTGAAACGCTCAAATGCCATTTTCTCAAAAATGGCTACAAAATTTTTGTTCAAACTTTTCGAATGGATAGTGCTAATTGTATTCTTTAATATGGCGTAAAGTTCATTGTGGGGAATTTTTTTCTTTGTTCAAAAATTACACAAATGTAATTTTTTTAAAGTTTTCTAATACTGTTAAAATGCACATTTTCAGCTATTTGTAAACCCTATTGAATTTGTGTGCTTCAAATGACTTCGAATGAAGATTTTTCGGAAACTAAAAATATTTCTGTGAAAAAGAGCTTTAAATTTCGCATTTACAGTAGCGCTTAAACGCCATTTTCTTGAATACTGCTCCAAAATTTTCAACAAATATTGCTTTTAAGGCAAGGCTTAACTGTTTTTTTATATTCTTAAATAATATTTTTGTTCGGAAACCGAAAATAAAAATAAAAAAATAAAAAAAAAATAGTTTGGGCGGCAATAGATGGCAGATCTCAAGAGTATTGGCAAGTCCGAATAGCTAGCCGAGACCAAACGAAACAGAAAACAGAAAGACTGTGCCATTCTGTAGCACCACTAGATTTTCTTTACCTCTAAGAGGAGTGTGAAATCCATATGCTGACAATGTTAAAATGTGACTAATTGAAGGTAAATTTTCTGGCAAAATATTAGAGATAGCTCTGTGATATTTTTACTCAGTGTACACATATCCTCAACACACAAATTAAATTAAGAACATTTTGAAAAAAGCAATTTTTTGATGAAATAAAAAAAAATTCATCAGAATTATAATCTATTTTTCTCCCACATTTTCTTGTTCTTTCATTGTACATTCTAATAAAATCCGAAGTATAACAGATTTTGTAAATATGGCTAATTCAACATGTATAATACACTTAATTTAATATATTCATGAAGTTTGAAATGTTTATGATGAATAGATTGTTAGAAAATGTTCCTTTTATATAAAAAAAAAATGAACTTACAGGAAACAGATTTGAATATTTATGCACACGTGTTATAGGATGCACATGTGTTACTTTAAGAGACAAATAAATATAGTTCCCCTGGTCATAGCAACCTGATTAATGTCTCATTTTAAACAGGCAAGATGAAGGAAAATGAAAGGGGAAAAAAACAACAACGTTGTTTAGCGTTGTTAAAAACGTTGTCCTTAAATATTGTTTTGCATTAGATATTTATGTTTCTTTTTCTTTCTTCTCTATTATTGAATACCTTCTGGTTTCCTCTCCATAATATATTTATTTCTTGTTACATGAATTCTTACATGAGTAATTTTAGCAAACTGATTTATTTTTGTCAACCTAGGGTATTTTTAATGCCCAATCTATGAATGGAAGTACCATGATTGGAATTGGAATCACACCTGAAGGCATTAATCAGAATTATGTTGTGTATGATCTTGTTCTTGATTTAACATGGAGGACTGAACCTGTAAATTTAACATCATGGTATGCATTATCAGTACTTATCACAATATTACATCAAAGAGAAAGCAGCCTTGTTTCTTTACAACATTGAAAATCTGCACAGATGGTAATTCTCCTTTGTATGTCACATACAGTTATTACTGTTCTAAATAAATAAATTTGACATTAAAATATACCTTTACCAGAAATATGATGAATAGGAATTGTATTTGAGCAGTTCAATGTAATTTTCATCTCAATATAAATATGTAAGTAATAGATATTACTGGTAAAATGTCCTTAAATTATTGTTTGGGGGAGAATTAGCTTTAATGTGTTATTTTGCTACAACTCCACATACTTTCTCGTGCTATTGGAAACAGCTATGTAGGATTGAAATATTGCATTTTCACTACTACCAGAGGTGTATCTAGGTATTCAGACGCCCATGGCAGGCGTAGAATTTGCGCTCCTTGGGGATGCTTGAAATTATGATTTTTGTTATTTGTTTTAACGGGTATACTATAAATAGCGCCCCTTGTGAGTGGCGCCCATGGCACGTGCCATGTATTCCATACCGTAGATATGCCACTGACTACTACTAACATCTTAGCTATTAATTGAAAACATCCAATACAATGC
This sequence comes from Acheta domesticus, assembly GCA_031308135.1. Lineage (NCBI taxonomy): Eukaryota > Metazoa > Arthropoda > Insecta > Orthoptera > Gryllidae > Acheta > Acheta domesticus. Next base: position 50,782,709 of record JAHLJT010004567.1, read on the forward strand.
ATATGTATGGCAAAGTAAAAAAAAATTAATAAAAAATAATATTTTATAATTTGTTACAGGTTTTCTTCATATGCAGACAGGCGATATGGTCACACTACACCTGATGTGGATGTGGCTTGGCAGCTTCTCAAGGTAATATGAAGTTTACTACAACTGAATTTTTACAATAACTTGCCTCCCTAATAAAACATTAATATGAAATAATTATTTCTCTAGTCTGGTGTGTATAATTCTACTAGTTTACATCGTGTAGATGGCCAATACATTATATGTCTGCGACCAACACTTCATTTCAAGCCATGGGTTAGTACTCTTTTCATAGTGAATCTGAAATTAAATACTCTGTTAATTGTAAATATATAAAATTGTGTTGAATTTTCTTGATCTGATTTCAGTATTGGTATAATACTACTGAACTAAAATTGGCATGGGATGGTTTTGTAAATGCAGCTTCAGAACTTGGCACCTCTCCTTTATTTCAACATGATTTAGTTGATGTAACTCGCCAGGCTTTGCAAGTACTGGGTGATGGGCTTTACTTACAAATTGTGTGTGGCTTCCAGAAGAAGAATTTATCCTTTTATCAGTAAGCATTGGGAAACAATTTGGAGAACGTGTTTATTACGACACAAAAGAAGAAGAAAAGCACAATATTTTTTCTGAAATGAATAATTCAAAATTGGTAAAGGTTTGTGTGTTGAGAAAAGTATATTTTCTAACATTAAATTTTTTTTTTCTTTAGAAAAAATGTTAAGATGTTCCTACAACTACTTGAAGATATGAATGAAATTCTGGGAACAAATAAACAGTTTCTTCTTGGTGTTTGGTTAAACAGTGCAAAAAGTAGAGCCACAAATTCAGTAGTAAGAAATATTTACTTATTTGAATATTTGAGGTAAATGAGACACAATTTGTAATTTATTGTAATTTTTCAGGAACGTATTATTTATGAATTTAATGCTAGAAATCAAATTACATTGTGGGGCCCTTTAGGAGAAATTAGGGATTATGCAACTAAACAGTGGTCAGGTAATGAGATTAGTGACTTTTTGTGTGAAAGATAATTGTGAAATTGTACTTCCAATTTTGATATGTACAGAAAAGTTAATCTTCTGAGCAGGTGTTGTAAAAGATTATTATTATCGGCGCTGGGAGTTGTTTTTTTTATTTCTACATCTTAGTCTTTTAACCAAGGCTCCTTTTAATCAGAATAATTTTGCTAAAGTTGTTTTTGAAACTGTAGAGAAACCATTTACATTTGATAATAGATCCTACCCAGATACACCTCGAGGTAAATTTTATTGATTTTTGTCCTTGGTCATTAAATTACTATTATTAATATTAATATTATTATTATTATTATTATTATTATTATTGTTATTATTATTATTATAGAAAATTATCCTAAAATTAGGACATTTTTATGAAACAACTTCCTTTGCATTTGTTTATGTAGGAAATAGTGTAGAAGTGGCTCGAAGATTACATTCGTTTTGGCGGAAGAGATCAGTTTGGTCACAGCTCATTAAGTTTATGAACCAATCATCAAGCTATCATCAATCAAGAACCAATTTCAAACAATATATAAAAAAAAAGAATTCTGAGGAAAATTTCAAACCACAAGTTATTCTTGTTGTTGTTGTTCTTCTTGTCCCTCAGGCATTGTTGGTCTGTTGTGACGTCTTTCTTGTTTAAAAATAATTTTACAACAGCTGATTATTATTTTCAGGTTTGAGGTAGAGTTTTTTGTAAATCAGAGGAGTTCATGATATTGCGATTTATTACAAACAACTGCTTTGTTGATATGAATTGATACTGAAACAATATTTATTCCTGCAATCTTCTTCAGGCAAAGTCCTAAATAGTTAGGGAATGTAGTCCTACATAATTTGTTTAAGGACAGCTAAATCTGTAAGTCCATTTTCTGATTCTATTTACCAGTTTTCTAAAATATCAAAATAAGATTGATAGCACATGGAATGTGCTACAATGTCAATGTGTTGAACACAAAGACATAGAAGAGCTAGGAAAATAAATTGTGTAAGCTATATTCTTTGAAATTGGATATTCTTTGGGCACTAGTAGGATGCCTTTATCCAGCACAATGATTATGAAAAGAAAAGGAAGAAGAAGAAGAAGAAGAAGAAGAAGAAAAAGAAACATACCTCCTGAGAAACTTGAAAAAAATTACAAATTATTTTTATTGTTTATTATCTTCTATTGTATATAGTTCTTTTATACTTGCTGGAGTAAATGTTTGGCTAGATATATTATGACTTAGTAGTGTCAAAGAGCTGTTCTAAAGAAAAGAAAGAAAAAAAGGAAAATAATATTGTTTGTCAACTAGAACAAATTTTGAAAAATTGTGTTATTGTTTATAACAATATCTGGTTTCTTTGAAACTATTTTATATTTTTAGCTATTCCAAAAAAAATTTGTTTGAGAGATACACATAACTTTCTTCTCTTAAATGCTTAGTTGTTCGCAACTTTCTTGAATCAACTCTTCATGGCCAAATACTCTTAAGAAAAAATAAATGTTCTTTTCTATATATCCCCATAAAAATGTTCACTCCCCTTGCCAATTTTTGGAATATTGTTTGCAAATATTGTTTTGAAAGTAACAGCTGATTTCCATGTTGTTCCATTTTTTTGTTGCCGAGTTAAAGAAATTTCCTTATGCTTCACTGTTGCTACATTTTCATCTCAGTTGTAAATAGGGAAAAATGAGAAAATGTTTCTGTGTAAATTTGAAGCTGTGCTAGAAATTAAGTCTTTATTAAGCTGTGCTAGAAATGAAGTAATTTTTGAAGTCTTAATGAGTTGTTTTTGATTTACTAACTTTACTAGTAAATAAATTAAAATCTAAATACCAATAATGTGGTTTTATGATTCATATATGTTCAGTTATTCATATATTTTCAATTGTCAGGGTGTAATCAATAGCGTGTCATAATTGACTTAACAATACCTGATTTGTCTAGTTCAATTTCATGCATTTAATTATTCTAGTTCAAACACTTGAGACTGTGGATGTAGGATATTACCACCTACAAAAACAACTTTCTCTGATCTTAAAGAAATTGTATAGCCATAGCTAGTTTTGTTGAAGAGAAACATTACAGACTTCAAAAAGAAAGTTATGCTTACTTAAGGATAAAATCAAGTAATCAGGAGAAGCCATTGGACCTACAGATTTGCTGCTTTTGTATGGAGGAACTTTGACAATGTCAAGAAAAGGCTCTGTTTATGAGAGTCAAAATTATGAATAGTATCCAGAAATCATAGCACTGATTGATTCTTTTGATTGAGTAATATAGCTAGATACAGTCTAAAACATTAGGAAAGAAATTGTTTATTCTAGAATTTGCTCAGCTAGCTGCCCTCTACATCATAAACTAGGTATCTCTGTACCTTCACCCCAGGGGCGTTTATTCCACGGAAGCAAGGGAAGCATTGCTTCTCCTATCATTTCCAAGAATATTTTACATTTAAATACCACTTGACTAGTAATTTAGAATCATTTACTCGTATTCTAAGTAAAAACAGTTGAAATTGGGAGCGACAATCTTATCTTTCCAAAATGAGCACACAGTAATTATTGTCACCAACAGATAGGGTAGAGTTCGCCTGTAAAGCTCTTCGGAAGCACTGGGCTAACTGCTTCCAGCGCCTCATAGAGAAATGCTATGATCAGCAGACACGGAGGCGCGTGTGATGGGCGTGCGTGGGCTCATTCGGTCGAGGTCGCCTTTGGAAGCAATCGGCCAGTTCCATACAGCGTGACTCACTGCGCGTGTGGCCCTCGCATGTGCTCATCGGTTCAATAGTATAATTTATTTTTTCTTCGAATTCTTATTTTCTTGTGCTGCAAGATGAAATTTTTAGTTACTGAAAAGAGATTTCGGTTTCAGTTTTCTATTATTGTTTTTAATGAAATTTTGCCCTTAACAGAAAAACCTATTCAACATTTTTCAAAGTAAGAGTAATGCCATTGGTTTCTGTGTAGAACAAATAAACAAGTTTCAGAAAATAAAAGCAAAAAGGGATTGTTTTGAAGAAGTGCGGAATAAAGCTGTAGGCATTCAAGACATCAAAAACAAAATTCTTGATAATACTGGTGATATAAAGCAGAGTTACCGCAGATTTTTCTGCGAAATAATTAACATAGTAGAGCAACTGAACTCATGATTCTGCAATAATTCTAAATCCCTGATATTTTAGAACCCACTAATTTTGAGAACAATAACTAAGCGCCCTTCCCAAAAGATGCGCTAGATTCGTTAATACAGAGCTATGGAACATTTTTCGATGTAGTCCCTTTGCGCTCAGAATTGAGTGTCCTGTACAGTGTGACTGATGGTATCAAGAAATGAAGTGCTCAAGAATTGTTATGCTTGGTTCGGAATATAAACGGGAAAAAGCATACTCCGAAGTGTTGCAACTGTGCGAACTTGTTATGATTATTTCCATTGGATCCGTGGAACGCAACTTTTCGACATATACACGTTTAAAAGCGATCTGAGAAATTTTACAATTCAAGACAGACTTTCTAATTTTGAATGAATTTTCTTAAACGAATTTTCAGTGTTGAAAATTCATTTATTGAAAGACTGAGTGAAAATCCTAAATTTTACGACAGTGTCATCGCTGATTTTGCAAAGCAAGACAGAAGAATCGCTCTTTACTACAAATAAGGTATTTACAAGTAGTTTAAATCATCCAATTGCCATATCCATGTGAAAAATTAAAAATCTTCCATCTGAAATGTGATTGCTTTCTCAGAAAAAAAATTCACCACACGCCACTACTTCACTCTTACTTAAATTAAGTGACATATTGATGTAAGAATTCTGTTAAACTACTTTTGTAGTTGCAATTTGTACTACTGCTAGTTTTAATTTTCCTTTGCTAGAAAATGCTTCTACAATGTTGATAATTATTTTCTCAAAGTTTCGCATTAATTTTGAAAAAAAAAATTCTAATGTGATATGGGAAAATGTCAATCTTATTTCAAACAACCATATCAAATTGCACAAAAAGCAAATAAAATTTCACAGACAATTTTCATTTACCTCACTTTTGGGAGACTTGTCCTACTACCTACCTACACATGAAAAAATATTGAAAGTGAAATTTGATAAATAAATGCAATGCATTAGCGGAAATTCAATTTTTTTAAATGAAATTTTGTGGTGGGGAAGAACTTGTAAAAATAATTTTATATAAAGTTTTAAATTTGCGGAACAATCTTACCCCAGCTAGGGTTCCCGCTGTGCACCATTGTAAGTCACTTCTGTAGGGCACTGCGCCAACTCAGGAGGCATATACAGGATTTTCAAATTTTGTGTTTTGCAGATCCCTTTCACAGTATCTCCCTTTCACGGTATCATTTAGCTCAAAGACAGCAACGATGTTGTCTCTGAGGTAAATACAGCCGGTATCATTGACGAGGGGGAGGAGACACGTTCACTAGAAATTTTCATGTAAATCGAGTAGTTTTATTCTGATTTCATGTTTTACTACTAACGTAAACCACGTATTAACTAAACTGAATCTATTAGTATGCTTCGGGGCAAACATTTTAAGCCAAATGAGCGAAACTCCATTCGAAGACTGAAAATGTTCTTAAAAAATGCGGCCCAGAAACGATTGAATAATGTTATCATTTATCAATCACAAATTTTTATTTAATTTTTTTAATCGAAGAGAATATCCTTATAAACATGGCATATGTCCCATTGTCGGTAAACTCTCTATGTTTTCAAAATTTTAGGAAATTGATATTGAAAAACTACAATATTGTTTAAAGAGATTTTCCGTCCAATGGAATCTGGTTTTCAAATAGGATCTTTAAACAAGGTCCTGTAAAATGTTTTGAAGAAACAAAAGTAGTTTTCGCGTGATTTTTGTTTGAAGTAAAGGCAATTAAAAAAAATATTCTTTTTCAGTAATTCTTTTCTCGAAATGAGCTCCAATTTTTTTAAAACAATGTTTCCTCTGATAGAGCAAAGAGCGTTAAAAACGCGCAGGTTCGTTGAACTCTGAATTTTCGAAAATTACAAATCATACAAATAATGCAAGAAAGTATATGCCGTTGTAGCTACACTAGGGTTGTGTTTTTATAGAAAGGATGATTCATTGCATATTGAAGTGGTCACGCTGCAATTTATCGAAATGATGGAAAGTAAGCCAGTTAATAATAATAAAGTCTTCGTAATATAATAATACTACTACTAATAAAGGGTCTTCGTATTATTATAATAATAATAATAATAATATTCTTCGTATAATAATAATAATAATAATAGTCTTCGTATAATAATATAATAATAATAAGAAGAAGAAGAAGAAGAGGAAGAAGAAGAAGAATGCAGATTAATAAGACAAAATTCCGCAAAAGTTTTATAAATTCCAAACTGCGGAGAAACTTTTTAAAATCAGTGTGAAACTAGTCACAATGCTATTCTCAGGGTCACTAAATGCACGATGTTACATAATTAAGTGAACGTGGACGTTAGTGCTATATCTAGTACAAAGCAAGTACTTGATCCAGGTTGTATTTGTCGCTGTAACGAGCATTGTACGCAGTTGCTTCAACTACTTGCAGCAATCTCTTGACAGTGTAAAGCTAGCATTAGTGAGCGGGTGCGTCAAGATAATGCCAAGCGATCGTCAACCACCACCTATATTCCAATCACCACAAAAATACCACCATACCAAACGCTGTTGCCTGGCGGCGATCGGTAGTTGTGGTGGGGGTATGGCTGTCAATCAACATTTTAGCGCAAGCGCCGTGGAAAATTATTTTCTTTGCGGTTCGGCTTTACCTGTTCTCACTTATATTATCTTGAAAGCTACCTCGAAATAAATTGCAACTAATTCCTGGTGCCTTTGTCAGAAAAAAAGCAGGAGAGGTATTTATATGTAAAGAGCATCTGGAAGACGTTGGAGAAGAATTTCTGTGGGTGCAACTAATCAAGTGTAATTAAAACACCAGTACAAATGGTTTATTTTTATTCCTCCATAAAATGTCAAAAGTATGTAATGTAGGGATGAAAGATTTACATTTGTCATAATTCAATATTTATTGAAATGTATGAATGTTGAAGTCAGTACCGTTTTTATTACAAAGTTTTATAGAGATAGAGGGGATTAGAATATTCAGTTTTATGTATACATATTTTGAATTGACGCCACGTCAATAGCTTATTTGGTCCCTTATCTGTATCAAAGTTCTGAAGTTGATGTTCTACCTTCATAAACAATTTTTTAAATCGACTGGATCAGACAAAGAGAACAAATTTATTGAAAGAAATAAAATATTTACAAAAAAAGTACAATGACGGATGTTAATGCATTTAAATTGAAATATGATTAAATATAAAGATACAAAACAGTAGCTTGGCTTGAGCACAGACGATTCCTGAGTGTCTGAGAGCCACCATGTCTGCATAATTCACGCATTCTCACACGCACACGTAATCGGGGTTCACTCAGTTGGCACATACACAGTTGTCCTGATTAGGCATGCCAACGTAGTGGCAACTTCAGGTCCACTCTAATAGGCATAAATATAAAAATATCAATAGTCCATTTGTAATTGGTAGAGGTGGGGATTTTGCCTCTGGATTTTCAAGCTATAAAAGACTTGCACAATGTGACAAAAATGATTCGATTGTAAGAATGGAATGGTTTGTTTCCAATTGCTACGAATCAAGCAAAGTCAAAGGTCAATAGGTAAAAGATATCATAGCCCTCATCTCTCAGGTGATAGAAAAAAAGAACGACGATTTTTTTCCATAGGCTATTTAGTTGCATCGCTTTTTTATCGAGAAATAAAATTAACTACTTGGCCAAAACGTAATAAAATGCTGAAACAACACAGGCTTCCACGAGCAGAAAGATATTGAATATCATTAAATTGCTTCAATTCAAGTTCGACCAGATCGTTTATCATGTTAGTATTAAAAATATACTACATAAAATATAAATTCACTTACCCACTACAAACGGAATTCAAGAAAAAGTGGACACATCGTCCTCTTCAGCTGGAAGTTCAAAGCCTAACCACAGTCCAGAGGCACTACGTCCCTTTTCCAATTCTGAAGTGCATGTACCATTTTCAAAGGTACGAAAAAACGCATGACGTAGAAATCGTTTAAATCATTGCCTTTCCCATAATTATCAAATCAGATGCACTACTAATAGTTTTTCAGAGAACCACAGTTCATCAAACCGCCATTTATTGCGACTCTAAAACGTCAATGAATATTGAAGCAAATGACGGCATACGGTCTACTAAATCATCACAACATAATCTGGTCGCAAAATGGAGAATTACTGGTTAAAAAAAAACACCCTCATTTCCCCGGACGGAAACAATTTATAGGCTTGTCTGTCCTTTCATCCGACTTTCTTAATGAATAAGCGAAAATGGTGCCGGATTCCTCCTTTCGTTTCGCGATGCGATGCAGATAAGCGGCTGGCGACCACCGCGACGGAACAGGCGCTGCACTCCTGCGGCCGCCGGCGCGGCGCGTGCGGCCTTCCGCGTTTCGTGGGCGCGCCCGCCCAGTGGAGCGAGCGCAGTGTGGAACGCACGGATTCGGCGCGGCTCTTCCTAACGAACGCCACGGGCCACGTGGCCGCGAGAGAAACGACTAACCCCGTTTATTTTTTTCTCGATGAAATTTTTGATGAAACGTACAAACTGGGGCTAATTAACATTAATCCTTGCTGAAGCGTGTTGGAAAAAGAAAGATAAACTCCGTATTCAATGTTGGCTTTTTTCTCAGAAATCTTGGTTGACGATTTCATGACGCGATGAAGTATTTGAGCTTGTGTTGCCGAAATCACATTTTCCCATACCGGACTCTATTAACGAGTTTTCGAAGTTTGCTACCAAATTTGTTTAAAAAAAAGGTGTCCTCGGCGATTCTGGTGACGAAACAACGCATTTACTTCAACGCCGCATGAAGTAGCTTCACGGATTCCGCCTAGAAAGCCAGAGGCAGCGACTCGGATGCCATCCCACCCAGCGGTCCCTCGTAGGGCCTCCGCCTTCTGCCAGCAGAGGCGTCGGAGCTCAAGGCCCGCGCGCGGCTGCGGCCGCCTCCGACGGCGAGTCGTGCCGCGTCTTCGTCTTGACGCAGCGGCCGCGGTAGCAGATCTCCGTCTCGTGCGACACCTCCGTCGTGGTGGAGGTGCCCAGGAGGCGCGCCGTCGCCTCCGACGGGCCGTCGCGCGTCACGGCCGTCCGCGCCCGCTGGATGTCGCTGTACAGCTTCCCCGCGGGCGTGGACGGGTCGGGAATCGTCGTCGCGTTCGCTATGGAGGACGCGGTGGGAGTCTGCTCTGGAACTGCTGGCGCCGCCGTTGTCGTTGTCTTTGAAGTTGTCGTCGTTGTCGTCACAGGGGTTGACGTCGACGTTGGAGGTTCCGTCGTAGAGGCCGGCAGCTCTTCCACTGGAGGTTCTTCCCGCGCAGACACTGCTGCCAAGTCCTCAAAAGATTCGCTGTCTTCTTCCGACGGCTTGGAGTTGTCGTTGAAGACGGGCTGCAACGTCGCGTCTGGCGAGTCCGCGCCGTCTTCTCCTGGACCTGTAAACGCTAGATCGTGTTCGCTCTCTTCTACGTCGGGTTTGGGGGTGTACGACGCAGATTCGGCCAGCGGCGCCTGGGTCGTCGCGGGCAACGCTTCGGTCGCCGGTTCCGGTGTGGTGTAATAGGTGTCGGCTGCGGCAGGCGGGGGCGTGGTGTTGGCGAGCGAGTCGGTGGGCGGGGCAGTGGTGGTGTCGTACAAGAGCTCGGTGGGCGGGGCGGAGGTGGAGGAGGCGTCGAGAGGCTCGGTGACCGGCGGGGGCACCTCGCGCTGGGGCGGACGCGGGCCACGGCTTCTTGCCCGCCGCCGCCGCCGGGATGGAGTTGGCGAGGGTGGCTATGTTTTGGGACTCGGCCGGCTCGAGCATGTCACGCGGGTTGACGCGCGTGCGCACGCGCACCCGGAGGCGGCGGTATTTCCGGTCGGGCGCTCCGTGTGCGCTGGCGGTCGAGCTGGGCGCGGAGGTCACCACCGCCGGCTCCCCGAGAGCCATCGCCGCTTCCAAAGGCGTGGGCGTGGCGGGGTAGGCGAGCGGCACGGCGGTCGCCGGGGGCCGGAACGAACTCGCGGCCACTGGTGCTGCAGAAGACGCCTCCGTGGGCGCGGGGGTGGTCAGAGGGGGCGTGTTGGCGGGGAGCGAGGGGAGCGTGGTGGCCTCGTCGAAGAGGTCGAAGTCATCGTAGGCAGACGGCGCCGAGCTGACGGGCGCAGAGTGGTTGGCGGGGCGGGGCGCGTCCGGCGCCGAGGCGTCTAGGGCCGACAGCTCCTTGGCGGTGCTGGGCTCCGTGGGCAGGGAGTTCGGGTGCTGCTGGTGCCACTTGCCCGTCCACTGGCTCTCCGCGCCGCCCGCCTCAGGGTCGTCGTCCTCGTAGCTGGCTGTAAACGGACGCCGGAAGTCCACCAAGACGCCGGAAGGTGAGTCTTGGGCAGGTTCTGCTGCCAGGTAGTCGTAGTAGTCCGGTACTGAGACCGACGGCTGCTGAAGGACCTCGTTAGCCTAGAAACATTTTACAACTCTCACACTGGGACAATGACATGTTCAGTAATGGGACTGAACTCTAAACAAAGTACGTGAAAGTAGAAGACTTTCAAGCATTTACATGCATTGTAAATACACAGTATGTGGTATTTGAAAGGGTTGTATGAAAATATTAATGACACCGTAATTGTTAGTCGTGTTAATATATGAACGTTTCGCTGAGGCTAACGAAGATTTCAAGCAAGGTACATGTCGTTACATATGAATAACTACTTCATCATTTCGCAGATTATGACTTTTCAAAATACGAGTACAATGTTAAAATTTGTGATAGACAATTTTCACAAGAATTAAAAGTAACGTTAAGTCGTCAGTGTTTGCAATTCAAAGTGAAATGCACAGAATGCGAATTTTTGCCGTCTATCCAAACAGTGACGCGTATGACAATTTGAATCTAGGTTCGCTGTGAAAGCGAAAATGTGAAAATAAAAAAAGATGTCGGTAAGACTGGGACTATAGAACTCAAGGATGACAAACTCATGAAAAGCGCAGAAGCGGACTAAAGAGGAGAAGAGGTGGGAGCGTACCTGGAAGCCGCCGGCGTGTGCGGAGGGCAGGTGGTCGTGGTGGGCGGCGGCGGTGGTGGTGCTAGGCTCCGTGGTGGTGCGGGGCGTGGTGGTGGGCCTCCGGATGCGGCCTCGCACGCTCGTGACGCGCGTTTGCTGCGCCGCCTGCGGCCTGCGCGCGGGCCTCACCGTGTACACCTTGTCGGGGGCCGGGGTGGTGGGCAGGTCGGTGGCGCCGGGGGCGGTGGCGGCGCCGGCGCCGGCGGCGGGGCGGCGCGGGGTGCCGCGAAGGAAGTTCCCGCGGGTGCGCGCGGGCGGCGCGGACGGCGCGCGCGGGGCGTTGGCCTCGGTGGTGGTGGTAGTGGTGGTGTGGGCGGGCGCGGCGGGCTCGTAGCTGTAGTCGGGCGGCCGGGCGGCGCGTCGCGTCGAAGACGGCCGCGTCGTGGAAGTTGGCCGGGTAGTTCTCGGGCTCGGGCGGGGGGCGCGGTCGGCTGCTGCGCACGCGGCCGCGCAGCCGCACCTGCACCGGGCGCGGGGTGGGGCTGTGCTGCTGGTCGCTGCCCGTCGACGCCTGCTGGTACTTCACCTGCTGGCCCTTGCGGACCGCGCGTGCGCTGGAACGTGCCGGGCTCCATGGGCGGGTGCATGCTGCTCACGTCCTCGGCCGTCGGGGTGGAGTTCTCGATCTCCGGGATCTCCGCCACGGTGGTGTCCGGCGTGCGCTCGCTGGTGGGTCCGTACGCCGCCACGTCCCCGTGCTGCCGGTAGTTGCCGCTGTCGAGGTACTGCGCCGCCGTGGGGTCCACAGGGGCGATGGGAGAGTCGGGGAGAGATGCGTCCGCGGGGTAAGCCTGCTGCTGCGTGTAAGGGGGCGGCGCCCGTAGATTGGGGTCGCTTTCACCGCCGGCCGCGTATGCCCCTTGGTTATTGGGGTTCGCTTCTTCCGCAGGCTGGAACGCCGGCGTCTGCGAGTACTCCTGCTGGCTGCCGTCTCCTGTCGGGTGCGAACGCGGGCTGCTGTGGGTGGTCGGGCGTCGTCTCCACGGAGGAGTAGTTGGGCTGCTGGGGCTCTTGCGCTCTCTCCGGAGTAAGTGTAAGTGGGTCTTTGATGCTCCGGCGCCCTTTCCACGGAAGTGTAAGCAGGGCGTTGATGCTCCGGAGCGCGTTCGACGGAAGAGTAGGCCGGTCGTTTGCGTTCTGGAGTCCTCTCTACCGTAGTGTACGAAATCGCCGCTTCGTGAGAAGGCGTCCTTTCTACCGTACTGTAGGACGGTCGCTGGTGATACGCCGGAGTGGTGTCGGCTGCGGGGCGGAACGCCGGTTGCTGGTACGCGGGTGTCGTTTCGGCAACCGGGTTATACCCCGGCTGGGAATAGCTCGGTGTGCCGTCGGCCACCGGGTTGTACCCGAGCTGTTGGTAGGCCGGGGTGGTTTCCCCGACGGGGTCGTAGGCGCCCTGCTGGTACGCGGGCGTGGTCTCCGCGGGCTGGTTGTAGGGCAGGGTGGTGGCGTCGGTGGAGGTGGTGTAGTGCGTGGTGGTGCTGGTCTGGCGCGGGGGCCCGCGCCCGCGGAAGCGGTGCTGGCCGCGGTGCGTGCCCGCCTCGGAGGAGCCGTCCTCGCCGCGCGTGCGCGAGTGGTGCGTGGGGCGGCGGTTGCGGGAGGCCGGGCGGCGCGTGGGCTCGGCGGTCACCGACGTCGACGGCGACGCGCTCGCGAAGTTGGACGACGCGCGCTGGCGGCCGCGGAAGTGCTGGCGGCGCGGCGCCGTCGTGGAGGTGGAGGTGGTGGTGCTGGTGGTGGTGGAGGTGGTGACGGCCGGCGTCGTCTCCGGCACGCCGGTCTCTTGCTGGAGAATGACGCCCGCGTGGAGGGTCTGCAGGCCCGCGTTCAGCGCCTGCTCCTGCTCGTGGCCCAGCGCCGCCAGCTCCGCTTCGGTCACCGGGTAGCGCTCCTCGTGCACGGGCAGCGGCTGTCTGTGCGGGAGCAGCTGCTGTTGCTGCTGCGCCGAAAGATGTTGCTGGGCGCGAGTTTGTTGCGGAGGCAGAGTCTGCTGACGAGTCGGTTGCAGATAGTCCTGCTGGTATTGATCGATTTGCTGTTGTTGCTGGTGATATGTATTCAGAGACTGAGGCAAATTCGTTGTGTGCTCGTTTTGAACCGGAAGCTGTGTATTCGGTGGGTAGATGTCCGTGACTGGCGGTTGGGTTTGATATTCGTCCACCTGCTGTTGAATGTATTGCTGCTGTGAGTAGGCAGGGCCGGCGGTAGTCTGGCGGTACTCGAGTGGCGTCTGTTGGCGCACGGGCTGCTGAATCTGCTGCACTTGTGGCTGCTGCTGATGATAGACCTGCTGGTGCTGCTGTTGCTTGAGAGTCACCCGCTTGCCCTCCTGGGCCGCATCGCGTCCCGCGGGCAACAGGAGCACGTCCCCGGTTTGTCCGTGAGTCTTGCAGAGAGTTGACGAGCGCGGGCAGCTCCGCCGAGATGGGCGGGAGGTCGGCGGGCAGCGAGACGGAGGCGACGGCGGGCGTGGTGGACTGCGGGGGCGGCGCCGGGGCGGTGGCGTTCGCCACAACCACCGACCCCACGTGCGGCGCCGGGAACGGGATCTTGGAGTAGCCCGGCGGCGGCCGGAAGCTCAGCGGCGCCACGAAGAACGGTAGGCTGTCGACGCGGCGCTCGCCGCGGCTCTGCGCCATGATGGCGGACAGGTAGGGCAACTCGAACTTGGAGAAGCCGGGCGGCGGGGAGAGGTTGGCCGGCCCCACGAACACCTCGGGCGCCCCGGGGCCCGGCTCGTCCATGACGGCGATGGAGCGCGAGCCGCGGAGGGCGGAAATGACGTCGCCGACGCGCGGCTTCCCGCTGGCGGCGTGCCGGCTCACGAAGATGGACAGCGGCGGCTGGTGCGGGACCGGGGTGCTGGTCGGGGAGCTGGCGGTGGGGCTGAGGACGGGGGCGGGCGAGGACGGGGACGGGGACGGACGAGGGAGCGGCTGCTCCAGATAGCGGGACCTGTCCAGCGGGATGGTGCCGCGGAAGCGATGTCGCCCCTGCAGGGGAGCCAGGGTGGTGGTGGTGGCGAGAGTGGTCGTGGTGGTCGAGGTGGTGGTGGTGGACGTTGTCGGACTGGGCGCTAACAACGGAGGAGGGGATTGGCGTCTGTAAGAGGAGATGCGGCGGGATTTGAGCGGACTGAAGCTGCGGTTGCAACTGTTGAGGGCGCTGTTGCACGTTAGGGGGAGGCCCACGGTTGCGCGGGCGGAGCGCTTCTACTGGAACGTACAGTAGCTGGACCTCTTCTCTTGGCGCTTGCTGTGGGTCGGGAGTCGCCGCCGGAGGAGGCCTTTGGCGACACCTGTTGAAGGTCCTGCTGCTGCAGCGGCGGCGAAGGCAGCGCCTGAGGGGCCGAAGCCGCCAATGGCGCTGGGCGGGGACGCTTGCGGTCGCAGCAGGTACAAATTACCGTCGCCGTCCGGCCCGACCGCAGCAGCCGAGGGGGGCGGGGGCGGCGCGAACGACGGCTGGCTGAGCAAGAGCTGCTGTTGGAACGGCTGCAGGAAGGGCTGCTGCTGCTGTGCTGTTGAGGCTGCTGCTGGGCGAAGTGGGGGGCGGCGGGACGGCGCGGCCGACGGCGGCGGCGCCCTGCGGGCGCCGAGTCGACGACGCCGAGCGCCGGAGTGGCGGCACGTGGGGCACGGCATGTTGAGCGGCAACCCAGCCGCGGCGCTCCGCCACGGCGGGCGGCCGCCACCCGCGGGACGGCGTTGCCCGCGGCCATGGCTGCGGCGGCGGACGGCGGGTGGCGGCGGCGGGGGCTTCAGCGGCGGCGGCTCCGCGGCGGCGGCCACGCCCACCAGAAGCAGCACTGGCAGCAGCGGCAGCAGCGCCCCGCGCGGGACGCGCGCGCGGTCCTCCATGGCGGCGCTCCTGCGCACCCGACGCCCACGTTAGCGCTCACGGCCTCCGTGAAACAATCTCAGTTGTTATTGTAATAAATCGAAATGAAAATTCTCACCAATTTTTTATTTGTTTATCAATTTTTAAATTTATAGGTCAATTCACCCAATTTACAATTTGCAAATTTTAACTGCTCCCCACTTTTAATTTATCAGTGTGGCCAGGGCCGGATTTAAGAGTATGCCACCTATAGGCTGAAGTCCTTTTGCCGTCCCCTTTAATGTCCGTAGTTGTACAATACATTTGTTTTATACAACAAACCAGTAGACTTCATTCTTGTTTTCATCTTTAGATCTACATTGGAGCACAAAAGCTTTCATTTAGGTTAGATAAAATTACAATTTTAATGGTTTATACAATAAATTACATGATAAATTTAGTTCTTGTACTTGTTTTTCACTAAAGTCTTTCAAGATTCGTTGAAAAAGTAAAATGGGTTTCGAAATGAATTAATTGGTTCTTGAATATCAGAGATCACTTTTTTAAAACATAGTTTTTATACTTTAATGCTAATGACCATGTTTTGCATAACTAAAGATACGGGTTCAGTTTAAATAAATTGCCAAACTGCCGCCCCTAAAACTTTCCCTGCTCTAGGCTGCAGCCTACTCAACCTATTTAGAAATTCGGCCCTGAGTGTGGCCTAGATTACATTTGACTGTTTAATATATATTGCGTACTAATTCTCCAAATTATGTAATTCGTGTAATAATACATTATAATAATAAAGTTTTTATTTATGTATTTCATTTTACTAGTAAAAATACGTTATTTTCAAACCAATATTTTATAGAAGAGTATCGTTTAGAAATGCTTTCAAGCTTCTCATTAAAGAGAGCAGATTTTCCAAAAAAATCAGCAAAGACATTCAGAAAAGTTCAGAAAAATTAATTTGATGTAAGCATATTGTTCCAAATATATGTAGAAAAGCTGCTGATGTTTAATGTTGTATAGTTACAATGGAAATAATTCAAGAATAAATTAAGAGAAATTAAAACATAATTTCTCAACATAATTTTTATTTTCCCGTATACATACGTATATACGGAGTAATATACATAGTGTAGGGAAAAGTTACGCGATGCTGCGCGAAAAAAACGGCGAGTTTTCTGGCAGAAAAAAATCATTGCCGGGCCCTGATAAAGAAAAAGTGGATAAAACAAGTTGCTAAATTATGAAAAATCTCTTAACATGTGTTGTAGCCAGAATCCCTGTTTAGTGAGTCCTTGATACCGAAAAACGAATTGAAAGCAAAACGTCCGTCCATCTGTGGTCCACTAGCACCTAAACCATACGTAGGATTTTTTTTCAAATTGAAGAATCCTATTGTTCAGTTCAAGTCAAAGCTTTGAGATTTTGAAAAAGATTCTGTAAAATTTGGGGATACTTTACCCGAAGCCCCCCGGACATTTTCGAAATTTTCTCAAAAACGGCTCCAAATTTTTTCTTTATATTCTTTGTAAGAGTATAGTAAAATACACGTATTTAGGCGGCATAGGTCCGATTTTCACGGTTAACTCTGAATTTTCGAAAATTGCATAAGTTTGAATTTTTTTCGGTGTCTTCCAACTACAAAATTGAAGATAGTGATTTTTACTTCAAATAAAATTTGTTCTTCATAGTGAGTTTTCTCATTAAGGTCTTGTACATGTTTTGGAAATTATAGTAGTTTTCGCGCAATTTTGTGTGCAATATGTGCAATTTTAAGAAATAACAAAAACTTTAGGTTTTAGAAATTATTTAAAACATAAAAACATTTTATTTTGATGGGCATATTTTTTAATGCTCACATACAATGTCCGAAGTCAGAGACAAACTTGGAAAATGTTGCAATAACAACGAATTATATATTGAAAGGACAAAATTCTCTCATTTTAAGCCATTATTACTATTTTCCTGACGGTTCTTTGTTAATCATCATGTGTACTTTGAACTTCATAAATCAATTGTACTCGTATCAATTGATTTACAAAGTGCGAAGAACCACAAATATCAATTATCAAAAATCCTTTGTATGTTTTTGAAGTCCTGGGCTTCAAATAGGTCAAGTTCTTCAATTGAGTGCTCGCTCACTGAGTTTTTGTCTCGCGGAGTGAAATTCTAAACATGTAATAAAAAAAGGCATAATTACTATTGCTTACCAGTAACTTACGTTAATAAATAAAATGTTGAATTATAAAATTAACATTTATTGCCCGTTTTCTGAAATGCAACAAACCTCTGCATATTTACTGAATGGATTGTTGACGGCGAGAAAAATATAATAATAACACATCATCTCTACACATTACCAGATGAAAGTGATGTTCATTCATACCTATAATATTACTTTTCCTCCATATTCAGACACTTATATCTGTTTTTAAGGGTGACCGATTCACCCTCATGTATGAAAACCGAAATGTGAACATGTTTCCTACGGCTTCAAGCAATGTCGTTCGTAGAATACTTCAGCATAATTTTATGAAACGACTAAACGACTATGATTTGAGACGAAGTGAAAGGAAGCACTAAAGTGTTTGCCTAGGAGACAGTGATGCAAGTTGTGCATGAAAGTGGTGCGATAGGGGCAAATTGCTCTCTCAGAAACGGAGCAGGAGCGCGAGGAACAAACGTTACGCCAGAGAATTAGCAGTGACACAACTGTAGCTTTGTTCTGTGTTGTATGACTCGGCGAAAGTAGGTCAAGATGTAAATTTTCAGGCGTACCCTGTATTTAAGAAATAATATATTAGTGGGTAGGTGAGTATACTTCAGACATCACAATCCATTGAGGTGCGTAGATTACATTTTAAGTTTTCAGCGATTGTTCTTCAGTCTAAAAATTCCATTTGACTTTACATTAACGATCCCGTTTACAAAAATGACTGATGAAAATAGTGTCTCATGCCCAGGAATAAGCTTGTAGTCTGCGCTTCCTTTGAACGCACATTTAGGAAAGTCATTTCTAAAATATTATATAATAATTCTTTGTATAATGAAGATGTCGATGAAATTCATAGAAAATCTTCAATAAGTATCTCTGGGCTTCAAGTTATTATAGCACGATCTCGCGTTTCAGTGGCTCAATATGCCCACCAAGAATTTTTTATTTCGTATTTAAAATATATACGGTACCATAAAATTTCGCTCCCTTCGTGGTATTTTAATTATCTAGTTACATATTCGAACAACAGTGGGGTTAAGATGGCTGTAGATATCAAGTTAACCCAACCCATTTTTATTAGTGGGCTCTTCGACCGGGAATATTCACTAGAGAATGACATTTTTTGTACTCGTGATATTTGTAAACTACGATGAATGTACTCCAATCACTTATAAAATTAAAATTCGCCTCATTGAGCATTGAGGTCAACTAAAGTGCGAGATGGCACTACGGTCGCTTGTACACCTGACTTCTGTATATTCTTTTAGAATTGCCGTTAATCGATGAAGTTGCTTCGGCTATAAAACAATATACAAGAAGGTATTTCAGAAACGCTGGGACCAAGGGCCAAGAATACAATACGAATGATTCCAAACCAAGCAATAGCCCTTTTATCGCGTTTTTACGGTGTGTGAGCACTACATTGTTACAAATTGATTGTCAACTTAAGACGAGAGCGATTGATCTATTGATGTATATTTCCAAGCAGTCAACGGCTAAAATTGTTAATCTCGTAAATGTAATGAATGTTTTATACCTGGATGTGGCGGTGAAGGCTCCCCGCTGGATGATGAGATCCGACGGCGACCATCACGTTGGCTAGCGGGGTAGAACGAAAGGAACATTTCTGATGGTTTGATATGCAGGAAAATCACTCATTTGATAGCGATAGTGTTGAAGTAGTAGTGATAAGTGTTATGATATTGATAGTAAAAATGTTGCCGTTGCCCTGTTTTCGGTGTCCACAATATTTTTTTGCTTTCTATTTTATTATTAGTAAACATATTCCATTAATTTTGCACGTTACTATTTGCTAAAAATATTTAAATGTTTCGGCAATTTCATAACGCAATGCTATCCCACAATCAGCACATGATCTGACACTAGGACCTGAGTCTTCCTAATATTTGCGTGAGAAATTATAACGTTCTGAATTTTGGTTTTGATGAAAAGTACTTCAATTAAAAAACTTCACAGATATTCAATGTAGCTAGCGAAAAAAATTACAAAGAAAAAAATGTGTTATGACGTATTTGCTTCCAAGAAATAAATATTATGTTGCGTAAGTTTCACTTTAATGTTTTGCTGCCTTACTATGTAATGCATGATAACCCGTGCTGACTAGATGACAAACATGAGACATGAACATGTGTACTGAGTTAATAAGGAAGGATTCTAGAACTCAGTGATAATTTGATAAATAAACGCGAATATTTCAAAGCCATATACTTATTTAATATTTAGAAAATATAATTCTGTAAATTTTCTTTTCAAACTTTGCTTTTTACAGTCAGGATAAACCTTCTGATGTTCTGGTACGTTATGTAACGTTATAAAAATTAATTCTGTTCCTCTTTTAACGTAATTAAACCATGAGTCTTGCAATCAACTTGTCTGGTCTATCAGTTGAATCATTCACTGCTCTAAGCATTCAGACCATCTTTCTAGCTTCTTCAAACGAACACCAGAAAATAGGACATTCGTCTGTCATTACTGCCATTAATTTTAAGACGTTCAAACAAGAAATTGTTTTCGACCGAAATAACGTCATATATATTTTTTCTCGTATAATGGACCACAAAGTTCTTCCTGCATTGGGATGTAACGTTTCTCCTAGTTTAATACATTTTTGTTGGTTAAATGTACATCATTTTTACTTTAGTTTCTTGGTCCACATCATCGTCAAATTGTGACAAGGCAGATATTTCATCAGTCAAATACCATTAACGCAGGCTTAATTTCTGTAATACTGCTTTCGAAGATGCATTGACCAATCTATTCGTGAGCCAACATAAACTTCAAAAAGCACACATCTTGGCAAATTGCTTTTACTATCAAACTGCATTGGATCCATTAGTTTGAAGTGGTATATGACGATGAAAAGGTGGACATTTAACAGAGCTGCATTATCCTTGCTTGTAAATTTCAATTGGGGGCCAAACAGTGTAATTTTCAGGGAATAAATAGTTCTCGCCATCCATCAAGCATGGTGCATGGCACCTGGAGGTCAATTTTTGAATTTTCTCTCTATCTCCGCCTAAAAAGTTAACACAAAGCTCTATCAACTTTCCATAGTAATCTCTATTTATTTGGTCAGTTCTGTTTGACAAAACACAAGCATATTATAAATTTTGGAAACAGTCAGGCACGATGTAACCTTTGGTCTATAGTGCTGTATTTATCAGGATCGACACTTTTCCAGATATCTCGTAAGTTTTGCAAAGAGTGGACTCTCAGAGCTTGTAGTCATTTGATTGAATTATACTTTGAACACACTTTTTAACACCATTTCATACACATAAGGGTGCCAAACAAAAATTAACATTTCTGTATTAAATTGTTTTTCTAAATGTACCATCGACACGACCTGTTTTTGAAGCTGTAGCATCACAACAAGGAATTTGCACTTAATCTTCACGATTCCAGTCTACAATTGCGTTCCAAACAATTGCGCATGTTTGCTTCCTGAAGAGCCTTCCAACCTTGATACAGCAATAAGTTGTTCTTTATTTCCACACGAAGTAACGATCGGAAGACGCTTTTTTTTATTTCGAAGCATCTAAAGCAGGTAATAGTTTTCCATCCCAGTGAACAGTCACAACGTCTAGTACCTCATTTTCAAAATAATTGTTTACGGCTTCCGCACGCTCTTTCCGTTTTATTCGTACGAATTCTTTGAATTAAGTACCGGTGCTTAGTAAAAATCGTCAGTATTATGCGCAAGAGTCTCAATGGTAGCTTTAAGAATGCTGTCGTTGCCTTGTTTTCGGTGCCCACAATATTTTTTTGCTTTCTATTGTCTTATTAGTCAACTATAGTAACATACATAACAATTTTGTACGTGGGCGTTTGGCTCGTTGGCATTTTGCACGGAATCTCTCATACTTGGCTGACACTTATTGAAGCGCTGCTACTTATTTGGAGTAATGATCATTCCACATAGATATTGTCTAAGTCTTGTGTTCTCGATCGGCGTTGGCAAATCTGCTTGAAACTCCTTATTTTTATTAGAATTAGAATTAGAAGATGAATAGTTTTAATGGTTCTTAAGATGGTGTCAAAGCAGTTGGCGAGGAAAAATATTTAGCATGCCGCTTTTCCTCAATAGTTTCAAGGCCTTTTCACTTAATCAGTGAGTTTTTAGGAAGGTTTTGAACCCATTATTTGATGTTTCACGTCCCCTATAAAAAAATTCTTTTTAGACCTAAGAAGTTCCATCGACATGTTGAATATCTGAAAAGAGGATGCGTTTACTAAATACCTAAAGAATGAGTTTACTAACAAAATAGCATGTAATTACTAGCATGTCGACGGAACGGCATAACGGCATTCCGATACAGGAACAAATTAGGACAACAAACACTAAAAAAGCGGAAAACCACCACGTGGGAACTTCGAATTTTAGTTCTACCAACTCTCGTAAACTCATTAAATATATTTTCATTTCACTGTATAATTTCCACGAATCTAATAAAATTATGAGTAAAAACAAGAAAATGTATTAAATTATGTTTTATTTCCTGATATTATTATTATTATTATTATTATTATTGTATTATTATTATTATTATTATTATTATTATTCCTCTACGTCACGACTTAAGATGTATGAGTCGGATGAATATAACATCTACGCCAGGTTGCAACCAACTACCTAAGAAGTAGATCTAGGGACTGTCGGTGCCTGTACAACACTTTGCGCAAAGTGTGGGCTGTTCCAAATAAAGCAATTTCTTGCACTTCCCAGTCTTGAATGACCTGGGAGTTAAGCCAAATTCTTACACAAATTTTGCGGAACAAATCCCAGAGCTCCGATAACTATCGGTACGACCTGTGTTTTACGCCCCACATTTGGCTGATCTCGATTTCCAAACCTCTTGTATTTAAGACGTTTCTCTGCCTCCTTGGTTACCGACGTTTTGTTCACAAGGCACAGCAACATCTACACGCGAATCAACCTCTATGGCCACGCGAAGGTGCATTCATACACGTGACACATTATTGGGATGGGGGGTCAGCATTTCTGCTGAGTCCATTTTTACACCCCAGGTTATTAGCCGTGCGGGTATGGAACATGAATTGATAATGGTTATGAAGAGTGCGACGACGACATACACATACAAACTCAAACACAAAAATACACCCATGTCGAGGCGGGACTCGAGCCCGCGACCCTGCGGCTCAAGATCGCCACGGCACTACTGCCCTGGCGGTCTTGGCCACGGGGCCGACATGTATTGTATATAACTGTATATATAATGTATATATAAAATTATTTCTATTTATTTTTCCAGGTTCTCAGGAAAGTTATTCAGCTGATTGTGTAACACGTTTTGTGAGAAGACCTACATTAAAAAAAGCAAAAAACTAATTGCACTTGATGAAATACTGTCAGTTATCTTCGTCATTCCAAGAGAGAGGGAATTTTCATTCTTTTTGTTCTGCTTCTCCCGTCCATAACTAGCCTTTCTCGGTCCAACGGAAACGCCAGTTGTCAAACTGGTATTAACCTCCTTGAGCATGTAGTACAAGCAACTTTTATAAACCTGTCTAATATGATTAGAAACTTTTCTCAAAACTATTTGTTCGTATGACATGTTTAATTGCTGGGGATCCAAATTTTAAGACAATCAAATTAGTATTAAAATATTTACATTTCTAATTTCCAATGCCCCAAGAAAATGAAAGAAAACTATTCAGCCTCAGGCTCTGTGAGAGATGTCTGTGGTTTCATGAGAAATCCAGGAACTCAGGAAAAATGCAGAAAAAAACAACAACATTGAAACAGTGTCGGTTTTTACTAAACATTGCAAATATCTGATTGTGTTATTCCGTCAGATTCTCATACAGCGCATACCAACTGGATTCTCACACTCAGTACATCGCTGCTTACGACACAGCTGATGTCATGTGACAAGTTTCCAAGGAGTAGACCACTCGCCATTTAATATTTGTTGCACTATGGAACAAACAACGTTTTTGATGTTCTTGGTATGTAAAAAAATATTCCTTTGTATGTATTTTATACATGACATTGCAGTATTTATGAGGACTGTTTTTGGTAAAATATTTATTTTATTGGAGCAGCAATTTTGTTGCTATAGTAGATATTACGTTACTTTTAACTTTGTGAATATTTTTCTGCAAAAAAAAAGATTTGCTTACATTTTAAATACATTTAACCCTTTAAAGGTCATGAAGTTTGCTCAAATAGCTGCTGAAAATGAAAATTGAAAAATGTACGTGCAAGAAAAAAATCAAAATTAAATCGTAGTAGTATTATTATTACAATCTCCAAATAAATAATCTTGTAGATTTAATGGTCGGTTATCTAGTATCGATTAAAATCAAGAGGATTCAGAATAAAGCTTGCGTGATGCGTGATGTAAATACAGTTATCTAAATCTACGTGGGCATTTTCAGTTATTGGTCAATTTACCTGAATGATAACGAGAAGTAAAAAAACAATTATTTTGACTTATATTTTTGAGGCATTTAGTAGTGACAGATACAGTTTTGTACAGAGCAAATCATTGTCGTTTAAACGAACAAGAATATAGATCATTAATAATGTTTATTAAATGATTTACACGTTCCAGGAATTTTAAAACTTTACTCGCGTATTTCATCACGTGACAACAAAATCTGAAATGCACGTCCAAATGTTACACACACTAATTCATTATTTATCGCACAGGGACAACGGAGAATGAAACACTGAAACTCATCAATAAATTTGTGAAATATTTTTTTTACCAATGTTTCACGACATAAAAAAATATAGAATAGTACGTTTTAATTTTCATCAATTTTTTAATTTTTTATAATCGCAAGTTTTCTAGTACACACGATATAATCAATTTATTTGTTTTTTGTTGAGAGGTGAAATATCTGTTGAATACTCGTACTATTTGTAGTTGATTGGCACGAGAATGACTTAGGAAAAGTGGAAATATGCAATGAATAATAAGAATCGATAAGTGGGTATGACTGAACAGAAAAAAAAAATCAAAGGAAAAATCATCAAAGAGAGGAAAGTTGGACCTTTTCGCTTGTTCACGTGGTTATTAAAAAATAATGTCAACATATAATAAAGAGAAAGTCGATTTCATAAAAGGAAGATTGATTCTTGGTAATTGTGTTGAATAGTGGAGATGAAACATTCATGACAGACGGAGGCGCCAACTTGAAAATTTTAAGGGAAGGGGCACGTAATTTCCCCGATCCTATCTGATTTCTTATTTAGTTTTCAGCCTCAGAAGCAGGAATCTTGCCGTCAACTTCATCGTGTGTTGGGCCCTTACCACTTTCAATTAACTTTTTTGCCTTTTAACAAAAAAATTATTCATTTTAGAATTTACAGCACTACATTCTCGAACTCGATAAGCTTACAAGCACTCGCAACCCTCAGCGTACTTCCGATTTTGGTCGCGACCACAATTTTTTCTGTGGCAGAAATTAAACACAAAGTACGTATTTGGCAGACTGCCTGGGTACTCGAAGAGAAAATTACTAGGATTTAGACGTGGCAAGCATTCCGATCCGCGACACAGCCTGTACGAATAATGACAGACACGGTCATGGAGGTTATTATTCTGCTTAGAACTGCACTGTCAATAGAATGAATATATTGAATGAATAGTATACTAAAACATGTGACACTCTACGGAGCGGCATTTTATTGGACGTCACCGCCGCGGGGGGGGGGTGTCCCTTTCTCATTTTGGGGGTACACAAGGTACATTGGAGGGCCCCCCTTGGTAAACTGTACCTTGCTGAATCGTCTCTCCTAATAAGTTGGCGCAGTTTAATTTTTTAAATAGACAAGCAACTTTACGGCGAGATTAATTTTAAATTCAGCCTTCGGTTCTTTTAAATGTATGTTGAACATGTGTTATAAGACAGCTTTAACAGACGTAGACAAGTTAACTCACAGTTAAGTATCGATGGAAATTTGTGCTGTTTATGTACTACACGGATATGCTTCCTCTCAGATATTTATTTGATAGCAACGACCAGCGTCTGTAGTCGCCGTAGTGTCACGTTGCCACTGCAGTGGTTTGAGTTGCGCGCCTGTTTATGACGTCAAAAAGATTCATTTTCGGAAAAATTGGATCTGCCATTCGTCAATCAATTTAACATAGAATCTGCAATATTTTTGTTACTTTCGCTTACGGAAATCTGTGTATCATCCTAATTTTTCTTCTTAGGAGGAAGTTTTGGTCTTAGGAGGATTCACCGACTAAGCTACTATTATTGGATATTATTGGATGATTTTTACGATACATTCTTGATTTTGGTATGAATCAATAACATAGTTCCTTATGATTAATCCATTCAAGTTGATCATTATTTCTGACTGTGATAGCATTGTACTAAACAAGTATGTAATTTTTCTATTGTTTCAGCACAGAGATGATGTTATTTCTCACAAATGACATTAAACTGAAAATATTCAATAATAACATTTTTGGTCTTAGGAGAATTTGCTGACTACGCTACTATTTTTGGACGATTTTTACGATACATTCTTGAGAAATTTATTTAATTTACTCGCAAGCACATTCATTCTCGGGGCGAAAAAGAAAACAATGCATACATAACTCCAGCTTGTTTGTAAACATTGCCATAAGATACAATCTTCCCACGACTGAAAATTCAGGTCATAAGGAGAAAGAATACGGCACTGCAAGTCAACGTTGAGAAGGACCCTGTCTGCGGTCACTTTTGCAGAAGGATGGCACGCATAATCATGCTTACGTGCATAACTTGCAAGTTTTAGAAGATGCTTTGTCCCTAGAATGAGTCAGTAGAGATACACTCTAAAGAACAGAGTGAAACGATGAAAATATAGTGTGCCGAAAGATAGTATAGATGGCAAGGTAAAAATAGAAGTTTTCTGTGAATTAATAACTGCAGGTTGAGATTAATCGGTTTCTAGAATATTCTTGCAGATTAGTGTTACATCCAATAAGCAGACAGCGTCGGTGGTTTATCACTTTTGCATCAATTCAAGAACATGTTAAAATGTTTGTGTCCGTTCTGGATTGGCAAAATAGCAATGATGTGCTAAAGACAGTTCTTTTCCTCTGTCATTTGAGTCCCGAGAAATGTTAATATTGATTCAGAGAAGGTATTGAAAGATGTATCATAAAAACAAAAATTATGTAATTAAATTTTATTAAAACAAACATCAAAAAAATAAAGCCATGACAAAAGTCATCGTAGTCAAACCGGCGCCGATGTCTGAGAACGCTACGAGCGCTCATCGAGTTAGTATCTCCATTTGAAGGATCATGGGTTCAAATCCCAACCTATGGATATTTGTCTCTTGTCTTTCGTGTGCGTGTCAGTGCTGTCGCAGAGGTCTTCACGTTCTGATGATCTCAAATTTGACGAGTGAGAGCAAGTGTGTAAGTGTTGAAAATTGTGGTTTTAGAGGGTAATCGGTTTCGGCTCTAACGAAAATAGAGTATCTTAAAATTAAAAATATAAACAGAAAGATACAACTTTCGTTTAGCATAATCTACAAGCAGAATAAAACAAAATTTCGTATTCGTTACTGAAAGCAACAACAACATGCAAGTTTAATAATAATAATAATAATAATAATAACAATAATAATAATGAAATAGAGAAGAATATTGCAGCAATTGCAATTCTGTACTTGTTACCCTACCTATTTCTTCAACACAAAATAATTTATGAAAATTGCACTTTGCTTTCAAGTTCCATTGAAGGAATGTAGTGAATAAAAGAGCGAGAAAGACCTGTAAAAAATGGAATACCAATTACGTAACCACTTGTCAGATCTCATTATAGTTTTACTATTAGCCAATTTTGTAAGTCATTTCGCCTCCTAGAAATCTGTTAGCATTTTCTTTCATATTGTAAACCTTTTTGATACACAAATTAATTCATTATAATTATCTTAAGATTAAATAAATCAACGCAAATATAGACTTACTAGTGAGATCCCGTGCGATTAAATCGCACGGTTAGTCAAATAACCAAACTGTTTTCTGCTTAAATTCTTTTTTTGTATTCCAGCATTATAAACAACCTAACCTCACTAAGATCACTAACCTCTCATATTTCAAGATTTCTATTCAATGTAGAAAATCACGTTCACGTGCTTACACAACCTACACTAAATTGAAACAAACAAAAATGCTTGAGATTGCATTTCCCGCCACCGTCCGAGTGTAATTTTCTTCCGATAGATCGCGCGGCAATCAGATATTACAGATCCCGAATTACTATTTTTTTTAATATTTAGGTATTTTTAACGCCCTTTTTCAATACGAATGTCACATGCGCAGGTGAAAGGAAACACGATTTTTCAATCCATTGCTTCTTTATACAGATCGGTTTCGTATGTCGCCCAATTTATTGAAAAGACCAAACATCCCTCTGAGAAATAATATATAAGAAGATTAATAGAATTGCTGGTATGTAGATAACTTCTAATAATAAATAAATAAAAGGTGTTGTCCGGTATCAAATATAGTGTATTTAAGCTTAAGATCTTTTCAATAGCATAGCTATCATCATCAGAGCTATCTGCATCATTATATGAATACCTGAAATATAAATTATACAATTGTGTATAAATTATACAATTTATAGCTATGCTACTGAAAATATCTTAAGCTTAAACATACTATATTTGATAACCGACAACATCTTTTATTTATTTATTTATAAATATTGACCTTTTCATAAAATGAGAGTTATTAAAGATTATTAAGATTTTCTCACAGACAGCTTGTGACTCTTGATTTTCGACCAACAAGAATTTTTTCTTGGATCATTACGTAACTAGTGCATGACAATTGAAAAAAAAATTTCGAAAAACTCATTTCGTTCAACGAAAACATTATGTATACTTATTTACATTCCTGAAATTGCTTAAATCAGCCCAGTCACGCCACCACTCACACTTTTCAGTTTTGCGTGGTCGACAGGGTCAATTTCCTTAACAGAGAAAGCTGTCACCGTCAATCCTACTCATCCTCGTCTCGCACCATACCTTGGGAGTGCACTGAACATCAATCATTACGTTCCACGTTATTTAGAAGGCGAAAATTTGCACTTTCACAAGTTAACCAGAAATCCCATACCGGTCATTAACTTCCCCAGGCTTCTCCACGGCACACGTAGCCTTGGACGCATGTAAATACGTCTTGTGCACAAAACGTGGGGGTAGCAAGGCCTTGATGTGCGTCGAACACGATCCTGTTTCATCACACAGCGAAATGAAAGTGATTGCTTTACTGGGGCAAGACATCCGTGTTCGTGGAATTCACCTCATGAATAACGGCGTCTATTGCATTCCGAGCAGAAATTACTGGAAAGAACTCACGTTAAATACCCACTTTAAAAAGAAAAATACATTTATGACTTTCGAAAATATTAACGTGTTGTTAAGATATAATAAGATATACAAAATTGAACATAACGACAGAGATGAAAAAATGTAGCCTGCATCCATTCTTTTCAGCATAATCAACATTTGAATGAGGAACTTTCCCAAAAAAGAACGTTCAAGGTCGTTCTCCCACGTGGTGTCGTTTATTCTTGCAACAAAAGGAACGAGGTAGCTGTCTGCCCATTACTCCCAGTGATTTGCATCCCGCTGCTTCGCCCCGCCCGATGAGTCATTTTTGCATTGCGCCGCGTGTCTAACTCGAGGCGCGTGGCTCGTGAGAAACCGTGTCAGCATGTCGTAGACACCGCACGTTTTCCAGGATCCGGCAGGTCCCGCTTCGAGCCAAACAAAACGTTCTCCTCTCTGAGCCGCCAACAAGATCACGCGAGAACAAACATGTGAAAAGAGTCTTATGGCCATTAAGAATCATTACTGAACGACTCAACTGTGACGCTGGACCATTTGATATCGAATCCGCAACACTCTACCGAGAATCGTATAAATGTACAGTATGAGGGGAAACATCGGGAACCTTTTTCCCTTTCAACGTAACTTTTTTAATAGTTCTCCTGGACACATTGGAACTTTCCCGCTCCCGGCTCGCCATAAAAATACAGCAGCAGCAGCAGCTACTTCCTCTTTGAGAGAGGGAAAAATAAAAGATCCGGCTAGACCGTTCGTGGAAACCGGCCCGGACCGGAACTCTCGTCACCGTCTTCCTTCCGCCACCTGCTCCGCCTGTCGTCGCCATCCGCGCTCCGCCGAGCCGAGCGGTGCTCTCGACCCCCGCTGGTCCAGCGGCGCGTATTAGCAGGCGTCCCGTTGGAAAGCAGCGCGCGCTCGGTCACTCCCGAGTGACAGATGCGCAGTTTCTCTCGCTTTCTTCGGCGGTCAAGGTCGGGAGAGAGCAGGGGGGCGCGGTGGGTGCGGAGGCGGCGGGCGCGCGTCGCGACCGTGGCAAGTGCCGGTGCCCGGGGCCACTGCGTTCGCCAAGTTCACAGGTTATACCACTGTGTTCGTGATGGTTTGGTTGGGTCGGCTATCGTAATGACTATGGGTTTATAGTGGGTGCTTGTGCTTGGTTTTGTCGGCGGAGGTAGTGTTTCGCCGGTAATAGCGGAAAAGTGCTTCTTTGACGGTTGAAGTCGCGGTCGCTTCGACGGTCAGTTCGAAATGGAAATTGCGGTAATGTGGGTTGAGAAGTGCCAGTTTTTGCAATGACCGTCTGGTATAGTGCCATTGTAGGAGAAAACGGAGGCGGGACTGTGGTGAGGACGTTAGTAAAAGTATCAGCTGTAGAGTTAACTACGCGATGGCACAGGCCGTGACCACGGCAGCTGCGGTGACGTGGACTTCCCTTGGTGACTGGCGGCGGCGACAGAGGTGACTAGAGACTCCCGGAGGCGGAATGAACGCCAGCGGAGAGGAAGTCAAAGCGGCGTTAGAGCGGGGACGCACGCGCGGCGTCTGAGAGCGTGACGGCCGCGCGAGCGACGGCGGCGGCGCCGACATTTGGAGCGCCAACGACGTCGACTGCACCGAATCGGGCATCGCCGCGGCCTCTCGGCGAGCGTGGAACGGCCAGTTCGCCGACAGGGCACACGAGGCCGCTTGCACCGCCGCCTCCGCCGACCTGCCCGGCCGGTTCTCCTCGCGGCTCCACGGGAGAAAGTCCAAGCTGCAGGAAGCCGCACGGCCGCCGCCGCCGCCTCCTCCACCGCCTCCGCCGCAGCGTGCAAGAGCTCCGGCAAGAAATGTGGAGCAGCCCCGACGGCCGGCGCGGGGCGGCGCGGCGCGGCGCGGCGCGGAGCGGCGGAGAGCTCGACCCCGCGCACTTTCGCTGCGCTCGAGCGAGGCCGGCGGCGCGGTGTGGCGGGCCGGCCGGCTGGCCGCTGGCCCGTCGCCGCCTCCGCCGCCGGTCGCCCCGCGAGCATATAGACCACGCAAGCGTGTCCGCGTGCTCGTGTCTGCGCGCCAGCGGTTTCCGGCGCGCGGGGCCCGCTTGCCGCCCTGACCTCGCGACCTGGGCGTCCGGCCTGGCACAACTCCCCCGGATGCGGGGCGCGCTGGCCAGAGCGTATTATGGCGCTGGCCGCGTGCCGCGTTGCGCGGGGGTGGGGGGAAAGGGGGAGGGGGCGAGAGAGGGCGGCTAGCGGCGGCGCCCGCGAGCGAGAAAGGCGGCGGTGCACGGCCGTAACGAGAGATGGGAAGTGGAGGGGCGGGTTTATGAGCACGAGTTCTAGAATCGCCGACGAGCACCGATTGTTCCTGCATTCCGCTTACTTCATGTCCTTCTGTCTCATTCGCGAGAGATATTCCAGGAAATTGAGGCGGAAGGGATAGCTCATATAGATTACAGTGCAAATTAGCGCGAATAATGCTGTAGAGATCTATACATCACGGATGCATTATGTAATCGTGTACGAAATGTAAAGAATGAAATTATATACTTCATACTTTCTTAATTTTTTCCTAAGATTTACCTTCAAAATATTAATAAAATTAAGTATGGCCGGTTCGGATAGCTGAGATCGCTAAAGCAGTAGTGTCGTGGCGATCTCGGTCGGAAGAATCGCGGATTCGAGTCCCACCTCGGTCATGGGTGTGTTTGTGTTTGTATGTGTGTGTCGTCTTTCACCCCTCATCATCATCATCATCATCATTTCATCTTCCTACCCCCAGAGCTAACAACCCTGGGGCATAAAAATATGATCCAGGTAAATGCTGATCCCTTAATAAAAATTACATGCACTGCTACCGAGATAATGAAAACTGAGCCCCGGTAAATGTGGAATGTACGCGGTGTCCAAGGCGACCTATTTGCGGGCCAAAAAAATTAATCTTTTTTTCAATTCATCAAATTACAGAACTATCACATGTGCTCCTAAAATTCAAGTGTGATTATCAACAGGCATTCTAGTATACTTCTTGTGCGTTATGCAGAGTCATTAAAACAGCTCCAATAAAACCTAAGGAGAATGACTGACACTACTCGATAAATGCACGGTTGGAAGAAATCGAGACCACCAAGTGGACAGACGGGTGATAATCGCTCACGCCGAGCCGGCTTATTGCAATTTCTGATTTCGCGACACTCCATTTCGCACCGCAGGTCAAGGGTATCTCGTCTGTGTCAACGCCCCTCGCTTCAGTCTCCAAACGAGACCGGTATTTCGCCTCACACCTCAACCGAATACCTAATTACTAGGGGGCGGATTTTAATGAAATGCCATTTTTTCCTTTTCACTTTAGAACAATGCCATTTAATATAGAAATTCATTTTATATTTCACGAAACGAAATAACCTTCTGTTATGTCATTATTTTTGCATTTTTTGTTTATTTCAACTAATAAGTTATTTTGATCCTTTGAAGTCATTTTTAAAGCATTTCCGCGAATTCCATCTATTTTCCATACATTTTAATGATACTTGCTTCAAACAATATTTACGAGATGCAGTAAATGTTCGACATAAAATTCCTGAGTAGCCAATTCGATTTCTTCACTCGTATATTGAAATGTCAGTTTTGTGAGTACTAGGTAATCTAAGGTTTCTGTGACGGCTATCGACGTCATTATCAGTTCGGCTGATTTCGCGATAAATAAACGTAGGTATTTTCTTTTAAAAACAGTCCAAACCAAGTGTTTGCAAGCTGAGTTGACTTGAACAAAAGGAAAAAGCGTCAATTACATCAGTAAAATATCCAAAAGCTTGAGTTGTCCATCTGATATGGTTTTTGATCAATTTTTTTACGTCATTTTTCATTTTAAAATCTTTTTAAATGCATTTTATTGATCATTTGTGGCAGTGTTTTAGGTCATCAAAATCCGCCCCCTACTAATTACAAAACCTTTCCTGTCATTGTGAGAACATTACCTTGCCCAAATAGAACCAATGAAACTGCCTCATTAATTTGGAAATGTTTATTGTGTTTTCAAGTAAAATTAAGATTTTGTTGAAATGTAACAATTTTTAGAAATACATTAATATGTGATCTTATATTTTTGAAGAGGACTTACTTGAAATGCAGTTTTAAATTTAAGAAATATAACAGAAAATTAGAACATTTGGCATCGCCCAATTTTACTGTGGAAGTGGTACCAGGTACTCCCGCTCTGACTCTCAGTTCTTGTGGAGAACGCTGTATCTACAAAACCGGCCACGATCCGCATGCTATCTTTCTTTCCCATCTCTCTCCGGAGACTGACACTGCTACGAACTGGTCACTCCACCTTTGACTAAAGAAAATTTAGAAATTTTGGGTTAACGCGTTGGAAAGTTCATAAACAGGAAAGGACCCATCATTGGCAACTGCTCTGTGTTTTACCCTATCCAGACCTCACCAACTATAGGTAAAGCCATACATGATTTCGAAAAGATTACGAATAAGAAGGGACTGCTTCGACAGCTACTGGTTGGCTATTGCTTGCAACATAACTGCAGGTTATATCCATGCACTGAAATCGTCAATTGACTCGTTTACGTTAGCACACTTATTCGTGGCTTCGCCACTTTCTTGCAATGCCAAAGTCCTACTTGTCATTCATTTATTTTCCAACATGTCATACTGGTCCCTTCTCAGAGTAACTCCTTCTACACCACTATGCAAAGCAAATGTTAATGGTTTAAGTCCAATGTAAAGGGATGCACAACAACTATCTACGAGTTGTCAAAATGGAGATTAAATATCACCAGTCGGAGATAGATTGCACTGTTTTAATCAATTCACAGATGTCCTGATAAATAACTGCCTACCAATCTACCTAACCATTTCCGAATTTCAACCCTAAAAAACAAACTCACACCAAAACTTAGGTCTCTGTTTGAAACAAAATCTTTGAACACACACACACGGTAATAGCGCACAAAGATCGCAATGTCTTTGCTTCACTGTGCCGTTCACGGGGCGGCCAGGCGATGGGGCGGCGGCGGAGGCTTCGGTCGTCGCGACGGGCGCGGCCATCGCTCGGAAATTCGCCTTCACTTGGCCTCGCTGCGCGGACCTTCGCCCGGCGGCGACTCACCTGGTGCTAGGGTATCCTAGGCGCGCGGTCGGGCGGCGGCGGTGGCGGCGGCGGCGACGGCGGAGCCCCTGCGCGCGCTGGGCTGGAGCGGAGCAGCTTGCACCTCGCCTCTCGCACCCTGGTCGGCCTCGCGCGGGAAAGTGTACGCGCGGCGCGCCGCCCCGCAGCCTTATAGACGCGGTCCGCGGGGGCGGAGGGGGGCGCCCACCCGCGGGAGAGCGGCGCCGCTCGGGGAGGAGGGGCCGCTCGCGGATGGGGTTTCCAGGGCTGGGGGGAGGTGGCAGTGTGGGTAAGGATGGGGTGGTGCTGGAATGGTGTGGGTGGGGATAGGGTGGTGTGGGTGGGAATAGGGTGGTGTGGTTGGTGATGGGGTGGTGATGGAGTAGTGTGGATGGTAATGGAGTGGTGATGGAGTAGTGTGGATGGTAAATGGAGTGGTGCGAGTGGTGGATGGGTTGGTGTGGATAATGGATGATGGGTGGGAATAGGGTGGTATGGGTGGGGATAGGGTGATGTGGGTGGTGATGTGGTGTGGGTGGTGATGGGGTAGTGTGGGTGAGGATAGGGTGGTTGATTGGTTGGTGATGGTGTGGTATGGGATGGTGTGTGCTGGAATGGTGTTGGTGGGGATAGAGTAGTGTGGGTGGGATAGGGTGGTGTGTTGGATTGGGTGGTGATGAATAGGTGGATGGTAATGGAGTGGTGATGGAGAGTGGGATGGTAATGGAGTGGTGCGAGTGGTGATGGGTTGGTGTGGATAATGGGATGATGGGTGGGGATTGGGTGGTATGGGTGGGGATAGGGTGATGTGGGGGGTGATGTGGTGTGGGTGGTGATGGGGTAGTGTGGGTGAGGATAGGGTGGTTGGATTGGTTGGTGATGGGGTGGTATGGGTGGTGATGAAGTGGTGTGGGTGAGGATAGGGTGGTTTGGTTGGTGATGGGGTGGTATGAGTGATGATGGGGTGGTGTGGGTGGAGATGGGGTGGTTGTGGGTGGTGATGGGGTGGTGAGGGTGGTCATGGAGTTGGTGTGGGTGTAGTTGGTGATGGAGTAGTGGGAGGTATGAGCGGTGATGGGTTTGGAGTAAGCGGGGATGGGATTAGTTTGAGGGTGATTATATTGATGATGGGGTTGATGTGAGCGGAGATGGGATTGGTATGGGTGGTGATGGGGTTTATGTGGGTGGTCATTGGTTATTGAGGGCGGTAGTGGGGTTGGTATGGGTGGTGAAGAGTTGGTTTCGCTGATGACAGAACTGAAGTGGATGGCTCTGGTGTTGGTGTGGGTGGAGATTGCGACCACCATACTGAACCATGGATGGTGATCTAGTTCTTGTAGTGACGATTTCGGTGGTGGGGAGTAAATACGTTGATAAGAACGGCAGCGTGGAAGTGAAGGTGGTAAGGAGATGGTGGCTGAGCTCTGCATGGTGATTCGATCATAGTTATCGAAGGATACTGCAATTTCTTGGCGGCAGTTGGACCAAGATTTCTTCGATGAAGACAATGATGCTGGGGAATGATGTATTGCTTGGTCAATGATTATGATAAGGGTAAAAGAAGTTGCGTAAGTGGTGGTGCATGAAGTAGTAGCGGTGACGTCAGATGGTTGAGGTGACGGTGGATCCAGTGCATTGGTCGATAGTAATTATATGTAGCATCGACAGTTGAGGTCTTGGTAGGAGGTGATGGAAGGCACTGTGCAGGAGGGTTTGGGTCATGGTGCCCAGCAATTGCAACAGCAGCAGCGGCAGTAGCGTTGGCGCAGGTTGTAGTGGGGAGAGGGTTGTGTTGGTGGAGGAAGCGGAGAGATTAAATTACGACTGTGGTGGAGGAAGTCGGACCGCAGTGAGTGGAGGCAGTCTCTCGACATGCTCCAGGGAAGGGTGAAACGACTACCTGAAAAGTGCTAGTTCAAGTAGAGGAGATATGCATTTTAGGTTCGTGT
This sequence comes from Acheta domesticus, assembly GCA_031308135.1. NCBI lineage: Eukaryota > Metazoa > Arthropoda > Insecta > Orthoptera > Gryllidae > Acheta > Acheta domesticus. Next base: position 50,818,368 of record JAHLJT010004567.1, read on the forward strand.
GTGATTTGAATGCATTGGAAATGGAAACGGGTATCAAATTGGGAGGGGGATCGAGCCACGAAGACGTAGTTCCAAAAGCGCAGGTAGTGGGTCCTTTTTTTCCTTGTCGCGTCAGCAACCTGAAAGGATACGTAGATAGTATACCTGAGTGGAGGATGGAAGCGGTAGGTGAAACGAAGGGTCGTTCTGAAGAGAAAGGGATACTATCAATTTCTATCGGGGGACGGGAGGAGGTGAAGAATGATCGGCATTAATGTATACGCTTTCTGTCAGTTCAAGAGAAGGATGCATCTAGGACAACGCTCTAACAGGGTTCTCATCAAAGGAACGTATAATAAATCAAAAGAATTGCACATTTATAAGAGAAAAAGCGAGATAAGGAAAGGTAAGCCAGGCGAATTCATAATTGATTGTATTGCGACATCTGATGTCAATAAACTTTCACATAATGTGAAAAGAAGGAATATTATTAGAAGATAATAAATTTCATGAAATGCTATGGAATAATGGAGTTAACGTTGGTGGGTTGCATAAAAGGGTTGTTTGTTCCACCGAATCGCGACTTCAAAAAGGATTTAGCGTATAATTCCTTTTGGCGTTTGGAAAGCTAAACACCTGTTCGTTTACACTTCGGTTATGCATATTTGACAGAATAAATTTAAAGACTGAATAAACTATGAGTTGCTTGATCGATCAACATTATAATTAAGAACTATTAAAATGGTTCTGGAGTAAGCGAGAGTGTGTACGAGTTCCTCGTTTGTTCTCATTGCTCTTTGTTTATTTGTAACTTTCCATACGTTGAAGTGGGTTAAGTGCCACCGTGAATCGGCTATGGATCAAGAGTGCCAGAGTGTGTTGGACACACCTTGACATTTCACGAAAGCTACTGTTTCCACGATAATTAATGTACTTTCGCCCGACAAGGCCGGAAAACATGTTTAACATATTAAAGTAATATTCTAGAAATTTAGCATGTTGGTTCGTCCTAGTGATAATAAATTGGCGTTTTCCTTTGTTACCTATTTAAAAAAAACAAAAAAACAACAAGAATGCACGTTATAATGTGTATACATTTCAGATCTTCCAGGCAAATGCAAAAAATTATTCCATTATGTTGCACTTTCAGACTTTCTTGATAATTAGCAGTATTCATTGAATTGTGTGTAAGAAAGCCAACAAATTACAATATCACGGATTGGTACTTCCGAACGTTGCATTGACCTTTTTGCATAGTAATTGGATAATAAGCAATTTTCGTTGAAATGGCGCAATACAATTGTTGGAATGAAATACATCAATTCGTACTCGTTGACTCGAAAGACCATTGGAACCCCTTTAATATAATCTTCCAAATACTCCTTCATCTCAATACGTTCCTAGAATATTGGAAACACTGGTGAACAGTTTTTAATTATTTTGCTGTAGATATCATCAAAGCACTAGAAAAGCGATACAAATTAAGTGAATAAATATGTTGAGAGAATAGTATTTTTACTCCTAAACATTTCAAAAGATAGTTCACAAGGCAGGTGGCATGCAGAGTAAAGCATTGTCTTGGACCACGAAATAAACGGCTCCGTTCAGAATGACACCACTCACCTGACAATTTTTGATATTTTTAATTTTCTTACACATTGACGATATGTTTAACTTCTTTCCCTAAATGGATCTCGTTTTCTAAGAAGTCAATCGACGTGTCTAATTTGGATATTAATCTAGCATGTCCTTAGTTGGCGGATCATCTAGTAAGTTATCCTCCAATTAGTAATATCCTTGGCGTAAATAGCAACATTCTCCTTGAGAGTACGTTTGTGATTATAAAATCCTTAGGGAAGGATACATCTATGTATTGGTGAATAGTTACCACCGCCAATCGTGTATAATGTCATGTTCATTTACAAGTGAGAGACCTCTGGGCCTTGATGTTACCGGCATATGCATCAAGGGGTCCAAAAATCAGGTAGACGTGCCATCACGACCTCCGCGAGTTCCTGCGGGCCTTCGGTGGGACTCCGTAATCTCCATCCCTTCTGACACACTTTCTCCCAAACAATCCTTTCTTCTCGAGGAGGACTCTCGGGACGCCGGCGCAGTGTTTTTGGATAAGGCCCTCATAACAAGCGCGGCGGGCTGGCTGCGGGGCGGGGCGGGTGTGTGAGAGTGATCCAGAGGTATCCGGAGCGGCACGTGGGAAGCGAGTCGCGACCCCGGGAAGAGGGGCGCGGGGTCGCCGCGCCTCGGGCCCCTATCTCCTCACCCCCGACGCCCCCCGACGCCCCGCCGCGAGCCCCGACGGCAGCAGGAACTGCCGCGGCGAGGCGAGGCGAGGCGGCGCCGCCGTAAAACTTAAGCACGGCGGTGTAGGCGCGCCCCGAGGCCACGCCCGGTGCGGGGGCCGCGATGCGGCTGTTGCCGCTGCCACCGCTCTCGCTGTCGACGGCGCGGCGCGGCGCGGCGCGGCGCGGCTGCCGGCGCTTGTTAAATACTTCGATTTTTCTATAGTGGCTGAAGTGCTTGCGTTTCATTTTAGTTTCAACACAACTTAAGAACTTCTATATTAGATTCTTTTAATCATGCTATATTAACAATAGTATTACAAATTTGTTGTACCCTTGTTACAAACTCAAGACTTCGACTTGTTCAGCTCCGGATAGTGCGTCAATCTTGATTTCTCAAAAATATGTAACTAATAAACATTTTACGTGTTCATATGGCAATGAGTGTTAATTATTGATATGAGGTAAATATTTATTAAACAGCTCCATGGTACTGAATCATCAGTACATATTTATCAAATAGCTCCATTGTACTGAAGCATCAGTACAGTGGCAGATGACGGTAGGACATTATTACACCTCCTGCTTTATAAAATGAAGCTTTTTAACAGTGGTAAGCACATTTCTGAGGTCACGAGCCCCGTTGAGAAGGACCTTCGCGAATGAATTAAAAATATTCAGTTTGGAAGGCAGGAGGTGTAACAATGACATAACGTCGTCGGCCGCTACAGAAAAATCGAAGTATAATCGTGAAACTGCGGATGAATTGATGCTGAGCAGACAAAGCACTTGCTCAGGGTCTCCGAAGGATACAGGATTGCGGACTAACCCCAGTTTTAGGCATTTTTAATTTTTTCGTAAATACTATGAATAAACATATTTAAAGAGTCAAATATATAAAAAATATGATTGTCGCTAATAATGTTAATAATTTAACGAAAATCCTTTTTTCTTTTTAGACAATGCACTAATTAAAAATTAATTAATTTTGTTTACCGGTGTGAACAAAAAAATCAATATATTTATGTGTGATACATATATTTCTGATAATTGACATTATTAGATCATTCCATGTCAAGTAGTCTAGGACTCCCATCTTGCGACCATCTTGGATTTTTATGAAATTTTCTATACCGAGTTCCACATTTCTCAAATGTATTTTTTGTAGCTTCACAGATGAAATCGTTTTTTAGATATATTGGTTGGTTTGAACCCGTGTAGAGTCGTTGTCCAGTGTGACTATAAGATTTTTGCAACTTTCGGAAAATACCCTGTTTTGGGTAATTTTCGTAGAGTCATATAGTATTTTTTAACTTTTTAACTTAATTAATGAAGTAATCAGAAGAGATTGAAATTACGCATTGAGAAATAATGTAATTATGCTATTTTATAAGCCTGGCAGTTTTACTTTTCTTTCTTGATTATTAAGAAATATAAATTCAATGATGCAATCTGGAATTTTTAACATTATTTTTTCGGTGATTCTTCTGAAGTTTACCCGCAGAGTATTAATAAAGGAATAAATATGATAATTATAAAATATTATTAATGAAGGAATATTAATAAAGGAATTTATTGAATAGAGGGAAGAAAATAACGTTAGTTTCATTGGTTTTAAATAACGTACAGAAGGAAATCATGTGTCCTAAATTTGCGACAAGTATATAGTCCTCTGTTCAACGACACTACTTGTGGTAAAGAAAGCGTTGTATTTCAAAGACTTTTATTTTTATGAAGCTACAAATTCATTACAGTTTCTTTCAGACATGTGGGACTCGGCTTACATAATTTCATGAAGATAGATGATTGGATCGTGAACACCTTTTCAAAAATAGACTTCGTATGGAATAACGCTACCGTTAAATCTAATATGAAATATGTAATGAATATAGATTAATTGTAAAATGAATTGAAAATAATTTCTCAACTGTAAAATTTAAAAATATCTTTATAGTTCATGTTCATACTAATTTGTGTTGAATACGAGTGTTTTCAATATTTTATCACTGTCAGGGGATTTCATAGTTTAGTCACGCGGAAAGACCCCGAATATATTAATCCGGCCCTGCGAGATACAAGTTACTTGGAACGAAAGCCGAATCTGACGAATAAACTCCGTAAATTAATGTTCTTCTAGGAGATTAGTTTTCAGCTTTACCTTGTTATCCTTGAACAGTCTCTGAGAATGTTTTTTTCGACTAGAGAGGCTTCAGGCTTACGTGGTTGGCCATCTACATAGTTTGCATCTCAAAATATGTAATAAGCCTTGTCAACAAATCGTAGTGCATTAAAAATCATAAAAGTGGATTCTCTTCTAATATGATAATTAATTTATTAATAGAATTTACAATTAAAATATTTAAAAAAACGCAGAAAATATTTCGAGGTGTTTTACTCCATATCTTTGCATAACTAAGATTTGGCGCCAGTAGCCAAAATCAATTGGACCTATTTAAAAATCGGGGATAACTCATACACTAACACATAAGGCATCTGAGAATATTATTAATACCTTTAAGAAATGTCTGCAAAAGAGTTACTTGTCACAAATTTACATCACGACTGAGTGAACGAGAAATTTCTTAGGAAGTATAAATTGTGAGAAATCGCTCACACCCTTAGAATTCTCATCGTGGACCCATCTTGTTCATTACGAACGATTTAATTATAATTTGAACAACGACGTAGGAGAATGGGAACAATGATGTCACTGTACCGTAGATTGCACTACAATCATGTGAATGAACTGAATCTCTCACTTGCCATTTTCCAAACTCAAGAGAAACTCAGATTTAGTAGGGAGAGTGGGCATGACAGCCTCACCACTTAAAACCACTTGGAAATTTAATTCTTTCTGTGCTATATACCCGCGGATCTGACACTCTTCGCTTTCGTAGCTGTGGTCAGTGTAGCGAAACGAAGTCCTCTTCACAACCTGGCGTTTCCGACCTCCTTATCTCCAGCGCCACATACAGTACTTGCACTGAGAAAAGTACAAACACATATCTCTGCTCTTTCAATTTTTGTAACCTCATACACTATTACTATCAGATCAGTAAACCATTACCCTATCATTGCAGTTAATATTCTATGTTATTAACCTGGACTTACCAGTCTACAACCATAATGAATCAACAAAGTAAAGATTTAAAAAATTTGGGAAACCGAGTAAAATTTGAATAGGACTTCTTGGGGTGACCATTTTGTTTAAGGGTTTACTTACATTAACGGTCATTTTTTTCGTGAACAATTGATAACCCCATTCGATAGTGTAAATATTCCTTCTTTTCCTAGTTTAACTTATCTTCGACAATCGCAACGTCCTGATAAGATTGCGATTCTGTTGCTGCAAAAGAAGACCACCGGTGGATATTACAGTACACTCAGAACCTTCGTACGCCAGAACGTATTGTCAGATTTCGTAGTAGATAAGGTACTCATATCTAGAGTTGCTTATTTTGCGGGGTGATTAAATTATGTTTAAGAAGAGTGCAGAAATGCTTCCGGTATTATGTAAATCAAGTGTGATTAAATATAACGCTAGCTCCCTTCATTGCAAAGAGCAAAATTAAGAAGATTCCCATACTCTCCTAGCCCCCGTTAAGCGACCATGTATTCTAACGACCATTTTTCTCCGGAACCATGAGTGAGTGCCCTCTTAAGACAGGTTTCAATCTGTTATGTTTCCAAATCTACGACCCTTGATTATCATCAAGAGGCCACTTCCACCGTTTTCCGCGGCTGGAAAGAAGATTTACACCTGTTCACGAACTGCGTACAACACCCGTCCGCCGGCCCGGATCCACGGAGGATCCGCCGGCGCCGGCGAGACGGAGTTTCCATCGCCAGCAAGAACGTCCGTTGTTTCCGCGCTGAATCCCAGGGCTGCCGGGATGGCGGGGGCGGCGGCGGGGGCGGGGGGGGCGGCGGGGCCCAAGGCGCCGGAGTGCGGAATCGGGCCGCCACCTTCGGATCTGGAGCGTCTCGCGGACGCCGCCGCCTCCGCCCCTTCCAACTCCGCTGGAGCTTCTGCCTGCTTCCAACTGCTTCGCCACCTCGTTACTACTATCACCTTCAAAGTTGATAAGGAGTAAGCTGGTAATGAAGTAATAATAATAATAATAATAATAATAATAATAATATTCGTGCCTATTTGTGGATGTTGCTGTACCTTGCGATCAAAACGTCGATACCAAGGAGGCAGAGAAACGTCTTAAATACAAAAGTTTGGAAATCGAGATCAGCCGAATGTGGAGCGTAAAGACACAGGTCGTACCGATAGTTATCGGAGCTCTGATATTTGTTCCGCAAAATGTATGTAAGAACGTGGCTAAACTCCCAGGTAGGTCAAAAGACTGGGAAGTGTAAGAAATTGCTTTATTTGGAACAGCTCACATTTTGCGCAAAGTATTATAGAGGCGCCGACAGTCCCTAGATCTGCTCCTTAGGTAGCTGATTGCAACCTGGAGTAGATTTTATTTTGAGCCGACTCACAACCTCTTTAGTCGTATTATAGTCGAATAATAATAATAATAATAATAATAATAACAACAACAACAACATTGAAGAGTGTGAGACCATCTCGAACGACACAATGAAACATTGAAGAGTGTGAGACCATCTCGAACGACACAATGAAAGAGAGAATTCGCAGGGAGTATTATAGACGAGTGAGACTTGTCCTGCAGTCCGCTCTGAACTCAAGGAATAAAATATCAGCAATAGGTAGTTTGGCGGTGCCTGTAGCCGAATACAGTTTCGGACTAGTAGACTGGACTGAACAGGAAATTCGTATCATGGATCGAAAAACCAGAAAACTGCTTACAATGCATCATGTCGCCCATCCCCGAGCTGATGTACATAGACTTTATGTTTCACGTAAGGAAGGAGGAAGAGGCCTGAGACAAATGGAAGCCTCCTGGCACAATGCAATAACCGGGATGGGAAAGTATGTAGTCAGTCATCAAGATGACCCACTGATGAGGCAGGTCATGAAATCTGACCGAAGAATGGGAAACAGAGGCATTGTAAGTGTAGCAAGAAGCATTGCGAACAAGACTATGCAAGACACCCAAAATGACAGAGACACTGAACTTCTGATGCTACTTAACATGAAATTTGAGACAGAAAATGTTAAAGAAATCGTGGAGAGACAAACCACTCCACGGACAGTATCTAAAAAGAATGGACAAGGTGCAGATCAATAAAGATCAATCATTTATGTGGCTTAAAAGGGGAAGAATGAAGCCAGAATCGGAAGCACTTGTAATAGCTGCCCAAGATCAGGCCTTCAGAACACGACATTATGATAAAGCGGTTCTCAAAATTTCCCAAGATGATAAATGCCGCATTTGCCAGGAACAAGTAGAAACCATTGATCGTATTGTCTCAGCTTGTCCAATCCTAGCAAAGACTGAATACGTGAAAAGACACGACAGGGTGTGTAGCTACCTCCACTGGCAGATCTGTACCGCTCTCGAAGTTCCGAACACATGCCCCAAGTGGTACGAACACTCACCAAAACCGGTGACGTCTGTTGGATTGTGTACGATATTGTACGACCAACAAATTCAAACTGATCGCACGATAGCAGCAAACAAACCGGATATTGTTATCAGGGATTTGGAGAACAAATCGTGTTTACTTGTCGATGTTGCTGTACCTTGCGATCAGAATGTCGTTACCAAAGAGGCAGAGAAACGTCTTAAATACAAGAGTTTGGAAATCGAGATCAGCCGAATGTGGGGCGTAAAAGCACAGGTCGTCCCGATAGTTATCGGAGCTCTGGGATTTGTTCCGCAAAATTTGTGTAAGAACTTGTCTAAATTCCCAGGTAATCAAAAGACTGGGAAGTGCAAGAAATCGCTTTATTTGGAACAGCCCACATTTTGCGCAAAGTATTGTAGAGGCACCGACAGTCCCTAGATCTACCCTTTAGGTAGCTGGTTGCAACCTGGAGTAGAGCCGACACATAACATCTTTAGTCGTGATTTAGAGGAATAATAATAATAATAATAATAATAATAATAATAATAATATAATAATAATAATGACAACAACGCCTTTTAATAACATCTTATGAGTTTTGAATCTGATCATGATAGAACTCTTTACATTGGCTAGCATATTTCGGAATAGTAATAATTTACAGATGAAATTTATTGATTGCGATTGGCATTCACATAATCTTCAAACATTGAAAGATCTCACCTCGCATTTGGAATGCACCAACTTTTCATTATTCACAGAGCCGCTAATGATTAATCTTTGCCATATATTTTTAATTTTTTATTATTCTCCCAAGAAGTCATCGCCGTTTGCGTCTCATTTCCGCAACTTCCCTTCCCCTATGTTTTCGTGTCGATTTCACTACTCATTCATTTCCTCTTCCCAGTCGCCCATCGCAGTCTTTTCTCACTGAAACTACAACTGTCCCGGTGAATTTCGCCGCCGTCGTAGCCACGTGTAGAGACCGTATCCGCCGCCGCCGCTGCCAGCGCACGCTTCAAGACGTCCAGCTTCCGGCACGCGTCCCGTCGCGCACCGTTTTCACGCCGCGGGGGGGGGGGGAGGGCGCGGGACGGGAAGGACGCGCGCCGGGAAAGCACGCGCCGCCGCCCGGGGCGCGTCGGCCGGCGCTCGCGGCGCAGAGCCGCCTGGCGTCCTACCGAACTGGAACCGTCAGCTCGAAGGCCGCGTGGCCACGCTCCGCTCCGGACGCAATCGGAGACCGGGAGCGGGCCCGCCGGGAGGTTGCGGAGCCGGGCCGACCAGCTGAAAGCGAACGGATTCGGGGGAGCGGTGGGGGACGCGACACGCCCTGGCGGGCGGGCGGGCGGGAAGGCGGCGGCGCGCCAAAGGCAACGGCGGCGGCGGAGGGTCGGCGACCGGGCGGACGCGCGCATCCAGCGGGCCCACTTTCTCCGGCGACGCCCGCAAGGGCAAGGCCAGCTCATCTCGCGCCCGACGCCCTCGGCGCGTCGGCGGGCGGAGGTGGGCGGGGCCGCGGGCGGAGGGCGACGGCTGCGCGGGTGGGCCCCGGTACTCCCCCCCTCCCCCGCAGCAGCCGGTCACGCGCCCTCGGGCCCCGGAGGTGCAGGTTGAACCGGCTTCCAGTGGGAGGAGGCCTTCGAATATCGGCTTCCCTTCCGTTCCGGAATATTGGCCATATCGGATGTACAATACATCATTCGCCTAATGTGGATATATACAAATTGCAAAAACAATACAAAAGTCGCTTACACTCGCAAAATTATGTATCTACATTCAAAAAAGTGAATAGAGGTGGGTAATATTTTATTTCTTCTAAATGCTTTTATGAATGAGCTGAACAAATGTAATATCTTTGAAAGGCCAGCTTCTATTACAGGAAAGCATTTTCAATTCCATAATTGCTTAAAAATTTTCGAGTATCTTACTCTCCAAGATTTAAAAAAAAATAAAACACGGTGTTTTGTGCTACATTTTTATACGTTTATATTGTCAACGTTCTCGTTTTGAATCTTATCGATTTCTTTGTATTGATGTCTATACTAGTACATAGAAAACTAATGGTGCAACAGAATGGCACAACTCTCTCGTTCCAGTTAGTTTTCTAAAATCTTTCGTCTCGGCTAGCGTTTCGAGATTGCCAATTCTTTTCCCACCTGCTACCTATGCCCTGACGCCTAAAAGACATATGTTTCACATTTTGTTAATTTTTCCCTTCCCTAATGGTAGAATTGAAATATAACTTTAAGGATATTAAAGGAGTGTAAAATCTGGTCCTGTATGCAAATTGTACTTAAAATATCGCCGTTTCCAGAGAATGTCGTTCGCGCGTTTCTGAGAATGCGCAATTTTCAGCTCAATTTCACAGAAAAGTTTTGAGTTTTCGAGAAACTTATTAGAAATCATTTCAAGCGTTTGTACTAAAAAATGCAATAGTGTATAAAAATGCACGTAATGTAAATATTAAATTAATTAAAATGCAAAATAATGCACATGATGTAAATATTTGAGGTGACATATTAAAAAAATACATTTGTGTGATTTTTCAAAAATCAAAAGAAAACGAAGAAATGTAATGTCATTCAGTGCATTGAACAACATCCCGTAAAAAAGTTTTTTTTAAACAATGGAACTGCTTTTGGGAAAATCTTATTTTTAAAATTGCCTTGCACATACAACTACCCATAATTTGAATCGGGTGGTGATACAACAGGAGTTACTTCATCGCTTTACTTCTAAATTTGCAAATTTCCGAAAATTCAGAGAGTTCAAAGAAAATGAGAACTGCACCATTCTTTTAAACGTCAATTTTATCCGTGGAAAGATATTAAAAGAAACAAATTGGATTTTTTTTGGAAAATGTGACATTTTATAATTACAAACAGAAAGTATGAGAAAACGACAGATTAAAAACAATGTACATGACCTTTTTTAAAGAGCTTTTTTACAAACAGATTTTGTCTAAGGCAAAAAAGCTATCTTTAACTTTGTAGTTTTCAAATGTTAACTTTTTGCAATTTTCGCCAGTATACAGTTCGCCGGAGATGAGACGAGCACCAATTTTATTACCGTCTTTTGATATATTAAAAGAGAAAATGTAAAGAAAAACTTTTGAGCCATTTTTGAGAAAATAATTGTTTAAAACATCTTAAATATTGTCTACACTTCGCACAAAATTACGCCAAAACTACTAATATTCCCGAAAAAATGTACATGACCTTATCACAAGATCTGCCAATAAAGAACAGATACGGAAAAAAATCTCTATCTTGCTTATTGTAGAGATAGGAAGACGCAGATACAATTTGAACTTTTGCAATTTTCGAAAAACGTTTAGTGATTACAACGAAAATGAGACCTACACCGTTCTCTTAAGCGTCCTTTACGCTATCTGGGGACAAAGTTTAATCAACAAACTTGGAGTCATTTTTTGAGAAAATTTTGAAAATGTTTTTGAGGTTTCGTGTAAAGAACCTCCAAAATCAAAATATCCGCTTCAAACTCAGAGGACCTCGAGTTCCTTTAAATCGATTGAGGAATATCAATTTTGAAAAAACAAAAAACCAAAACGACTGAGCGCTTTAGGTCTAGCGTTGACCACACACAGTGAGACGGACAGAAAGACATATTGCCGTCAATCAATTTTTCGGAATCAGGGATCAAACATGGATTCTATACGTGTTAGAGGAAGCAATTTACTTCATATAGAAACAAGATTTATCCACTTTTTCGTTACCAGGGCCAGGCAATAAGATTCTTTGTGTCGTAAATTTGCATTTTCCTGCGCACGGTTACAATACTTTCTCTTCTTACGAAGTAAGGAGTTTACTTTCTGTATCTGATATAAATTCCAGTTAACAGTCATTTTGAGAAAAATTTGAAAATATTTCATGTAAAGTGTCTTTAAAAATGCTTCATGTAAAGTGTCTCCAAAAATTAAAATATCCGTTTTAAATTCAAGGAGTCACGATATCAATCAGATCGATCGGAGAATATTAATTTTGGTGAAGATCCTTGTCTCGACTTAGCGGCTAGATACGTAGATGGACGGACTGGAGCGACGCGACGTACAGATTGACGATTTGCTGTAAACCAATTTTTTCTGAACCAAGGACCCGTCCAAAACGTGAATACGAATTTTTCTGCCAAGAAATCGTCTTTTTTCGCAGCAACATTACATAACTTTCTCTATACTACGTATGTACAACACGAGAAAGTCAAAACATTTCTTTTTCTTGTGTATTTCTCTTTCAACCTGAGAACAGCATCGAATAGCAGCATATTAATTTTATCTGATCATTTTGTCTTGATTAAATGGGATAGTGCTTCTTGATCAGGATGATTATCGAATCCATAATTCGTTCAACGAACTCATATCCGTTTTCCTCCTGTATTTCTCTCTGCGATCCTTTCAGGGCTGGCCAGACTAACAACCTTAGTAATTATTGACATTACTTTCACCTCGTACAAACAGGTGGGTCGGTCCTTAGGAATCTCCATAATTTGAGGTTCAGTATGGGAGCTTCTGAGAATTTTGAAGTTTCTACACACGAAACCTCCAGTTTCATTCACGAAAATATGATTAACTCGTTGAAATAAAATGATGGTAAGAAAATTGGAGTCATACTTTATAAGCAAGGCATCAATTTCTTAGACAGTTCGAGAATCTAGACTCATGTTGACAATGCCAAATTATGTATTAATGCAAGACTTCCATTCATACTCTTCTACATTAGCTGCACATAATACCGTACACTAAGAATATTTTGATATTTGAAATTGGCATTTTATATTTGCCAGTCCAACGATTTGTAAGTTTACAACCGACGAGTCACTAATAAACTACTATTCGCTTAAAACCATTCTTTATATACTACATATTCGAAATGTCAGTGGTATTATTCTGCAGATAGTTCAAATAATGAGGATATTATTCAGCAAGCTTCATGAAAATGCAGAAGCGATATATTATAATGGAGGTCAACTCAACTACCAGAGCGATATTTAAATATAGGTCTCAGAGTTAGTAACGTAGCTGCCGGGTGAATGTAGCCACAGAAAGCAAGAGCAAGTTGAACAAGTCCAAACATCCTAGGTCACGCTGCCACGTCATGACATTCAAGGGCAAACGTTTCGTTAAATCCCTCTCGTGCTGCTCACAATTGAAATCGGGTGATCTGAAATGACTCACTTCGAAAGATCCAGCCGTCCTGATTGGCTACAGATCTTCGATAATTTCTCGTTTTTGAATGAATGAATGAATCCAAAATAGACTTAACAATCCCAGTTACTATCTATGTCACAAAAATTCGACCATTAAGCTCCCGCTTCTCAAAAATATGAAACATTGTCATTTTTTTTCTAAGCAAGGGTAGGTAATGCAATGTAATAAACGATAGAGGAATTAAATTTTTATTAATTGATTACGAAAGAACGAATAGTGAATATATTTGAATAAAGATTATGTATTATGTATGCTCAATTATATTTATAGCTACGAATCACGCAGTAGAGCAGTCACGAACAAATATTTTGTTATACTCATCATAATATGTTGAAAGTTACAATTCCTTCCGCAATATTCGGTATCCTAAAGGAGGCAACGTCTAAATTCGGAGGACTCGCTACTTTCTTTCGAGCACCTCAGTATTGTCAAAAATATTTTTTTCAATAAATAAAGGATCAACGTTAATAGCTGATTCCGTGGAGGAATGATTATTTTCCCTTCATGATTCCCGCGTGAAAGACAAAAGCAAATTCCATATCGTCTCCTTCGTTTAAAAATCACCCAAGTCCAAGAAAGCAAATTTTTCATGAGAGAAAAAATTAATTTTAACTGAAAATATTTTTTAGAAACCAGAAAAAATCAGTCCTAACCTTTGGAGAACCAAGGTGCCTACTTCGCTTGCAATCTCGGGCGGTCAGGATTCGACGTGAAGTTATATCAATAAAAACTTCCTGACGATGCGTGCAGTATTCAGGAGAACAACCTTTTGCATTGTATGAATGTGCCAGTTCTTAAGGCCAAGCCTTGCAGACAATGAAGTTAGTTATTTAGAGATCAGTCCATTTGCAGAGATGAACGCAGGGACTACATCAACAGATACTAACCGCCACATATCGCTCAGTTCAATAGCCAAGGTCTGATATTTTCGCTTCTTCTCGGCAACGGAGGTAGCTGTGTTTCGGTCTAAAGGGATAGCTATGTCGACTATAATCCCTTTCCGTGAAAACTTGTCGACCCATATCATGTCAGGTTTGTTGGCTTCGACCCTGCGATCAGTGGTGACAGCAACATTCCACAAGAGCTTCCACCATTTCGTCTCCATAACTGAATCCGGCTTGAACTTGTAGTATGGGACCTCTGTACCATTTCTGATTTTGAAGCCAGGGCCTGATGGACTACCGCAAGCAACGTCGTTGTGCCGACTCAGGTATTCTGTTTGCACCAAAGCAGAGCACCCGCCCATTATGTGTTGGTGGGTTTCGCCGGGTTGGTTGCAAAGGTGGTAGCGGTCCTCTACACTCATACCCCCAATAACATATCTTTGGTAATTGCGAGTGGAAGTTAATTCGTCTAGAATAGAAATGGCGGAGCCTTCTGTCTCAGCAACGAGATCTGATTTTGTTAGCCAGGAGACTGACGATCCCATGTTCACTGCGTTCCCTTTGAGCTCAGCAGGAAACCTACCATGCAAACGCTTCTGGACCCACTCACTCAGCCTATCTTCTTTGATGATACATGTTATCTCAGAGTCTGTTTGATTCAGGCTCAGTGGGGTAAAATTATAGTGTGTGGCACAAATTGATTCATGCACAACCGTCGTTTTCTGAAGATTGTTGATTTGCTTTGCACACAAGGATCCAAAATCCAGAGGACCTCTACTTTCTTCGTTCCGAGGTAAGTATAGCCTTGCCATTGAACTGTTGGGATGATGCATGCGGTACTTAGTAACAGTGATCTTTTCGATTAACGTTCTGCAGTGCAGTTGTAGTCCAGTGAAGAACGCCGATTGTATAGACAGCCATAGGCACTGCCCATGTGTTGACAGCTGACACGAGGTTCTTTCCATTTAGAAGAGTTTTACAGATTTTAGTGACTCTTTGCAAGACTTTATTTTGAATATCACGCCTGTATTTATTATTATTATTATTATTATTATTATTATTATTATTATTATTATTATTTCATCATCATCATCATAGGTGTTGTGATTATTACGGGAGATATTTAATGAAAATTAGAGACACCAGTTTTCTTATCTAACGTATAAAGCTTTTCCAACATATTCGAGTTTACTGTATTACTGTGCAGAGATACAGAATTTGTTGACAGACTTTTGATGTGTTTAAAATCATATTCCCCAAATCGTTCACTAACATTCGTCATGTAATATAAAAACCGAGTAAAATAAGAATTTCGTATTTTTAGAGAAATATATATTCTAGTCGTTTGAATCACCATTCATCACTTCATTATATCCGTGAAAAGACAAAGTATCATATTTCTCAACTTTGTCGCAATGACCCAGACTGTTTCGGTATTGGAATAAGGAAAAGAAAAGTCCGAGGATGCTTCCGGCATATGCGATTACGATTGAAATAAGAGGCGTGCCGCTGTCGCAAGCTTGGCATCAGGCGTGAGGGCGGGCGAGAGGGAGGGCGGGCCCCGCGCCGCCGAAAATCTCTCGCCCCACGCGCGCGCGGCCCACCCGGTCTGCGTGAAAGCCCGGCTCTCCTCATAGCTCCTGCTTTCACGTCAGGACGTCCGACGGACGCCTCGCGCATTCGCAAGCCTGTGAAACCAGGATTCTGTATTGCCCACCCTACCTGTTTTCCAGCCAACCACTTCATTAGGCAGGAAAACGATGTTCATCAACGTAATATACACGAAAATCTTTCTGACTGTCACGTGTCGCAATAAAAATGTCCTGTCCCCGCGGGTTTACATTTGATGAAGTGTGAAGAAGTGAAAGGAGATTTTAATGAGCTCTGCCGAATACAGTTTTTCTGCTTCATTCAGGATTGGACTTAATTGAACGATTCGTCCTTTATGTGAAAGTAAATATTACACTGCGATTGATAAGAACAGGATCCTTACAGGACATTAATTGGAAACGATGGAGATACGTTTTTATTTACTGTATTATTTTAACATTTACTATACTTAGATTGTATCTTGCGCTTTTGATATTAATAACCTCGTTTAAATGAACAAAACTACCAAACAGTACATAACTGCAAATAATGAAATTTCTGAATGAACTTATATATTCTGAACAGGCGGTGAAAAGACAGTGAAATAGGTAGGCGACATCTACGTATATCAATCGCATGAGCTTGAAAGACGGGAAAGTTTGCTATGCAGTAATAATATATGTTTGAGGTATTCCATAATTGTTGAACATCGCCATTTATAAAGTATATCTTTTTTATAACTAACTTCGAAGGGAGACGGGTTAAAATTTGTTTATATTATGTTCCTTTATTCCATTACTTTCACAAATGTATCCCGATTTAAACGATTTTTTTCTTTTGTAATAAAGGTGTGATCTCCCGGTGATACCACGGTAATGAGTAATATTTCGATGGTGGAGTACAATGATAAAAATAATGAAGAGGACCAAAATTTTAATCGTGCAAACAATGCTAACGTCTAAAGAGTACTCAGAATTTTTTCCAAAATTGATATTTTCCCAAGGGTTTCTATTTACTTTAGGCCCGGCGAATTCGAAACTGAACTTTTAATTTTAGAGAGTTTTTTGTTTGTATCTCGTGTTACATTTTCAGAATTTTCAGGACTCTGCTCAGTTTTCTTTGCATTCCAATGAAGAAAATGGCACTTATAAATGAGTAAAAGTCCAGTTTCAATTCAAAACTCTGAATCTTAGAAAAAAGCAAAAGTTTACTTGTTTTTCGAACCTCTCCTACACCTTAATTACTAAAGCTAGAGACAGCGAAAAAATTAAGAATAAAATATTTCATTTACAGTTATTTAAAATATTATTTTCCACGTAATTTTTAATCAAAATACATTTTCGGAAAACGCGTCGATATTTTTTGGTAATCGGCTTTTTGGTAAGCGACATTTTTCTTTGAGCTTTTTGAATTAATAAAACATTGCAACGAACCATTTTGTAAACGCCATTTTCACTCAGATATCAAATTTTCAAGAGCTGATGACCTTTCTTCAGAGATAAGGAAGGGAAGGTGGCAATGGTTTCCGTAAAGCTGCTGAAAAGTTAAAAACTAAAGAAAAATGTTTAAAAACGAAAGCCACTTAAAATTTCTTGAAACAATATTAAAAGTAAGGATAACGACATTTTCAAAGAAATTGCACTTAAAATAATTGTCAAATCGAAATACTAAATGTGTTTTCGAAACCATTATTCCTTATTTCTAAGTGTTTTTTATAATTGGAATATGGTTTTACGTTTTCAATAGTTTACTTAGTTAACTTTGTACATCAATAAAGTGTCCACAAAGGGTACAAAGTGATACGCATTGATTGCAATGCGAAATGTCATTTTATAGACTTTATTTTCTCCAAGGGATACCTCCCATACAGTTAAATTTCTTCACAGAGTGAAATTACTATTAATCTCACGTGTTCCTTCTGATGTACTCCCTTTTTCGCACTGACGTTAGGGCGTGCTCACCGGAGCGTTAATTCTAGAGCAGACACATCCAATGAATGAAAACAAGTACTCGGAAAATCTGATTTTCATGCTACCCACATAGCACGTTGCCATTAGTTGTAACCAGTTCCAAGTGCCAAAGAGAATCCGAATAAAGGCTGAACTATACGGACACAGAAATCGTAATTAGCCCAGACAAGCGCGGTTAACCCATTTAACGGCGCAGCAAGTGGGAGACCTTCAAAAGCGGGGGACAATCTGAACATGTGGACCAGTTTTGTGGATTGGAGGTATTTCGGTGGGCCGAGTACCGTCGATTAGAATGCCTGGACCGCGTGGTTTTCCTTTTGCGGGCCCCGCCCTGCGCGGCGCCGGACGTCCTGGCCGTGGCCATGCCAGCCGCCGCCGCCGCGCCGCGCCCCGGGCGATGGGTGGTGCCCACCTGGGCACCGCTGCGCTCCCAGCCTCGCACGGCGGCCATAAAGCAGGCAGGAAGAGAAAAGGAGAATGTTTATATACGACGGGTGCTGAGGTTCCATTAGTGCATTAATCGGAGTAGCCAGGGGAGGGGAGGGAAACGTACGTGCGAAGCTCTGCGAGTTTGAAAAAAATTCATTAATTTTTCGGGGTAGCTCCTAGTAGTAGCATGAAGCCTCTGGGACACAAAAGTTTCTCGAAAGTAGCTCCAAATTTTATCTTTACTGTTCTTGTAAGAATAGAGTGAAAACCACTTATTACGGTGGCATAGGTCTGATTTTCACTCTGAATCGTAACTCTGAATTTTCGAAAATTGCAAAAGATTGACATTTTCTTGGCGTCTTCCTGCAACTACAAAATTGAAGATACAGATTAACAAAAAACAAGAACAAAAACAATTATATATTTCAATATTAAGAAACTATTTTCAGTATTGCTAGAAAGTGTGTGTTGTTGTAGCACCTGTAGTTTTAACCAGGAGATACATTTAGTGCCTCCGGGGACGCACAGATTGTTGCTGCTTTTCGGGTTTCCTAAGCTCGTCTGAAATTTTCAGAATCAATGCGATGGGTCTTTCGAGAATAAATCATTGAACGATCGCTTCGGACCTAGGGACCTGAATCAAGGAATAGGAACGGAAGAATTGAGGGCGGTCCCTGGCCGGTTTTCTCGGAAGCTGCCCAGCTTTCGTCAGGAAGTGACTGTGGAAACTACGGATAAGAACAGTAGGTCTTTTATTGAAATTTTAAATATTTTTTTATAAGTAAAGTGTTCAATAATATCCTTCTTTAATTTTAACTTTTCTGTAATACTAGCTGAACCCGTGCGATTACATCGCACTGAAGGGATGCTTTCCGCTTCCAGCCACATGTAGAAATACACGTTGGCCACGTGGGTAATACCGCGGCAAAGGCTTCTTGCCAGCTGGCGTATGCTAGACGAATTACATAAATCCGTAGATATCACATAAAAGATATATAAGAACATACACAAAATTTTACATTGAACACTTACAACACAATTGATAAATAGTCGCACACATGTTTGTCTTAACGGAACGCACAACAGATTTCCGCTTCCCGCCGCTTCGATTCACATGCGACAACCACGTGAGTTCTCCTGTGGCGGATGGTGTGCGCATAACCGCCATCTTGACAGGCAGCGCGCGGAGGGCACGCTAACTATCCCAGCCGCAAAGTTCAAACAACAAAAGTTTCCTAGCATTTTATTAATAACGAAAAGCTTCGTGATTTGCAATATTTAGTGACCTCCATTCCTGATTTTTTTATCTTTTTTTTGGTACCTCATTTGTTAAAATCCGTTCACTATGAGCCGAGTAGGAGGGACAACAAATTCACGGTTTTAACGAAAATAATATATATGATGTGTACTACAGTAGAGGGAGAAGTTTTGTATTAGCCTCAACAATACGACCTCGGATTTTCGGTCGTAAAACTCATATTTTAGAAGTTTTTAAGCTGTAACTTCGCACACACGTCAGGATTAATTCAATTAGCGCTATTCCAAAGATGGTTAAGATTGGCGCATGTGCCAAATGCCTCAAAATTATGAATGGATGTGTGGATGGATGGATGGATGGATGGATCTGTGGATGGATGGTGAATGGAAGTGCTACGTGTCGCGCCTAACTCGCGACAGATAAGACGCTTTTGAGCTAAAACGTGGTATATTATAAGCAGGTATGGAGTGAAGTCTAGTACTGGGAATTCAAGATATTTTAATTTTCCAGGTACTTTACAGACCGCCCATGTGACATTTTCAACATTTCTAGAAACTGACTGCAAACAGATTTTAAAAACCTTTTTGCTTAAATGGAGCAAAGTGTATTTATTAATTTGGAATAATTTACATTTTCATTAAAATCTCTAAAAATTGGAAAATTGCAAAATTGCAAATTTATAGAACTCTTCCTACACCTTAAATATTAAAGTTAGAGATTTCTTTCTCATTGCTCTTTATCTTACAATTTTAGATCTTTAAACGATGTCATTCACCTCTTTTAGCGCTGTAGTAGTTGATGCGTATAAACAGCAAAAAGAGGAAAAGTTTCGATATGCCGCACATTCCACTAGTATTAGAAAGTAAAAAATGACAACTGTAGTTACATCATTGTATCTATAATGGGAGGAGTGTGTTATTTGAAAAAAGGATTCCCGTTGACTTGCTCTACTGCTCATGTCCACTTCTTTTCACTGGGTGCCCCTGCTGTAGAGTAATGGAAATATATTACCACAGAGAAGGTGATTAGGACTGTAAGGAATCCATTGAACAAGGAGAGGATAAAGCAAATAACACAACAGCAGAAAGTTGTTCAGAAAATAATATAACAGACGCAGAAATAGATATGTAGACGTGTAAAGAAAAGACTAAAGCAATATCAAGAGGAGACAGTGAAGAGATGGTAGAAGAGGGAAAAAGAGAAAAATCATACGTGAACAAAGTAAGACAAAATGATGGAAATGAATGATATTAAGCACGAGGAATAAGTTCAAGTACATATAGGAATATTAATAAGTCAGATTAATTATCTCAGACAGGTGGTTGAAGAGGAAAGTTGGCCTACCCAGAAATCGGTCAGAAAAGAAGACTATCCGTTTCCTGAAAATAAGCAAGATCCGCGCGTGCACTGACTTGCAACGAGTGAACGCTTGCCCCGTACTAGCATGGGTGAGAGTCGACGCGCACAGCGAAGAGCAGATAAGGGTAATCGTGATGGGCGGAAAGAACCTGGGCGGGGCAGGGCGTGGTGGAGAGAGGCGCAGTTGACGTGACGTGGAGCGCGTGGCGGGGATGCCAGGGTCTTGGCAAGGCGGGGTGGAGCGAGGCGGTGGTGCATGACGGGACGGGGCGGGGCGGGGCGGGGCGGGGCCTGGATGATCGACCGTTCGGGGGCGGGTCGAGTCGAGTTGGGACGGGACGGGAGGGGCGGCAAGGCGGGGCGGGGTGGCAGGGGGATGCGGGGCGTCAGGGCGGTGTGGGCTGAGCAGCGGGGCGGGACGGGGCGGAGCGGGGATGGGCGACAAGGTGAGTCGGGACGAAAGGGCGTGGCGGGGAGACAAGGGGAGGCGGGTTGGCAAGGCAGGATGACTAACGGGCAGCCGAGAGAGAGAGAGAGAGAGAGAGAGAGAGAGAGAGAGAGAGAGAGAGAAAGAGAGAGAGATGGGGCACGAGGTGCTGGATGCCGAGCTGGGTGCGGGGCTGGGTGCGGGGCTGGGTGCGGGGCTGGGTGCGGGGCTGGGTGCGGGGCTGGGTGCGGGGCTGGGTGCGGGGCTGGGTGCGGGGCTGGGTGCGGGGCTGGGTTATACAGGGAGAGAGCTGAGCTGGGGGCCGTTGAGCGCAAAGGGAGGCGCCGGGCATGGGGCGGGGTGTGTGGAGCGATGGTGCGCGTGAGGGGTGCGGGGCGTGGAGCAAGGGTGCGCGGGCGAGGAGCGGTCGGGCCGTGGGCGGGGCGCGGGGGCGCGGTGTGCTGGCGCGAGACGCCAAGTGGGCCGCGAAAGGCACGAGGAGGCGCGTCGGCGGCTCAGGCAGCAACAGAGGAAGAGCGGCGGAGCGGCGGCGATCGGGCGTGCCTCCGCCTGGCGCATTCCGGGCGCCCATCCGATACCCATCCGCCAACTATTTCGGAGGTTTCTAATCCTTCCGCTCATTCATTAACTTTTACGGCGGTGGTCATCGTTGCCTGCAATACTTTCATTCCGCACGTCTCGATCTTTTTGCTGTTATATCATTCGCTGCATTTTTCTCTTCTCGTCAATAGTCATGGAGTCTAACAAATGTTTCTTTTAAAATCATTCTCACAATAATATTGTTTTAGAATATAATTTTGTTTCTATGAGATACTCTCGTCTTTTCTGTGTAGTATTAAATCGTTGGTTTGGCCTCGTTTCATCTATTACGGTTTAAGTACGGTCTTTGGGCCGCAATTTTCTTTTGTTTCTTTGTCAGTTTCTGGATATGCTTTTCTTTTTACATAACTCTGTTTTTTTCTTTTTAGGTCGAAAGGGCCTGTAACATTCATTTTAAAACTTCAGCTTTACATTTTATTTGGACATTCTTTTTGTCCTCCTATTCGTTTCCTCTCCATAACCCAGTTTTTTTCAATTTAGTTTCTTTTTTGTAAACTCATTGTTAAACATCCATGCTTCTTTCCTATTCGTCTCTCACTAACTTCTTCGCCTTTTCAACTAATCCTTTCCTTTTTAGTACACTTTTTCTGTTTCATGTGACGATGCAAGATTCGATATTTCGTCATAGCGATGAATTAGTTACGATGAGAAGGTGATTTTACGTGAATGGGCCGGGGTCTGGGTAGCAACAGGTTGGCTTTGTCAACAGAGTTCGGTAACCAATCCAAGGAAGTTGTACTCCCCGTTAGACACCGTGCCAGTAATTCACGCCGCTGCAATGCAAGATGCTGCTCATTGCGTTCAACGTTTCTACCAGTAACCTGAAGATTGAGGGTTTCAATCCCTGGGACCTATAGCTCCGCCAGCCGACAAGTCGCGCTCTTAACTTTCTTCTTCGGTTTTCTCTCAATCCATTACGTGTGAACGCTAAACCGGTATCTTCGTCTATTATCTGCGCATATTGCACCGGTGCCAGGCTGCGCGCGGTCCCGCCGCTGCACTCTCTCATACTCCCCACCGCAACAAGACACCTGCCTGCCTCCACTTTCACTTTTTCCATGCCTCACTGGGTCGACGCGGAAAGTGTACACAAACTGTTAACAACCCACACGCGAACGCCGCTTCTGTTCCAGGCGGGACCGGGCTGGCCTTATCCGTGTC
>JAHLJT010004567.1:50842059-50912679 GCA_031308135.1 Acheta domesticus
AGCTGAACAAATGTAATATCTTGAGGCCAGCTTCTATTACAGGAAAGCATGTTTCAATTCCCATAATTGCTTAAAAAATTTTCGAGTATCTTACTCTCCAAGATTTAAAAAAAAATAAAACACGGTGTTTTGTGCTACATTTTTATACGTTTATATTGTCAACGTTCTCGTTTTGAATCTTATCGATTTCTTTGTATTGATGTCTATACTAGTACATAGAAAACTAATGGTGCAACAGAATGGCACAACTCTCTCGTTCCAGTTAGTTTTCTAAAATCTTTCGTCTCGGCTAGCGTTTCGAGATTGCCCAATTCTTTTCCCACCTGCTACCTATGCCCTGACGCCTAAAAGAACATATGTTTCACATTTTGTTAATTTTTCCCTTCCCTAATGGTAGAATTGAATATAACTTTAAGGATATTAAAGGAGTGTAAAATCTGGTCCTGTATGCAAATTGTACTTAAAATATCGCCGTTTCAGAGAATGTCGTTCGCGCGTTTCTGAGAATGCGCAATTTTCAGCTCAATTTCACAGAAAAGTTTTGAGTTTTCGAGAAACTTATTAGAAATCATTTCAAGCGTTTGTACTAAAAAATGCAATAGTGTATAAAATGCACGTAATGTTATTAAATTAATTAAAATGCAAAATAATGCACATGAGTAAATATTTGAGTGACATATTAAAAAAAATACATTTGTTGTGATTTTTCAAAATCAAAAGAAACGAAGAAATGTAATGTCATTCAGTGCATTGACCAACATCCCGTAAAAAAGTTTTTTTAAACAATGGAACTGTTGTTGGGAAAATCTTATTTTTAAATTGCCTTGCACATACAACTACCCATAATTTGAATCGGGTGGTGATACAACAGGAGTTACTTCATCGCTTTACTTCTAAATTTTGCAAATTTCCGAAAATTCAGAGAGTTCAAAGAAAATGAGAACTGCACCATTCTTTTAAACGTCAATTTTATCCGTGGAAAGATATTAAAAGAAACAATTTGGATTTTTTTTTGGAAAAATGTGACATTTTATAAATTACAAACAAAGTATGAGAAAACGACAGATTAAAAACAATGTACATGACCTTTTTTAAAGAGCTTTTTTAAAACAGATTTTGTCTAAGGCAAAAAAGCTATCTTTAACTTTGTAGTTTTCAAATGTTAACTTTTTTGCAATTTTCGCCAGTATACAGTTCGCCGGAGATGAGACGAGCACCAATTTTATTACCGTCTTTTGATATATTAAAAGAGAAAATGTAAAGAAAACTTTTGAGCCATTTTGAGAAAATAATTGTTTAAAACACATCTTAAATATTGTCTACACTTCGCACAAAATTACGCCAAAACTACTAATATTCCCGAAAAAATGTACATGACCTTATCACAAGATCTGCCAATAAAGAACAGATACGGAAAAAATCTCTATCTTGCTTATGTAGAGATAGGAAGACGCAGTACATTTGAACTTTTGCAATTTTCGAAAACGTTTAGTGATTACAACGAAATGAGACCTACACCCGTTCTCTTAAGCGTCCTTTACGCTATCTGGGGACAAAGTTTAATCAACAAACTTGGAGTCATTTTTGAGAAAATTTTGAAAATGTTTTTGAGGTTTCGTGTAAAGAACCTCCAAAATCAAAATATCCGCTTCAAACTCAGAGGACCTCGAGTTCCTTTTAATCGATTGAGGAATATCAATTTTGAAAAACAAAAAAACAACAACACAACAACAAGACTGCGCTTTAGGTCTAGCGTTGACCACACACAGTGAGACGGACAGAAAGACATATTGCCGTCAATCAATTTTTCGGAATCATGGATCAACATGGATTCTATACGTGTTAGAGGAAGCAATTTACTTCATATAGAAACAAGATTTATCCACTTTTTCGTTACCAGGGCCAGGCAATAAGATTCTTTGTGTCGTAAATTTGCATTTTCCTGCGCACGGTTACAATACTTTCTCTTCTTACGAAGTAAGGAGTTTACTTTCTGTATCTGATATAAATTCCAGTTAACAGTCATTTTTGAGAAAAATTTGAAATATTTCATGTAAAGTGTCTTTAAAAATGCTTCATGTAAAGTGTCCTCCAAAAATTAAAATATCCGTTTTAAAATTCAAGGAGTCACGATATCATCAGATCGTCGGAGAATATTAATTTTGGTGAAGATCCTTGTCTCGACTTAGCGGCTAGATACGTAGATGGACGGACTGGAGCGACGCGACGTACAGATTGACGATTTGCTGTAAACCAATTTTTTCTGACCCAAGGACCCGTCCAAAACGTGAATACGAATTTTTCTGCCAAGAAATCGTCTTTTTTCGCAGCAACATTACATAACTTTCTCTATACTACGTATGTACAACACGAGAAAGTCAAAACATTTCTTTTTCTTGTGTATTTCTCTTTCAACCTGAGAACAGCATCGAATAGCAGCATATTAATTTTATCTGATCATTTTGTCTTGATTAAATGGGATAGTGCTTCTTGATCAGGATGATTATCGAATCCATAATTCGTTCAACGAACTCATATCCGTTTTCCTCCTGTATTTCTCTCTGCGATCCTTTCAGGCTGGCCAGACTAACAACCTTAGTAATTATTGACATTACTTTCACCTCGTACAAACAGGTGGGTCGGTCCTTAGGAATCTCCATAATTTGAGGTTCAGTATGGAGCTTCTGAGAATTTTTGAAGTTTCTACACACGAAACCTCCAGTTTCATTCACGAAATATGATTAACTTCGTTGAAATAAAATGATGGTAAGAAAATTGGAGTCATACTTTATAAGCAAGGCTCAATTTCTTAGACAGTTCGAGAATCTAGACTCATGTTGACAATGGCCAAATTATGTATTAATGCAAGACTTCCATTCATACTCTTCTACATTAGCTGCCCATAATACCGTACACTAAGAATATTTTGATATTTGAAATTGGCATTTTATATTTGCCAGTCCAACGATTTGTAAGTTTACAACCGACGAGTCACTAATAAACTACTATTCGCTTAAAACCATTCTTTATATACTACATATTCGAATGTCAGTGATATTATTCTGCAGATAGTTCAAATAATGAGGATATTATTCAGCAAGCTTCATGAAAATGCAGAAGCGATATATTATTATGGAGGTCAACTCAACTACCAGAGCGATATTTAAATATAGGTCTCAGAGCTAGTAACGTAGCTGCGGGTGAATGTAGCCACAGAAAGCAAGAGCAAGTTGAACAAGTCCAAACATCCTAGGTCACGCTGCCACGTCATGACATTCAAGGGCAAACGTTTCGTTAAATCCCTCTCGTGCTGCTCACAATTGAAATCGGGTGATCTGAATGACTCACTTCGAAGATCCAGCCGTCCTGATTGGCTACAGATCTTCGATAATTTCCCGTTTTTTGAATGAATGAATGAATCCAAATAGACTTAACAATCCCATTACCATCTATGTCACAAAAATTCGACCATTAAGCTCCCGCTTCTCAAAAATATGAAACATTGTCATTTTTTTTCTAAGCAAGGGTAGGTAATGCAATGTAATAACGATAGAGGAATTAAATTTTATTAATTGATTACGAAAGAACGAATAGTGAATATATTTGAATAAAGGTTATGCATTATGTATGCTCAATTATATTTATAGCTACGAATCACGCAGTAGAGCAATCACGAACAAATATTTTGTTATACTCATCATAATATGTTGAAAGTTACAATTCCTTCCGCAATATTCGGTAACCTAAAGGAGGCAACGTCTAAATTCGGAGGACTCGCTACTTTCTTTCGAGCACCTCAGTATTGTCAAAAATATTTTTTTCAATAAATAAAGGATCAACGTTAATAGCTGATTCCGTGGAGGAATGATTATTTTCCCTTCATGATTCCCGCCGAAAGACAAAAGCAAATTGCCTTCTTCCATATCGTCTCCTTCGTTTAAAAATCCAAGTCCAAGAAAGCAAATTTTCATGAGAAAAAAAAATTAATTTTAACTAAAATATTTTTTAGAAACCAGAAAAAATCAGTCCTAACCTTTGGAGAACCAAGGTGCCTGGTTCGCTTGCAATCTCGGGCGGTCAGGATTCGACGTGAAGTTATATCAATAAAAACTTCCTGACGATGCGTGCAGTATTCAGGAGAACAACCTTTTGCATTGTATGAATGTGTCAGTTCTTAAGGCCAAGCCTTGCAGACAATGAAGTTATTTATTAGATCAGTCCATTTGCAGAGATGAACGCAGGGACTACATCAACAGATACTAACCGCCACATATCGCTCAGTTCAATAGCCAAGGTCTGATATTTTCGCTTCTTCTCGGCAACGGAGGTAGCTGTGTTTTCGGTCTAAAGGGATAGCTATGTCCGACTATAATCCCTTTCCGTGAAAACTTGTCGACCCATATCATGTCAGGTTTGTTGGCTTCGACCCTGCGATCAGTGGTGACAGCAACATTCCACAAGAGCTTCCACCATTTTCGTCTCCATAACTGAATCCGGCTTGAACTTGTAGTATGGGACCTCTGTACCATTTCTGATTTTGAAGCCAGGGCCTGATGGACTACCGCAAGCAACGTCGTTGTGGCCGACTCAGGTATTCTGTTTGCACCAAAGCCAAGCAGAGCACCCGCCCATTATGTGTTGGTGGTTTCGCCGGGTTGGTTTCAAAGGTGGTAGCGGTCCTCTACACTCATACCCCAATAACATATCTTTGGTAATGCGAGTGGAAGTTAATTCGTCTAGAATAGAAATGGCGGAGCCTTCTGTCTCAGCAACGAGATCTGATTTTGTTAGCCAGGAGACTGACGATCCCATGTTCACTGCGTTCCCTTTGAGCTCAGCAGGAAACCTACCATGCAAACGCTTCTGGACCCACTCACTCAGCCTATCTTCTTTGATGATACATGTTATCTCAGAGTCTGTTTGATTCAGGCTCAGTGGGGTAAAATTATAGTGTGTGGCACAAATTGATTCATGCACAACCGTCGTTTTCTGAAGATTGTTTGATTTGCTTTGCACACAAGGACCCCAAAATCAGAGGACCTCTACTTTCTTCGTTCCGAGGTAGTATAGCCTTGACATTGAACTGTTGGGATGATGCATGCGGTACTTAGTAACAGTGATCTTTTCGATTAAGGTTCTGCAGTGCAGTTGTAGTCCTGTGAAGAACGCCAATTGTATAGACAGCCATAGGCACTGCCCATGTGTTGACAGCTGACACGAGGTTCTTTCCATTTAAAAGAGTTGTACAGATTTTTATGACTCTTTGCAAACTTATTTTGAATATCACGCCTGTATATATTATTATTATTATTATTATTATATTATTTTCATTCATCCTCATTATAGGTGTTGTTGTTATTACTGGAGATATTTAATGAAAATTAGAGACACCAGTTTTCTCTTATCTAACGTAAAAGCTTTTCCAACATATTCGAGTTTCCTGTATTACTGTGCAGTGATACAGAATTTATTGACAGACTTTCGATGTGTTTAAAATCATATTCCCCAAAATCGTTCACTAACATTCGTCATGTAATATAAAAACCGAGTAAAATAAGAATTTCGTATTTTTAGAGAAAGATATATTCTAGTCGTTTGAATCACCATTCATCACTTCATTATATCCGTGAAAAGACAAAGTATCATATTTCTCACTTTGTCGCAATGACCCAGACTGTTCGGTATTGGAATAAGGAAAAGAAAAGTCCGAGGATGCTTCCGGCACATGCGATTACGATTGAAATAAGAGGCGTGCCGCTGTCGCAAGCTTGGCATCAGGCGTGAGGGCGGGCGAGAGGGAGGGCGGGCCCCGCGCCGCCGAAAATCTCTCGCCCCACGCGCGCGCGGCCCACCGGTCTGCGTGAAAGCCCGGCTCTCCTCATAGCTCCTGCTTTCACGTCCGACGGACGCCTCGCGCATTCGCAAGCCTGTGAAAACCAGGATTCTGTATTGCCCACCCTACCTGTTTTCCAGCCAACCACTTCATTAGGCAGGAAAACGATGTTCATCAACGTAATATACACGAAAATCTTTCTGACTGTCACGTGTCGCAATAAAAATGTCCTGTCCCCGCGGGTTTACATTTGATGAAGTGTGAAGAAGTGAAAGGAGATTTTAATGAGCTCTGCCGAATACAGTTTTTTCTGCTTCATTCAGGATTGGACTTAATGAACGATTCGTCCTTTATGTGAAAGTAATATTACACTGCGATTGATAAGAGCAGTGATCCTTACAGGACATTAATTGGAAACGATGGAGATACGTTTTTATTTACTGTATTATTTTAAACTTTACTATACTTAGATTGTATCTTGCGCTTTTGATATTAATAAACCTCGTTAAATGAACAAACTACCAACAGTACATAACTGCAAATAATGAAATTTCTGAATGAACTTATATATTCTGAACAGGCGGTGAAAAGACTGTGAAATAGGTAGGCGACATCTACGTATATCAATCGCATGAGCTTGAAAGACGGGAAAGTTTGCTATGCAGTAATAATATATGTTTGAGGTATTCCATAATTGTTGAACATCGCCCTTTATAAAGTATATCTTTTTTATAACTAACTTCGAAGGGAGACGGGTTAAAATTTGTTTATATTATGTTCCTTTATTCCATTACTTTCACAAATGTATCCCGATTAAACGATTTTTTTTTTTGTAATAAAGGTGTGATCTCCCGGTGATACCACGGTAATTAGTAATATTTCGATGGTGGAGTACAATGATAAAATAATGAAGAGGACCAAAATTTAATCGTGCAAACATGCTAACGTCTAAAGAGTACTCGGAATTTTTTCCAAAATTGATATTTTTCCCAAGGGTTTCTATTTACTTTAGGCCCGGCGAATTCGAACCTGAACTTTAATTTTAGAGAGTTTTTTGTTTGTATCTCGTGTTACATTTTCAGAATTTTCACGAAACTGCTCAGTTTTTCTTTGCATTCCAATGAAGAAAATGGCACTTATAAATGAGTAAAAGTCCAGTTTCAATTCAAAACTCTGAATCTTAGAAAAAAAGCAAAAGTTTTACTTGTTTTTCGAACCTCTTCCTACACCTTAATTACTAAAGCTAGAGACAGCGAAAAAAATTAAGAATAAAATATTTCATTTACAGTTATTTAAAATATTATTTTCCACGTCATTTTTAATCAAAATACATTTTCGGAAAACGCGTCGATATTTTTTGGTAATCGGCTTTTTGGTAAGCGACATTTTTCTTTGAGCTTTTTGAATTAATAAAACATTGCAACGAACCATTTTGTAACGCCCTTTTCACTCAGATATCAAATTTTCAAGAGCTCAAGATCTTTCTTCAGAGATAAGGAAGGGAAGGAGGCAATGGTTTCCGTAAAGCTGCTGAAAAGTTAAAAACTAAAGAAAAATGTTTAAAAACGAAAGCCACTTAAAATTTCTTGAAACAATATTAAAAGTAAGGATAACGACATTTTCAAAGAAATTGCACTTAAAATAATTGTCAAATCGAAATACTAAATGTGTTTTCGAAACCATTATTCCTTATTTCATAAGTGTTTTTTATAATTGGAATATGGTTTTACGTTTTCAATAGTTTACTTAGTTAACTTTGTACATCAATGAAGTGTCCACAAAGGGTACAAAGTGATACGCATTGATTGCAATGCGAAATGTCATTTTATAGACTTTATTTTCTCGGAGGGATACCTCCCATACAGTTAAATTTCTTCTCAGCGTGAAATTACTATTAATCTCACGTGTTCCCTCTGATGTACTCCCTTTTTCGCACTGATGTTAGGGCGTGCTCACCGGAGCGTTAATTCTAGAGCAGAAACATCCAATGAATGAAAACAAGTACTCGGAAAATCTGATTTTCATGCTACCCACATAGCTCGTTGCCATCAGTTGTAACCAGTTCCAAGTGCCAAAGAGAATCCGAATAAAGGCTGAACTATACGGACACAGAAATCGTAATTAGCCCAGACAAGCGCGGTTAACCCATTTAACGGCGCAGCAAGTGGGAGACCTTCAAAAGCGGGGGACAATCTGAACATGTGGACCAGTTTTGTGGATTGGAGGTATTTCGGTGGGCCGAGTGCCGTCGATTAGAATGCCTGGGCCGCGTGGTTTTCCTTTTGCGGGCCCCGCCCTGCGCGGCGCCGGACGTCCTGGCCGTGGCCATGCCAGCCGCCGCCGCGCCGCGCCGCGCCGCGCCGCGCCGCGCCGCGCCCCGGGCGATGGGTGGTGCCCACCTGGGCACCGCTGCGCTCCCAGCCTCACACGGCGGCCATAAAGCAGGCAGGAAGAGAAAAGGAGAATGTTTATATACGACGGGTGCAGAGGTTCCATTAGTGCATTAATCGGAGTAGCCAGAGGAGGGGAGGGAAACGTACGTGCGAAGCTCTGCGAGTTTGAAAAACATTCATTAATTTTTGGGGGTAGCTCCTAGTAGTAGCATGAAGCCTCTGGGACACAACATTGTCTCAAAAATAGCTCCAAATTTTATCTTTACTGTTCTTGTAAGAATACAGTTAAACCACTTATAACGGTGGCATAGGTGTGATTTTCACTCCGAATCGCAACTCTGAATTTTCGAAAATTGCAAAAGATTGACATTTTTTCGGCGTCTTCCTGCAACTAAAAAATTGAAGATAGAGATTAACAAAAAAACAACAACAAAAACAATTATATATTTCAAAATTACGAAACTATTTTCGGTATTGCTAGAAAGTGTGTGGTTGTTGTAGCACCTGTAGTTTGAACCAGGAGATGCATTTAGTGCCTCCGGGGATGCACAGATTGTTGCTGCTTTTCGGGTTTCCTAAGCTCATTTGAGATTTTAGAATCAATGCGATGGGTCTTTCGAGAATAGATCATTGAACGATCACTTCGGACCT
This sequence comes from Acheta domesticus, assembly GCA_031308135.1. Taxonomy (NCBI): domain Eukaryota; kingdom Metazoa; phylum Arthropoda; class Insecta; order Orthoptera; family Gryllidae; genus Acheta; species Acheta domesticus. The sequence goes on from JAHLJT010004567.1 coordinate 50,850,937, forward strand.
AGGGACCGGAATGAGGGAATAGGAACGGAAGGATTGCGGGCGGTCCCTGGCCGGTTTTCTCGGGAGCTGCCCAGCTTTCGTCAGGAAGTGATTGTGGAAACCACGGATAAGAACAGTCCGGTCTTTTATTGAAATTTTAAATATTTTTTTATGAGTAAAGTGTTCAATATATCCTTCTTTAATTTTAACTTTTCTGTAATATGTGTACTACAGTAGAGGGAAGAGAAGTTTTGTATTAGCCTCAACAATACGACCTCGGATTTTCGGTCGTAAAACTCATATTTAAGATGTTTTTAAGCTGTAACTTCGCACACACGTGAGGATTAATTCAACTAGCGCTATTCCAAAGATGGTTAAGATTGGCACAGGTGGAGAGGAGTTCAACGCAGTTTTGTATCTTCGAAATGAGATGTCTCTGTGGATGGATGGTGAGTGGAAGTGCTACGTGTCGCGCCTAACTCGCGACAGATAAGACGCTTTTGAGCTAAAACTTGGTATATTATAAGCAGGTATGGAGTGAAGTCTAGTACTAGGAATTCAAGATATTTTAATTTTCCAGGTACTTTACAGACCGCCCATGTGACATTTTCAACATTTCTAGAAACTGACTGCAAACAGATTTTAAAAACCGTTTTGCTTAAATGGAGCAAAGTGTATTTATTAATTTGGAATAATTTACATTTTCATTAAAATCTCTAAAAATTGGAAATTGCAAAATTGCAAATTTATAGAAGCTCTTCCTACACCTTAAATATTAAAGTTAGAGATTTCTTTCTCATTGCTCTTTATCTTACGATTTTAGATCTTTAAACGATGTCATTCACCTCTTTTAGCGCTGTAGTAGTTGATGCTTATAAACAGCAAAAGGAGGAAAAGTTTCGATATGCCGCACATTCCCACTAGTATTAGAAAGTAAAAAAAATGACAACTGTAGTTACATCATTGTATCTATAATGGGAGGAGTGTGTTATTTGAAAAAAGGATTCCCGTTGACTTGCTCTACTGCTCATGTCCACTTCTTTTCACTGGGTGCCCCTGCTATAGAGTAATGGAAATATATTACCACAGAGAAGGTGATTAGGACTGTAAGGAATCCATTCAACAAGGAGAGGATAAAGAAAATAACACAACAGCAGAAAGTTGTTCAGAAAATAATATAACAGACGCAGAAATAGATATGTAGACGTGTAAAGAAAAGACTAAAGCAGTATCAAGAGGAGACAGTGAAGAGATGGTAGAAGAGGGAAAAAGAGAAAAATCATACGTGAACAAAGTAAGACAAAATGATGGAAATGAAATGATATTAAGCACGAGGAATAAGTTCAAGTACATATAGGAATATTAATAAGTCAGATTAATTATCTCAGACAGGTGGTTGAAGAGGAAAGTTGGCCTACCCAGAAATCGGTCAGAAAAGAAGACTATCCGTTTCCCGAAAATAAGCAAGATCCGCGCGTGCACTGACTTGCAACGAGTGAACGCTTGCCCCGTACTAGCATGGGTGAGAGTCGACGCGCACAGCGAAGAGCAGATAGGGGTAATCGTGATGGGCGGAAAGAACCTGGGCGGGGCAGGGCGTGGTGGAGAGAGGCGCAGTTGGCGTGACGTGGAGCGCGTGGCGGGGATGCCAGGGGCTTGGCAAGGCGGGGTAGAGCGGGGCGGAGCAAGGCGGTGGTGCATGACGGGACGGGGCGGGGCGGGGGCGGGGCCTGGATGATCGACCGTTCGGGGCGGATCGAGTCGAGTTGGGACGGGACGGGAGGGGCCGCAAGGCGGGGCGGGGTGGCAGGGGGATGCGGGGCGTCAGGGCGGTGTGGGGCTGAGCAGCGGGGCGGACGGGGCGGGACGGGGCGGGACGGGGCGGGACGGGGCGGGACGGGGCGGGACGGGGCGGGACGGGGCGGGACGGGGCGGGACGGGGCGGAGCGGGGATGGGCGACAAGGTGAGTCGGGACGAAAGGGCGTGGCGGGGAGGCAAGGGGAGGCGGGTTGGCAAGGCAGGATGACTAACGGGCAGCCGAGAGAGAGAGAGAAAGAGAAAGAGAAAGAGAGAGAGATGGGGCACGAGGTGCTGGGTGCGGGGCTGGGGGAGAGAGCTGAGCTGGGGGCCGTTGAGCGCAAAGGGAGGCGCCGGGCATGGGGCGGGGTGTGTGGAGCGATGGTGCGCGTGAGGGGTGCGGTGCGTGGAGCAAGGGTGCGCGGGCGGGCGCGGGCGGGCCGTGGGCGGGGCGCGGGGCGCGGTGGGCTGGCGCGAGACGCCAAGTGGGCCGCGAAAGGCACGAGGAGGCGCGTCGGCGGCTCAGGCAGCAACAGAGGAAGAGCGGCGAGCGGCGGCGATCGGGCGTGCCTCCGCCTGGCGCATTCCGGGCGCCCATCCGATACCCATCCGCCAACTATTTCGGAGGTTTCTAATCCTTCCGCTCATTCATTAACTTTTACGGCGGTGGTCATCGTTGCCTGCAATACTTTCATTCCGCACGTCTCGATCTTTTTGCTGTTATATCATTCGCTGCATTTTTCTCTTCTCGTCAATAGTCATGGAGTCTAACAAATGTTTCTTTTAAAATTCATTCTCACAATAATATTGTTTTAGAATATAATTTTGTTTCTATGAGATACTCTGTCTTTTCTGTGTAGTCTTAAATCGTTGGTCATGGCCTCGTTTCATCTATTACGGTTAAGTCGGTCTTCTGGCCGCAATTTTCTTTTTTATTTCTTTGTCAGTTTCTGGATATGCTTTTACTTTTCTACATAACTTGTTTTTTCTTTTTAGTGAAGGGCCTGTAACCTTCATTTTACAACTTCACTTTCACATTTTTATTTGACATTCTTTTTGTCCTCTATTCGTTTCCCTCTCCTAACCCAGTTTTCAATTTCGTTCTTTTTTGTAAACTCATTGTTAAACCTCCATGCTTTCTTCCTATTCGTCTCATCACTACTTCTTCGCCTTTTCAACTAATCCTTTCCTTTTTAGTACACTTTTTCTGTTTCATGTGACGATGCAAGATTCGATATTTCGTCATAGCGATGAATTAGTTACGATGAGAAGGTGATTTTACGTGAATGGGCCGGGGTCTGGGTAGCAACAGGTTGGCTTTGTCAACAGAGTTCGGTAACCAATCCAAGGAAGTTGTACTCCCCGTTAGACACCGTGCCAGTAATTCACGCCGCTGCAATGCAAGATGCTGCTCATTGCGTTCAACGTTTCTACCAGTAACCTGAAGATTGAGGGTTCAATCCCTGGGACCTATAGCTCCGCCAGCCGACAAGTCGCGCTCTTAACTTTCTTCTTCGGTTTTCTCTCAATCCATTACGTGTGAACGCTAAACCGGTATCTTCGTCTATTATCTGCGCATATTGCACCGGTGCCAGGCTGCGCGCGGTCCCGCCGCTGCACTCTCTCATACATCCCCACCGCAACAAGACACCTGCCTGCCTCCACTTCTCACTTTTTCCATGCCTCACTGGGTCGACGCGGGAAAGTGTACACAAACTGTTAACAACCCACACGCGAACGCCGCTTCTGTTCCAGGCGGGGACCCGGGCTGGCCTTATCCGTGTCTATTCAATCGAGCACAGTATCCACAGCCCAACTACTGAGAGATAGTTTCATATTTTCTAGGAGGAAGTGGTTCCATTCGTTGCGGCGGGGCATACGTACCTCGAACGCCTGACTCATGGACCTCAAACGCTTTGTTGTTGCATACGAGAGCGGAGATAAAGTGAAAGGCGACACCGCATCCCGCGCCGAAACCTCACGCTGTCTGACTCATAATGAGCGGGCGCGTGGCGCGGCGCGGCGTGGCGGGGCTGTGACGTGGAGAAGACAGGTTGTGCTCGCGCGCCGCCGCCTAAACGCGATCGCCTGCGTCGCAGCAGCCGCCGGCGCAGATCCGGTTTGAGGCCGGGGACCGCGTGCGGAGAGGAAGCGAGCGAGAGATCGCCACTGCAGCTTTTCCGCGCTACGTGACCTGCCTACGAATAGCGCCGATCGATGTGTACCGGAGGCTCGATCTGGAGAGACGTGAGAACTCACATGTAAAGATCTGAGCTGACAGAGTCAAAGAGACTTATTGCCGACGAAAAAGGTGTGACACGAAGTAGCATTCGGAAGGAGAAGAGCTACTTTAATGTCCAGATGGAAATGATCGTATATCATGCTTTAAACATTAATGAACACACACTTATAAGGGGGTAAATGCGAAAACTAAAGTTGCCTCGAGGATATTAATCGCCAATTCTTTATGAGTGAAAACGGTTGTAGAGATGTAAGATTAACGAAAGGAAGAGTCGAGGGGAAGGGTACGTCAGGAGATCGTCGAGCGATTCATAACAAGCGAAAATAGAGGTCAGAGGAGAAAGGTACAGGAGAGGTCCATGAATAGGAATAGAAAACAGGACGGCATTCGGAGAAGGCTCAAACAGAAGTGGACGTACGTAGCTGTTCGCCATAACTTAGAAAGGTGGAAAATATCTAAATTTATGGAATGTATTAAGATCCTCATATTAATACTGATATTGATCTATCTATTCTGTTATTCAATGTCATTTCTTTTAAGAATCATACATATGGAATAGCATTTTGGAACTATTAGAAAATATGAAAACAAATAAATATGCGATTCAGTTCAACGAAGAAGAGTCACAATTTTAGGAAGAGACTGGAGATATGATCAGGAAATACTACAATCTTCGAAAATAGATGTATAAAAGTGTAGTATATGAATGTATGTGAATGAATAAAAAGTGTATCCACTAACGTGAATACTGTATTTAAATGTAAGTACGCATGTACGACAACTAAAAGTACTGGTTTATGTGAGCTGTTTTTTTTTTCATATAATATCACACAATACTTTGAAGATTATGGATATGTGCATGCAAAACTGTATAGTTGTATTAAATAGTGAAATTTATTTACCTTTCATAAAAAATTAGTAAACACGGGGAGAAGTATTATGTCCTCACGCCTTCTTGAGCCTAATCCCTAAACCACACTTTTACATAGCTGAATTATGAATGAAGGTACCAACATGCATGCTTAGCAACATTTGGAAACTATGGAATTGTGCTCACAAGTAAAAGAAAACCAATTTGCATCTGCAAATGAACTACAAGTTTGATTTGATTTTATAATATTGATAAAAAAATAATACCCCACTTTTGCCCTACTCCTCCGGCAACTACCAAAGGGAAGCGGAACAAACTGTGCGCCTATTCATGCCAGTTTGACAGTCGAAATACAAAGCAAGAGGTCATCTACGTATTTACTCCATGGATCAAGGGAAACTGGACGAAAAAATCTGATCGCGATAATGGTATTTGACCTAGAAGGTGAAGTACAATACTTGTTAAAGGTACATTTCATATTTTAGAATTATGCAGTAAAAATGAAGCAACTGATCCAGAACTTGAAGGAGAAGAAGAAGACAGTACCCACAACAACTAATGTATTTACATCATTATTAAAATAAATATCAAGTTTATTTTGAATGACCTGACGAACTCTATTTGTACAGACATAGTTATGCAGCAGAAAAGAAAAGCTTTTCTTGTTTTTTAAACTTGTGTATCGATTTTAATTATTTAATATGGATTTGCTATGTTATAAAAATGTTACTAAATATTATTCTATTTTTATTAAATATCCATAAATAATTTAATTTATTAAATTATTTATGCATATAATATTTTACCTTGCAGCAACATATCGTAAGTGTAAATTAAAGTTTATGTACTTCTCTAATGGAGTGAAATAAAGTTTAGGGCGTATAAGTTGGGCAAATGAGATAACGAAGCGTAAGTTACACTCTGATTTCAGATAAAGTAAATAACATTTCGAAAAAATAAAGGAGAATGTACCATTTCTAATCTGTCAGATCTAGGAATGATTTTTAAAAAGTAACGAGGAAAAATTACTTTATTATTCGTCAACAAATGACCTCGTTATATATCCATTGTGAAGTAACAAGCAAGTGTCATGAAGTGGTATTCGTAAATAAAGCGATATAATATTCTGAATTAAATACTAATTTACTTTTTAGAAGAAGTTATACCAATGACAATTACATTAATGAACCACAAAAAAGAAAAAAAAGCGGTATTTTAATATAGGCAAAATTATAATAGTCCTACGAGCAGGTTCAGACTACTGAAGCGATTTTATTTGGGAGAACAAAAGAAAGTGGTGTTGCAATATTTTGGCGGTAAGAACCAACTCCCTATACTTCAATTAAAACAATAAGTCCGTTGCCATGTGGTCAGCTATGACGCTGTTATTAAATCGGAAGCTTGAACGTTACCATAGTGACGTCACTAAACTAACATTCAAGCTCCTGATTGGATGACAGCGTCACAACGTCACAGCGTCACAAGTGTCAACGTACTTTATATTTTCATCGAAATATAAACAAGACGTATTGCGGACAATGAATCCATTTTTTTTATCTTGCATATCTTCACGTCGTTAACAAGCCGGGCGAAGTAGCTAGAGCACTCGAGGCTTCCATCTGAAGACTCACAGGTTCGAATGCAGCCCTGAGCATGAATGTTTGTTTCCTTTACTTCAGTTTTGTGGCACAAGGCTTTGTGTTGGATAGACTCCAAATCCTTAAGAGTTAAAATGAAATGTATAATCCGTGATACACAACAAACTGAAACTTCGAAGATCGGGAAGTTCTAAGTTCGAATGCTCACAGTGTCGAAATTTCGACTTAAATTCATGGACGATGTCTGGATTTCTGCTGGGTGGAATAATAAAATTTAAGTTTTAAGGATATTTACAATGAATTAATATACGTAATTTTCCAATAAAATTCTAATGCATACCTGTCTAAATGTCATGTCCTGGCTATGCCCAGCTTAAACTGAGTAGCTGGGTCAGAGGGAGCTCTGAGAATTCTGAAAGGTCGGCTGGTTTAGTCGGACGTGTTCATGGTTTCCTCCCATCAATTCCAGGTGGATGCCAGAGCAGTAGCTTTAAAGAACTGGTCTCGCGCGCGATCCTTTCCTCCTTACCCTATCCCCTCTGCCATTTTTAAGGCGCTCCATGGGCCGATCCTCATTCCCCAGATGAACCACCCCTTTGATCTCTACAGATTCTGGTAATACTGCAAGTAGGCGGAGGTCTCGCTCACAGGCCAAGACCCTAACTGGCATGTATCTTTGGCAGATTAGGGATTATACTTAAATATAACATTTGGGTTGAATTCAAAAGGTATTGATTAATTCAATTAATCTCAATTAAGAAGCAATTATGCATTCAATAGGAATGAATTAGCTTCTTGAGGAGGGAGAGGATTGAATCCATAGTTGAATCAGTCATTTGAGAAACAAATCTCCATTTTTTTTCAAAGAATTCATCCAGATTTACTGTTTACGAATAACCTCATCTATTCCACGTAAAATATTACATCACCAAGGGAAATGGGTATATAACAATGAGATGTTAAAATTTGCAGTCTTTTGAGGAACACCACATCTCCCGGAGATGTGTTTATCAAATGACTGAGTGGCGGCACTGGTGCAGAGCAGCAATAAGCAGCTGCATGGAGTAATATGCAGAACTAATGATTCATGCAACAGTAATTTCGGACAAATTTCAAGTAGAACTTGTGGAAAGTGAAAAGGTAAAGGATTTTCAAGCATGGTGGCCATAGTACTATAAAAAGTATGTTGTGTCGACTCAAGCAAGAAGCATTTCAAGGAAAAACAAACAAAACTTCAACATTTCGAGTTTCATGAAGCTCACATATTCTAAGAAAAATGTGGGTGAAGTTAAAGCAAAACATTTCATTGGTGGAACTAACTGAACATCGTTTTGACTTGACAAAATCAGTTGGCGGTACTTCAGAACTTCTAAGGCTTGTGTTTACCCACAGCATTGTGTACCAATAAACATAAAAAAAATCAGTGATCTCAGAAAACTAAAAGATTGTATTCCTGAAGATATCGTTGATGAGTTTTACTAAAAAAATTATGTCTGGCCAAATGTCGACAAGGATGAAAATGAAAAATATGTAGTAAAAATGTATAAAAATACTACCAAAATATTGTCAGTAATGTTGTAACATTATGTTCACATTAAAGACATCAAATATTTCGTGCAACAAATCGATTCTTCCTTCTTATATTATTTCTTACCATTGTTTTGTGCGTATTAACTCCACATTACGTCAGTCATTTAAGAAACAACACATCTCCAATAAACAGTTAGATTTTGACAAACCTAACTGTGTAATACATGTTTCTCTTTAAACAAGTGGAAAAACCCAAAATCCATATATTAAAATTAAAAATTGTGAATATGACTTATATTAATGTCTTTTTTTCAGGACAGTTTTTTTTCAGTTTACCGAAAGTTGACTTTTCTGGAGATATGGTGTTTCTGAAATGACTCATTCCCGTTAAGTGTCTTTCAATCACCTTTTCGTATGCAATATTCTTCATTAGTACTCGTTCAAATATGTATGTTATGCTTTACTTGTTTCTAAAATTAACCAACGCAATTAAATATCAATAAAATGTAGTATCAATAAATCATAATAAAACATAACCAATAAATAAACCAACATCCCCTCCCAATTTTTAAAAGAAAGTGGCTTTTATTAATTATTATCTTATTCCAAACATGGTACATTTTGAGATCACGTATCCTTTTGTAGAATCTAGCACGAGGCATCTCAAGGCACTCATGAAGCGAAGAAATAGAGACATCTTCAAAAAACGAATCAGACTTAGTAAAAACACCCGTGGGAATGAAAGAGGAAAATTGCTCGAAAAACAAAAGAAATACATTATTTTCTTCTGAATCATTTTTTTTTTTTGTTTTTCACTTGCTCGTTTTTTCTTGGGTATTGTTCGTGCCTGTATCATCTCATGCACTTTTTCCAAACAATTCTAAATTTATCATCAAGGGCACATGAGAATGTTCTTATGCAGTAGAAACATGAACAAGAAGTCACAATTTGTCCAGAATTTGTCACTCTTTTCTTTGAGTGGGGAAATGTAAAAAGAAAACGACGGTTTAGAGATAAAAGAAACTAACTCAGGCTGGGAAGATCAAGTCTGAAAGCAAAGATATGATCTCGAGAAAAATATGGTAGGAACTGCAGCACGTGAGCAGAAAATGACAGATCACGCAGGAAATGTAGAAAACAAGAGAAACTACAAAGTAAAAGAAATAGATTGTATGTGCACGAATTTTCAAGCAGTTGGAAATGGGAGAACTGAAAGAAATATCGTAAAAGGAAAAATAAAAACGGCGAATTACACATGAGCCGGCGCGGCAAAACAGAACAGAGAAGTGCATTCACTGAAACGAAGGGAACGTTACCCTCTTGTGGGAGAAAACTGGATAAAACAATGGAGATGTACCGATAAGATTAAATTGAACATCCCGGCACTTGGCAAAAGAGGAAATGTCACAGAGAAAGGATAAAAAAAATGCACTACAATTTCAGAAACGAAAACAAAACACAACTCCGAAAGGGGTAAGAGGTCAACCTCGCAAACGAACGAGGAAGACGAGGTCAAACCTCTGTCAAGCCGTAGAAACGGGGAAGATTCTCGTATTAACCACCTTAAGTAAAGACTCGTGTACCGGCGATTGAAGCGTGCGGGTGCAATTACCGGAGAGAGAGGGCGCGGGCGGGTCAGAAGATGCGCACCCAAGAGGAAAACAACCGTCAACAAACCAGGAAACCACGCGGAGGAGGCGGGTGAACCGCCGCGCCGGCCGCGTGTGCGAGGCGGGCGCCTCCGTCTCCGCGCCGAGATGAAAGGCGCGCGGGCCGCGTGGGGCGGGGCAGGGCAGGGCAGAGCGGTGAGGGCGGGGCGGGGTGGGGAGGGGCAGGGCGGTGCTGGCGGGGTGGGGGAAGGGAGGGGCGGGCGCTGCAGAATCCGGGGCGCCCGCGCGCTCCTCCGGCGCGGCGCGCGCGGAGCCGTGACGCAAGCGGCCTGACTTTCGCCGCGACTGGAATGTTTTGTCGACCGCTCCGCCGCCGCCGCCGCCGCCGTCGTCGTTGCTCGGCAAGCGCGCTGGCGCGGGCGGGCGCGGTCGCGAGCCCGCCTCCCCGCTGCGGAGCGGACGGCGCAAGGGGTGGAGCCAGGCGGGCAGGCAGGCAGCAGGCGACGCGACGCCAAGAAAGCTGGCGTGCGAGGAAACGGAGAAAGTGCAACGTGCATGAAGAAAAGGAACAAAGAGGACGGGGAAGGGTGAGGCAGAGAACCGGAGAAAAGAGAACATTAACTAATTAAAGAACCATTGTACGCCCAATACAAATAACATTAATTCACAAGGGAATAGGTACATAAAAAATACAAAAAGTTTGAACACAAGGATCTTAAAACCAAAAGGAACGATGACAGAAAATTAACCCAGAAATAAAAAGAGAAAACAAGGAAAAGTAGTGAAGGAAATAGTTGAAAGGGGAAGTAGTAAGTTCAAATGCCGGGTTGTGCTTAAAGCGATGCATTAACATTTTATTGACCATGATTGAGTATGAATATCGTTTCAATACTATAGAAACGAACGTTTCTGTGCTAATAGATCTTTTGCGAGTCTATAAATTCTTTAAATACCAAGAAAATATATACAAGAGAGAATAGCAAAATGGATGGTAAAACAATTTTCAATAGTAATAATGTAAAGAAAACCAGATCAAATGACACCCACTTATCTCCGTTTTCTCGACTTCATTCGGAACTTGATTGAAGTGTCGTAAAGCTTTGAGTTAGCTATAGCGGTTGCATGCCTGAGGAAGTGACAAGATGCGTTTTCTCTACAAAGAGAAAGGGTGAGTCAATCAAGACTTTTATCCTTTCTTACACAAAGTACAGTTAGATTTTGAAACAAGTGAAGTACTGTTGATTGTGATTCGCACTAGAAATATTCAATGCTGATTCTGTGATGGGCATGAAAAGTGGTTTGAATTTTATCGACACCCAACATTTTAAAATTATGGTATCGGGCTCACAAATAAAGAAAAAATACAATCACGCAAGAGGTTTGCAGGAGCACTGTATTTTGTATGTTGAGTCTCCATGATGACAAACCTAACAGTGGAAAAATTATCTAATGTCACTAACCAATCATATTTTTTCTTAACACGATCGTTGGAGATATTTTGCTTCACATATCGCTCGTGAGCTGCAACTGTGGCACATCTCAAAATGTGCAAATTTTGAGTTAATGCACCCCCCAGAATTGCAAATTGTGCTACCTTCCAGCAACAACCGCAGCTTATCTTACAGTACAATGTTTCACCAACAAATGGAAGAATTGTGAATGCAAGAATGATGAATTTCAATTCAAGGTGAAATTTCAAACTCATTTATCTAAACCCTGATTTTTTGAGTTGTGCCACTATTGCAGCCCACGAACGATATTATCATTATCTCTGCTGAAAGGTGACACATTTTATTCGGGCGGGTGCAAATGCGTAGGGGTTCAACAGATACTTAATATTACGTCCTGACGTAAGGGGCTTGTCATTCTGTCGTGACGCAGAAAGGTTAATATTGATTATGTGCGTTGTTTATAAAGGACATAATTAAGAAGAATACCCTTGAAAGCATGAGGGGATTGTGAGATATGCATATTTAGTACCCACTTGTCACAAAAATGGAATAATACAATATTCAATGGAACAATTTAACAATTGAAAATATTATTTAATAAAGCTCATTCAAAACCCATCAACGCCATAGGGAAGCTCCCTCGTCTCAACATTTCCATTAACATAGCGAAACACATCACACCTTTGCTACGTTAGTTTTTCTTCTAATCTTCAGCTATATTCGATAAAAGTTTTGATTAACCCCTCAATCTCTCAGTTCGCAAAACACAAAAGTATTATTGACCTTAAAATTTTAATTTATATTAACCACGAAATTCTCCACTTTAGTGGCTACTCCATAACCCACCATCATAATTTATTATAAAAAATATCCAATTTCTAATAAAAGTCAGGGAAGTCTAGAAAAGAGAATAATGTATTTATTACTCGCCAGGACTCGGATTTTGATGACCTAAAATTTCTTTGAAAATGACTTAAATATAAGAGGAAATGACCTAATTTGTTTTAAAAATACTCAAAAAATTTATGAGTATTCAATGATTTTTTTACAACGTTAAATAAAATGTATTTATATAAAATTATATTTATTGTAAAGCCTTTATTTAAGAGGAGATGTATTCCTTAGCTCCGATCTTCCACTTATGGAGGAAGTAACCGGAGATCTGTGTCATTTTTAGAATTTGAAAATCAGAGTCCACTGCCTGAATTTCGTCTTGAACTGACGATACAATAAAAAACTCTGTTTCAGAGTCTAAGTGTAACTTCCTGAAACATTCACACACACAAAAAAAGAAATAAAATGCATTACATGACAAAAATGACGTAAAGGTCCAGGAAAGATACCTAAAAATTGAAAGATGTCAAAAAATGACTCAATAACTATACATTTCTATCAGTGCATGGCGTGTTAAACATTCATTTAAAATTTTGCTACGTCTAGAATGCACCAAAGAAAAGATGTCCTGTCATCAGAATCCGAGTCCGTAAGTATGAACCGTCAACTGTAAGTATGAAAATATTACTATTGATAATTATTTTAATGATCTACTTGGGAACTATTTAACGTTGTATCTCGAGAATACCTTTAACGACCGGTAAACATTAAAACTCTAATAACCTGACGTCCAGTAGTTCGTGTTGAGCTTCATGATACTAGGTCAGTGAAGTTGTAAAGTTACGCACAAACACCAAGATAAATTGAGGTCATTTCTTCCTTCCCTTTTAAACATCCATTCTTTCCACGTCGCCGCATCATCGATTGTAGGTGAACAATTGATGACCTGGTTACTTCTACCGGAGACTCGTTCAAAGCCTCTAAAAGCAATCTAAGTTTTCAACAACTATGAAATAAATTGGAAAATGAAAATTATTTCGTGTAGTGAACCTTCATAAATTCATTTGCAAGTGCAATAATAAAATTATTTTCAACAAACATTTCCAGTAAACTATTAGATTGAAAGTCATTTCATTAAACATTTATTAAAACGGTATTAAGGACCCTTTAAAGTATTTGACTAAGAATAGTATTTTCACAATTTTTCGGCGTTGGTCGATAGCTTTTAATTTGCTTTCATTTTGCAGATTGTTCAATATATTAATAATCGCTAGAGGGACAAAAAGAGGCAAATACTCCTACTAGACGTCTGAGATAACTCCCACAATCTACATCATCTTCGAAAATCCATATTATGCCATTAATTTGACTGTTCCATATTGCAGTCTCGGTTGTACATACTGAAGCATGTTGATATTTTTTTTCAGGAGGAATGTAATAAAGTAAGTACTTCATTTTTGCAAATTCTTCGTGTAATTAATAAACTATAATGGTGCATATAATATTAGACACTTAAAATACGTTTGTTTTCAATTTGTTTAATTGTTATAGTTTTAAACCAATTGGTTGTTATGTTTTTGAACTGCATTTAAGACAAGAGGTTGGCCTTCTAATTGCTCCTTGCAATCAATTTTTGTTATAAATAAGACCGAAAAATTTCGCTATTCAATTTTTATTGTTGCATCTATTTAATGACTTCGGTATTATTATGTAGATTCTTTTAGCTCAAACATCAATTTATTGGCCATTACAATCTTGTAAATTCTGAATAAGAATGGTTCCTACGAGCAGGAAAATAGGGAATAAAAAATAAAAATAAAATTTGAATATTTACTTCGCATTATATAATATTTTTCAGACTTGCAACAAAAGTTTATAGAATAGTACTCTGATGATAAATCAGAAAATTTACTGCATAGATACATGAAACTCCGGCAGTGGGATATAATTATAAGAGTACAATTTCACCTACAAGGCTGCGAAACAACTCATTCCATTCATTCGAAATTATGGGGAAATAAATAAATAACTTTTAAATTTAACTTTCACTGATTGTAAAAATAATATTTTTCATTCAATGCCATCAAAATCGTCAGCATGTGTTTCGCTTTACTGCCTCTTGATAATAATGTTCATTTTTCGGTGCACAAATACTCCGAAATCGGGTGTTATGTACTTCAGTGATTGATACATAGTTGTCTTTCGGTTTAATGTTTTCGGTCACTTGTGAGTGAAAGAGTAAGACATTTATTTGTTCTCTCTGTGATTCCATTTGCAGCAGTTGACTGTACAGACCATTCTCTAAATGACAATATAACAAGTTAAGTAGTAGATTTTTGAACCAGAATAATGTTTCAGTTGGTGGATGTTTTACGTTGGAAAATTTCAGGCAAGTGTAACTTTCAGCAAGCTAAATTCATATCCTTCTCGAATCCTGCATTAAAAAATAACACGTTTGGGAATTTCTTTACATTTTCATTTGAGACAAAAATGTCATCATGTTCATCTACAAATGTCAATGAACAAGAATTTTGTAAATGTTTTTATGAACTAGAAAATGGAATATTTCAATGATCAAAGCACCAATAGTATTTAAATTTCTAACATATGTGGGAAGATCCGGATGTGATTCTTGCGAGTATCAAAAGATATCCTATAAATATATTTCATTTAATTTTTTAATGTAATTATTTTATTACTTTTTAAAAAAATTGTTCAATTTCAAATCAATCGTTCAACCGTTCAAATCAATTGTTCAATTTCAAATCAATCAATCAATCTTTCAAACCAATCGTTTAAACGTTCAAATCAATAGCCTTTGCTGCCACATTACAATAATTTTATTTTATTTATAGAGAATATTTAATTTATAAGAAAAATTATAGATAAAGAAGATACATTTTCGTGGTTTTGTCATGTATGTTTCACATTTATTAAATTAGGGTAAGGCACACTTGAGAGAAAAGATATCATAGGCGCCACGCCATGATAGTTAAAATACCAAATTCAATATTAATTTGATTTCTTCATAATCTTTATAAATCTTCGTAAATTTAAATCATTAGTCCAGGGATTCCTAACATTTTTCTTTCATGACTCATTTTAAAAGAACTGTTTCCTCCATGGATACTTACAGCATTCTCTACAATATACAGCATACATAATCATAAAACAAATACATATTAATGTTTTAAAGATAACAATTTGGTATCCCAATATTTTGGTAGAGATCTAGATGTATTTTCGAAGACGCTTCCGCTTCTGTGTACCTGAGTTTCTATTCTTCATAATTGTGCAATATTTACAAAATATTGAGCGCTTTTAACTGTAATATTTCTCCAGTGCGTATTTGAGGGAGTATATTCTTCCGTGATAGAGTATCGTTGTGAAATTATAGTTATTTTTTGAGTTTTTCTAAACATGTTAAGTAGTTGTGTTGCTAGGTTGTCTGGGATGCCTGGGTGCAGAAAGACGAAATGTGCCTTATCTGCAAATATAACCATGGACTGCAATTTGTTTTATTCTTGGCTAATATCCGTCCGCGTTTTATTAAGGGTCGCTTACTTCAGGGCTCGGAGAAGTGCATCAGTTGCACCAGCCTAAACCTGTAAGATCCTAAAGATGAACGACGGATAAAAAAGAAAAGGAGCGAATTTGTCACTTATTATTATTATATGTTGTGTCACTTTATATCAGAAAACAATTACCAAGTTCATTAATATTTTTTCTTCTTGTAATCATTAGGATCTTGACTATTCCTATCAGTCGCCAGTTTATTTTTCTCAATAGATCCCCCCAATCCACCCCTTGATCATCATTGACCCCTTCAAAAACCATTGACCTCCAGAGGTAAATATCAAGTCTTTTAAGAACCTCTACATTGACCAGTATCACATGTCTTCTTACCCAGGTTGAATTTCCCTCTGTTAATATCTCGAATCCCTCTTCGAGTTTCGCTATCGTCTCAAAAGCGGGGGAAGTTCTCTTTACGGTAGGCGACCCGCGAAATGAGAAAATTACACGGAGGAAAAGTTAACAAAAAAAAAAAAAATCCAGGACATTTCTCCCTTCTCTTCCCTTCCGAATATCTCCTTCGGCTACGGCGGAGGCGCACGTCCGGCCGACTCTCTTCCTGCGTCGCCCACACGTACGGGCGAGATGCAGAGCGCGGCGAGAGATGTGACGCTGAGCGCGGGCGGCCGCGGCGGTGGCGGCGGCGGCGGCGGCGGCGGCGCAGGCGGCGGCGCGGGCGGCGGCGCGGGCGGCGGCGCAGGCCGGAAGAAAGCTCCGGAAATCGGGACGAGGCGTCTCGGCGGGGCGGCTTTCCTTTTAACGACGTTCCGCGCGCCTTGCCGCGTGCCACGCGAGCCGGCGCGCCGACGGCCCTGACGCCGCCGCCCCCGTCGCCTCCTCCGCGGCGACGGCTCCCTCTCCGCGGACCACCCGAGCCGCCGCCGAGGCGCGCCGGCTGACGACTGCAGAAACAAGCGGAAACTGGTGTTTCTGTCCGGGCGAGCGTCTTGCATTATTCATTCAGAGCCCGTCAACTACTAAAGTCATTTAACTCGTAATTAATTGCACATGAAACCCTTGTTAAATCCCGGGAGGTGGCGGTGTTCCTCCAAACGTGATATCTGGCGCTGAACTACACTCTGGCTTGCATCTACACCAGTGGTGTCAAGGTCTTCTACTGGTGGCAGAGGCACGCGTCGTGGCTCCGTAGCATGCCACGAGATACTCTGCGCAACTAGCGCCGGAAAAGGAAACTATTAGTAACCCCGCCGTTTTACAATAGGGATGGCGTGGTCTCTGGTGGCGGGGTGACGAAGTACGTGAAGGGGCGATTTCGTCGTGGCACTCGTACCATGAACTCCCGCTCGTGGCATCGGCCTTGAGAACACTGATCTACACTCTGGCTTCCTCCTCCAGTTATTTTCCCAACGTGGATCCGCCTCTACCTGGACAAGCACTGAGCTCCAATTTGCTCTCCCGACATGTGTGATATTTTAGTGCTTGTAAGTGCGTGTGTACGTGTGTGCGTTTCAGAGAAAAGGAGAGAACAACGATGAGGAAGGAAAGACAGCGCGCGGTGCATGGCCTGTTAGGTACTCCATCGGTATTGATCGTCTGGTATTCATTCTAATTGGAAAAGTCACGGAAAACTTTAAACCAGAGGATTCGATCGCTAGAGTTATTCTCCAGACATTGGTTGAATCCGGCCTATTTAGCTAGTGTCAAAAATTCGCCTTCGCCGGGACTTCATACTTGATGAACCACAGTTGATGCTGCAGATGCGAATCATATGGCTGCTGATCTCTCGCAGTGGGTTCCTTGCATCCGAGTCCTCTTTATCGTTTTCTCCTGCAAAGGACGACTTGCAATTTGCAGATGTGCAAAGGAGAGACAGAAATGTGCAAATATGTATCAAATTCAGAATTCGCGAGACGAGAGACAGTTTTCCACTGAATCGAGACTCGTTCGGGCTCTCTCCTATTGTGCCTCATCTTTGCCTCACTCCTCCATGATTTCTCCTTGTCATATTTGATTTAACTCTCGGGTCTTCCATTGCGTTTTTGATTTTCTCATCTACTTACATTTTTTCCCCGTCCCGTCATGGTATGTTTCATAATCTTTCATGTTGGATATTTCTTATTTTCTTTAATATTTGTAAAACTTTGTTTCCAATAAAAATTTGTTAAAATCATAAATGCTCTACCACCTGAGAAGCCTCAGGGCATCAACTGATGTCACTGCAGTGCCTGTGACCAGGAGACCCTAGGATTCGAATCCTGAGGCTGGCAGGATATTCGTCACTAGCTAGAGACCTAGTTCGATTTCAGCCGCTACTGAGGGAAAATTGTAGCGGCCTGCTGCTCTGGTCGGTAGTTTTCAGCGGATTTCCTCAGTCAACACCAGGCGAATGCCGGAGCAGTACACAATAATCATTTCATGGACTTCATGTTATTATTGGTACAACATTTCTTTCAGTTTTATTAATACGACATATAATATTCCATTTTCAAATAATCATCTACTTTGTATTGAAGCAGTGACCGCACGATCATTCCTTGTCCTATCTCATCTCTTACACACACTTACATGCACTACACCACACGCGTCAGGAGACCAGCAGGGAGCTCTTTCCTGCTGGGACGGTGCTTCGCTGATGGGAGACGCCTAGATGAAGAGAACTCCGCAAGCTGACGTGCATGTTGGCGATGGATCTCACCATCCAGCGGGAGAATAACATTCCGTGACAAAACATGTACTACACGCACGTCATTAACAACAATAGCAGTTGACGAGCCCGGAAACACAAAAGAAGCAAACAATCATCAATGCTCATTACCTAAACGAACAAAAAAACGTCATTATTGCTATTTTAACAGCTTTCTTAGATATCACGCTGTCTTAGTATTATAGAAACCAGTTACCTCATCGCGTTGTGCGCGCACAGCATGAAACAAAGAGCTTGCGAACATTGAACTTAATGGCACTGCAACACGAATCCTTAGAATTACGGTTAGTTGAAAAAGTTTTTTCTGTTGGGACAGAGTCGAATATTATTGTTTTGTGTTTAGGAATGCTTCAAGCAGAGCCTACGTGTAGAAGGGAAAACGTTTTGGGTCACAGCCACCGTCACAGTACTTCGGTAGCGTCGTGTCGGTCCAGATCATTTGCACCGGCGGTGGAGGCCGTTCGACTGAAGGCGCGACGATTACTAAAGGCTGATCGACTGCGACGGTTATTTACTGAATGCATACTTTCATCATAATTTAATTTACTTAAAACCCACCCCTGCTTAATTAGAAGTAGTGCCGTTTCATCTTTGCAGTTTTAGCCTGGACATCTCAGCATTCATTTTCTCATAATTAACTGTTCCAATTTCTTCTGGTACAATACAGACCTACATGTTGAAAGCCGAATGTAGATTAATTTGTGTTGGCAGAAAATCCTCCTCCCGTGCGAGGTTACAATAACGAAGCAGGATAAAAGCAACAAGTGGTTAACAACTTAACTGCTCATCGTTGCGCAAGCACTGCGCAGCGACACTCCCATAATAAGGAGCCAGAGCCAGCCAACACCTTATCGCGTCTACACGCTCTGGTTCAACTATAAAATTCAAGTTAGTAATATTGTACATACATATAAATTTTTATATAGATAAGCACGAAACAACAAATGTGTTCTAATTATGAAGTTTAATGTTCTTATTTTGTAAATACACCTTCAGTTATTAATATTTGAATTAGTATTGAATTAGTAACCCAAAATAAAATTAAATTGGGATTGATTAATGATTTCGTGTTTCCACGAATTTCAGTGCTATGGTCATTAATTCAGTACGTGTAGCGCATATGTTTTATCACGAAGGTGGCGGTGTTCTTCCTGCTGGATGATGAGATACGACGCAGACTAAAACGACTTGCTGTGTTCTCCCCACCCCGGCATATCCCATCAGAGAGGCACTGCACCAATCGGGGCAAGCTAAAAACTTACAAAGGTTATACTTGGTCATTGTTTTTATATGTAGATGTATAATTTAGTATTTAATACCAGATTTCATTTACATCAAATTATAGAATTACAACTTCTCATCTGATGAATTTTCAGGAGGTACGGATTTTTTAGCCCGTGGACATTTCTTGTACCCACGAATAACTCTAGGAACACTGTATAAACTGGTGGAGTAAAATCATATACTTCATTGCATTATTTATAACTGCACCGGCAAAGGTGGCGTAGGGCACCATCTGATGCCACTACAGTACCTCTAACAGCGAGGTCTCAGGGTTCGAGTCCCGACGATGGCACGATTTTTGACGCCAGCTTGTCAGCTACGTCGCATTCAGCGACTGTCTGGAGGAGAAATCTAGCTTCCGGTTGCTCTGATCGGTAGTTTTCCGTGGTTTCTCCAATGAACACCAGGCGAATGCTGGAGCACTACCCTAACAAACGGACCACGGCAATCTTCCTCTTCTTTGACCATTCCTTCCCCTTACTTACTTACACACACACACACACGCGCACTACACTACCATACACGCTGGGAGACCAATCAGGGGACTCAGAGTTTGTCCCTGCTGAGGTGGAGCCACGCTGGTGAGAGATACATGGTCGGGGAAAATACTCGTAAGCCGATGTAGGTCTCCCTATCCAGTGAGGAAAGAGCATCGCCACCTCCCATGATAAGACATGTACTAAACTTACCGGACTTATTAACTTAGCAGTTGACGCGCCCGGAATCACTAATCAGTGCAAGCACTCCAACTGTTCCGTTATAATATTCTACTACATAAACATACAAAATAATTTTCAACCAGCAAGAATTATTTTCCGCGCCGAGACTCGACCTCAGGTTCTCCGTGTCAACTCGCCGTCAGCCATACCACTACGCCACAGAATCGCCGTAAGATACGAACTCGGGCCGCGACACTTAAAAATGTAATTGCCTCAAACCAAGATTTAAGACAAAAATAACTATCTTCATGATGAGTGGGAGGACATTCCAGACAATTAAACTCACGACTGCGACGGCGACAATGACATATTTCGGCACAGGTAAGGTGATTAACAAATATTTATAAGCAATAGATTCTTCAGTGTAAAATATTCAATATTCGCGCGTATTGAAATTAATTAGTTACGATGATGTTGCTCTGGATATTTTCAGATATTTGGTATAACTACGACGAACGACACACCAGCACGACCACGAGGACGACGACGAAGACGAGGACGAGGGCGTTGACGACGAATACGGTGATAAGGGCAGACCGCACCTACTACAGACGTGTATTTACTCTGACAATAAAATGACTACAGACAAATGTATAGTTTCATTGTCCTTAGTTTAAAGATTTCTCGACAGTACTCATTTCTCGCAAAAATTATAGAGAATATTTTGTGAACCTAAAAAAAGTTTGCAACTGCTAAATGTTTGCGCTCCACGCTGGTTCAATTTCATTGTCATAAATTTAGAATGCCACCCCCGTTGCCATGCCTCATCTAGTCTCGTAAGGAAACTACACTTTCCTGAGTATTCAAAACAGGTTCATTGTCATTTGCAATTATTAGAATTTCAGAGTTTTTATTCGAGAGTATTGCAAGGTCTGCTAAAAAAAGATTTCACTTAGGAGAACTGGAGAGAATGCAAGCCAACCTGAAAGTTTTCCCCTTCTTAGTGTCACTAGTTCTTAATCAACAATTGGTTTTAATTTTTTAAATAATACACGAGGTCCTTCAATAATGTAAAATTGATTGGTAGACTGCCTTGACAAAGGCTTACGTATTGGAAGTCAAGGGGAAATACAGAAGTAAATAGACACAATTTTAATTTTGTACTTTGCAGTTACTTACCCTTACAAGGTTTGTCTTGAAAATAATGCATTTTTTTACAACAAACATATTTACGACCGTTTAAAACTCTACGAAGTATTTTCACACTAAACGTTTAATACTCTACCCTTCAGTATCTACACACTTTTTTCACAGATTTTGTCACGCATGGTACGCGTCCTGGAAAGCTTGGCTCGGCATACGACTTTGTCACGTCGTCTTGGATGGCATGAATCGATCCAAAGCGGATTCCTTTTAAGGGTTGGCTTGGTCCTCGGAAAGAAAAAGAAGTCGGCCGGAGCCATGTTCGGACTGTAGCGGGATTGGAGCAGTGTTATCAAGTTGTGCTTCACCTGATACGATCACACATTGCAGTGTGGCTTGGAGTATTTTCGTCGTGGAGCTTCCAGTTAGCGGCAATCTTTTTTCTGACTCAGGCAATCGTTTTTCGCAGTCTTTCGAGCACATTGACGTAGTATTTTGCGTTTACGGTTTGGCTTTGAGAAACGAACTCTCTGTGGACAGCCCAGACACAATTAACTGTGTTTTCACTTTTGACTCTTTCGTTCTTGCTTTTATCGGTTTCGGGGATTCTGAGGTTTGTCACTCGGAGCTTTGACGTTTTGTTTCTTGGTCATATTCAAAACACGATGTTTCATCCCCGGTAATGATTGTTCAAAAACATCGGGTTCAATTTCAATCCGTTCATGAAATTTACTCGCGACAGTTACCCGGTGATTCTTATGATAGTCTGAAAACATCTTGGCAAACTCCTTTCTCGTGTCCAATATATCGGTCACCAGTTTGTGGAGAATTGTTTAGGGAATGTTGAAAGTTTCTAGAATTATTTGGACAATCAACTGACAGAATAGATCGTGGACACGGGCCAAATTGTCGTCGGTTGCACTCGTAGAAGGCCGTCCAGCGCGGAGTTCGTTGACTGCCTTTTCTCGGCTGCCTTAAAAGCTTTCAACCACCTCCTAGAAACTTGGGAATATGACAGAGCATTGATCCCATAAGCTACACTGTCAGGAATTTCTGCATTTTAATGTAAAAGTACATGAAAGTAGTTATCACGTACGTAAATTAAATTTAATGTATACGTGCAGTAAATTTAATGTACACGTACAGTACATTTAATGTACCTGTACATTAAATTTACTGTACATGCATGTTGAATTTACTGTACGTGCTTATTAAATTTACTGTAAGTGTACATTATATTTACTGTACACTAAATTTACTGTAAGTGTGCATGAAATTTACTGTACATGTATATTAAATTTAATGTACATGCGTACATAAATTTCAATATTTAAAATTTGTTTAAAGAATTGTCACCCCGACCGGGATTCGAACCCTGGTCTCCCGGTTTACATCCAGTTGCTTTAACCACTATCCTATCAATCACAATCAATTCTGTGAACCAATTCTTAGGCCTGATGAATTGTGATATGTATAATTGTCACCACCTTGTCACGTTTTTGAACGTGTTTACATTCGGAAATATGTTCCGCAGACAAAGAATACCAAGTTCTGACCTTGTTACAGTGACAATTCTTTGAACAAGTTTAAATATTTCCGCCGAATTTTACATAAATTATTAACTAAAAAATTGCCATGCTATGTAAGTCGCTACAATTTTATTATTACATTTTACAATTTATTAGTTACTAATTTGAATGTAAATACGAACTTTAAAAATGTATATTTTTGGTATATATATGTTGAAATTATATTTTAAATTTATTATACGTAAGTTCAAATAGTGGAAAAAAATTTCTAAGTTTTAAACAATAGATATGTTCCGTACACCCCATAATTATTTATCAAATCTGCGTGAATTTTAATGTAAACATTAAATTTAATGTCGAATTATATTATCTTTTTAATGAAAAGTATATTTAATTTCATGCACTGATTAAATTTAGTTTCATGTACATTAAATCTTCATTGATTTTAATTTAATCATTACATTTAACGATAAACATTATCTCGTGATAATGTACAAGGTACATTAAACTGAATAAACAGTGGTACATTAAATCTACATTGATTTTAATTTAAACATTAAATTTAGCGACAAACATTAATGTCGTTTTAATGTATAATGTACATTAAATTTAATGTACAGTGATACATTAACTCTACATTGATTTTAATTTACACATTATATTGTATAAACACATTAATCTCGTTTTAATGTGCAATGTACATTACGTTTAATGTCCTGTAATACACGAAGCTGCATTAAATTTAATTTAATTTCTGGTAGGGTAGAACAATCAATTGGTGGATCTCCGCAAGAGATTTGTTGAATTTCGAACAAAAGTTTACCGCATAATGTTGCTCGAGTGACGATTCTATCGCGTTTCGTGACACAGGGTCTAAACAGGGGTACGCGGAGACAGTGATCGGGAACGCTCTCCAGCCATTTTAAGTACCGGCACACAAAAAATTGCATTACTTTCCGGACTCACCTTGTAATTCGGAACTATTTCCCGCTTTTATAGAAGCCTTGTGATGTTTCATTGCACAATGGGCTAGAATATGAATTTCCCGCGTAAAAGCTAGTAAATATTGCGGCGTCGTGGTAGCGGAATGACAATACAGACACGAGCTCTGCGTACAATCTGTTTATTTACAATACCTACAGCTCTGGAGTTACGTTCGCTATTATCTCCGTGACTCCCATGCACCTGCTCCCCGTTCCTTCAGTCTCGTGCATCTCCAACATTGCCGCTTTACCGCGCGGGTGGCTCCACACCCGTGTTACGCACACGGCGTGTCTCTCGGAATGCATACCCGTCTCGGGCTTGCATGAACGTCTGCTCACAAGGTACTCTCAATACGAACTGACCGCTCCTGCCTCTGTTCTAAGTTATTTTGGCGATCACGTGATCGCCTCCAGCCCTCTAAGGCCGAGGGGACCGCTAGCCCACATGTGCGCCCACTGGGGGTCCGGTGCCCACTGCCCACTTGCCTTGCATCATGAGGACTACGGTATTTTCCATTGCTTTTGTTCGTCCCGTGTCGCCGGTAGTCTGCGTACCGGCCGTTTGAAGATGTGGTGGTTATGTGATGACGTTACAGACACCTATAACAGCGAAAATGATTTTTTTCCGCAGGTACCAACCACAGGACAAAAATTCACTAATAGCCTCAATTCTGAACTCTATCTGGCTGATTTGGCCCACATGCTAATGTAATTACCAATGCATTATACATTCACTATTTTTCTGGCTAACCATTCGAATCTAATCTCTCGACTGCGAACAACCTCGTTTTTCACTCAGTACCAACATAATGCAAGCTACATAATTCTTGTATTAGCTTCTATACAATACTAATGCATTTACTTAATTACACTCTTTTCAATCTTCATTTTACTATAACACGATTGAGACAAAACTTGAGACAAAACAACAAATAAGACAGTAAGACATACCTGATTATAACCTTGAGCAAAAACAACAACAACAACAACAACACACAATACGACATTAAGGCATACATGATTCTAACCTTGATAAAAAACAAATAAATATGAACATAATATAACCTTTGACCCAATAAGTATAAAGCACAGCACAGGTAAAAGCACAGGTCGTCCCGATAGTTATCGGAATCTGGGATTTGTTCCGCAAAATTTGTGTAAGAACTTGTCTAAACTCCCAGGTAGTTCAAAAGACTGGTAAGTGCAAAAAAATGCTTTATTTGGAACAGCCCACATTTTGCGCAAAGTATTGTAGAGGCACTGACAGTCCCTAGATTTGCTCCTTAAGTAGCTGGTTGCAACCTGGAGTAGATATTATTTCGAGCCGACTCATAACATCTTTAGTCGTGATGTAGTGGAATAACAATAACAACAAAAAAAACAACAGCCGGTCCGAATAGCCGAGTTCGCTAAGGCAGGATAGGGATGAGAGAAATAATAATAATAATAATAATAATAATAATAATAATAATAATAATAATAATAATATATGTTATGTGCTATTTCTAATTTTAGAACATCCTTCAAGAAACGTTACATGATTTACATGAGCGATCATGGAAAAGATTTGAACTTCAGGGCAGAAAATTGTGAGCCATTTGTACTAGATTATGTGTATTTATTGTCAGTAAAGTTGCAACATCGCATCAAACTTCTATCTTGTTCTGTTGAATTCGAAATAACTGGTTTATCGAAAATAGATATCATCAAAGATCTGCGTTGCTAACAGCAAAACGGACAGTATACAAGCAATTATTCTTACCTAAGGATGTTGTATAACAATACAATGGATGTTATTCAAGTCGTGTTCCACTTTGCGCCATGGCATGCCAAGTTTCAAAACGTGGGAATATCCTACTTCATTCTTTCTTTGGATGTCATGTTCTTCTGGTTCTGAGGAAAACACATTCCATTTATCAAAATACGTTCCTTATAAAACAAAAAAATATTTTTGCAATCGTACTAGTGATTTTTTAAGCGTATGAAATACTCTTTAAAAAAAGGTTTTACATGATAGCCAAAGCGAATATTTCCGAAAACTAATGGAGTCAACTTCGGATGTTGCTAAATTCGGATGTAGAGAACTTTCGGTTACAGACATACGTATTATCCGCGCACGTTTTCTTGAGCTCTCGCTTCGCTAGTTGCGGGAGGAGTGGGGAGTTTGGTTATTTTGACAAAAATAATAGTGTATCAAATTTGTTGTTCGTTTTTCGCTGCAAAATAGTTTCTATTGCACGGGAGCGTAATAGCGCTATTAAAAATTAATAAAATTACTACTACTTTATTACTATTAGTAAGAAAATTACTAATATATAAAAAACTAATTAAATAAAATTATAGGGAGCGTAATATTTCTGGTTAATAGATTTTGTCTACAACACTCGTTGGTATAATTTAACTAGTTTCTTAATTCAACTAATGATGGCCGAGCAGAGGGGAGCAGGTATTCAGGGGCTCAAGAAAGCGTGCGCGTCTAATACCAACCCACACACATTACAAATAAACACGAGGTAATTCGGTTAGAGTGAACTGTTCGCATCGTCTACAGAGAATTCAAGAATTACAACCTCTGAAGGAAGAAATATTTCGCTTGAGAAGTGCGAATCCCAAGAACACAAAGACTTTGCAGGAAATTATTTTTTTAGCATTTAAGGCGAATGAAAGAGGCAGAAGTTTTGTACCATCAAATTGTTATAGATCGTCTATGGCAATTGTGTAAAGCTTGAAGACTGAATCGACGCGGACTGTGAGATTGTGCTGTCTGGCTACAGCAAGGATTCCCAACCTTATTCGTTCGTCGACCACTTTTATGAGAATTGTTTGCGAGGATAATCGACGCTCTTACGTTTTCTCTGTAATATCCAGCATCTGTAATCATGACACCAAAAATTGCACTAAATTATTTAAAGTTAACAATTTCGTACATCAATATTCTCGTAAATATCTCGACGAAGTGGCTTCCTGTTTTGAGTAGGTGAGTTTCTAATCTTCATTGTAATGCAAAGATTACAAAATGATGAGTAGAGAGATGATTTTTATTCCCTAAAAAGTATTGAAATATGCTTTTAAAATATGCATTTATGTCTTTAAAATTCTGAAATATGCCTCTTAATGTGCAATTAAAATTAACCATATTTCATTTCCTCTATATGGGTCATCTACAAATTACGTAACGCTAAAGGGGAAGGGAGGGAGTCTGAGGCAGCGTTATGCAGCGTTACATAGAGATAGGGAAGTGCCTTACAAGGGGGAGGGGGTATTGAAAATACTCGAAATTTGCGTTACGTAATTTATGGATGGTCCCATTCTTGATAAAATTCAGGAGAAGCATGCTTAGAATGAAAAGATGATTAAGAGTTTGTACAAACGTAATATAACCTACCCTACTTCGCGAGAGAACCAATTGAAGTAAATATTCACATTAGTAAAGTGCACTGTATTTCTTTTGACTGGTTTAAAAAATATGTTATCAAGAAATATCCTACATTTGCACAAGTATTTTGTCATCTATAGAAAACAATAAAACGCGAACTGTGACTAGCTCTTTCGAATCAATGAACGCTCACAAATAAATAGATTGTATGAAAAGATGAAACGTTTTATAGATAAGTCTCTATTTTAACGAAATATGAAAAATATGCGCCTAAAATTATACAAATATGCACTAACCTCTATATAGAGTCATATTTTAATCAAACATCAAGAAATTTCACTTCGCTACGTAGTGAAGCAACGGATATGCAAAATCACAGTAATCCGCTCCATAATAATGAGTGTTTTTAAGAATTGACCATAACATTTCGACAGTGCGTATTGGGAAGAATATTTTCTTGTGCAATAAAGTATCGCTGTGGATTGTATAGTTATAATTTTTTGAGTTATTTGAACATCCTATCTTCTAAGGATTAACAATGGATACGAAAGAAGAGGAGGTAATATGTGATTTATTATCACAGATTGTTTGCTTTATATCAGGAAGACGCCGGTTCATTTTCGGCTATCAACCCCCCCCCCCAACCAACAGTTTTATCATCAGTGATCCCCTTCAAAATTTCATCGATCTGGAGGGGGTCTACACCACTCCGTCGGCAAACCCTGGGCTAGAGCATCGGTAATGCTTTGAAAGGAACTTTCAGGACAGAGTGAAAAGTGTGATGACTAAAAAACTGTTGTGTGTTCAGAGCAAAAAGTGTTCCAACACCTCGAGAGTAATTCAAGGATATCCAGACTGTACTTTGTGTGTACTTTGTGTGTGGAATACTTTGTGTGTAGGCCCTGCAGAATCAAGTGTCGAGAAAACCCGAACTTTCGAGAAGGATCTGAAAAAGAAGGTTAATCAAAAGCTGCACATAAAAGACCAATAAAATTGTTATGTTCACTAAAATCGAAGCTGACTGTACTTCGTGAAAAAAAGTGAATTTCATCTGAATTCGTTTACACTATGACTGACACTAATCTGTGGAATTCTTCTTATTTATCATCCCTCTCTACGTTGACTATTTTTGTAAAAGATCGGAAACAATACGCTCTCTATTTTGGCTCTCCATTTATCTATTTCACACATTTCAAAGAACCCTAGAGCGGATTAAAAGTAATTGTCGCGGAACTGTAGAATAGAAAATCTTTGGGACTTCAACAAGTGTTTCCGTTCTGATTATGTTGCATCGATTGTATCATTTTTCAGTTCCAAACCAACACATTCCGTTAGCTTCAGTCACGCGATCCTTGTGCCAATCTGTACCGTAACGCGAAAGCAATAGAAAACCCACGCTCAGGTTACAGCAGGAGGACGAGAACCGAGGTTTGGGAGTTTGCGACAAGGGCGGAACGCGGAGAGCGTCAGCGGAAGGGAGGGGGGAGGGGCGGGAGGAGGAAGGTGGGAGACGAGCGTTCGCGACCTCGAGCCGAGGGCGGAGCCCGAATGACGGTGCAGTAGCGGCGCCCGTGGGTTGCAGTCGAGCGGCCCCTCTTGGGTCGCTCGACGAGTGGCAATCCTAATTGTGTGGCAAGACCTATATACCTCGTGCGATAACATCGAGATACCCCTGCTTTAAAAAGCGAGGGACTATTGATGAGTTCATCTTCTCATCTGCATACTTAAAAAGAAGCTGGTGTCCAAAAATTGTATTATTCGTCCACATATACTCCGATTTGAACAGTGGTCCCTTCAAGGCCACGAATGGAAGGAGAGGAGAACGCTGACGTCCGGTTGGGAGCTTGGTTACGACTTAAATTTTTGGAATTGAAGCTCTCGATTGGATGACAGTTTCTCCTTCTCCTTCCAGCTCGTGACCTTGAGGGGTCACTATGTTTAAATCGGAGTATACAAATATTTCCTCCCCGAACATTGTTCATCTCTTCACTTCATCATACATCTATTCAGGCAGGCGACTTTTAGATTTGATAAATTTTCGAATTACCCGGGCTGCTACGGCTAGCTATGACATCCAGCATCCCATCTTCCGAGGAATCACTGTCATCTGTGCGAGAAAATAAATCGCCAGCATTGAGTTCTCATTTTGAGACGAAATTTAACATGGTTTTGCAGTCCAAAATATACAATTTTAGAATAAATTCAAACCAAACAATCGAACCAAAAAAGTTTCTATGAACATTGAACACATCTAAATATCCATTATTTTCTAACCTACAGCACTAAATGTCTTAAAATGTATATCATGTGCCACACCTATAGTCCAACACAGGCTATCTTTCAACTTTCTCGCTGGTAAGGAGTTGAGAAATTTCGGCAGAAAAACACTTATTACAGGGCCCTGGTAACGAAAAAGTGGATAAGTTCAGTTACTAAATTTAGAAAAAAATCCTCTAATACAATGTGTTGTACGTGTTGTGGGTCCTTGATACCGAAAAATCGAATGACAGCAAAATGTTCGTCCGTCTGTCCCTCCGTCTGTAAACAACGCTAGCGGCTAAACCGCTAGCCGAATTTCTCCAAAATTGATATTCCCAGATTGATCTGGCTCCATGAATTTGAAACTGATATTCTAATTTTGGGAAGTACTTTACATGAAGCTTCTGGGACATTTCTAAATTCCCATTTCAAAAAATAGCTCCATCGTTTGTTATTAAATTTTATTGTTGTAATAGTGTGAAGGACGTTTAAGAAAATGGTGCAGGTCTCATGTTCGTTAAAATCCCTGATTTTCCTAAAATTGCAGAAGTCCAAAATTGTTTTGAGTATTCTTACAACTACAATATTAAGGATACAGATTTTTCCGTTAATGAAGTGTGTTCCTTGAAGATAGATTTTTGAAATAAGAACATGTACAATTTGTCTAAAATTTGAGAACTTTTCGCGCAATTTTGCGTGAAAATAAGAGCGAAAATACGTGATGTTTTAGCACCACTAGTTAAATCTGTTATTTGGACCCCTGGGCAGTAGCACGGGTGATGGAAAAAGTACAAACTCTCGAAATCTATTAAAAATTAAATGAAATATTTGATATTATGTGCAATTGAATTGCATGGATCTAAGACTTTTTGTTGGTGAATAAACGCTTAACAACATTAGAGATTATCCGCGCACAGTGCAGTTCGAGGTTTTGTTCGAAGTTGGGTCCCGTAATGTAGGTTTTTTGCATGATTTACGAAGTGCGAAGTGATCGAACAATTCTTACTAGTATGACAATTTGCCAAAAAATACATTACTGGACAATAATTGGTTTAGTTTATTTTTCGCTTCTCAAAACTTGGCACTTGGAGCGGCATTGCGATCTCGCTCCTGCTATCGTCCCCTTCACCGTGGTGCAGCCGCCTTCGCTATCCGGTCACCGCTTCCACCGGTCGCGGCTGGTCGGCCTTCGGCGACGGGTCTCCGGAACCAAAAAGACAACCATGAGTTTTTGATTCGCCCCCGCCCCAGTTCAGTCCATCATGCGAGTCCACGCGCTTCTGCGGTAACGTCGGGTTCCACGCTCCGGACTAGGTCAACAAGGCAGACGAGCAAGGGAACTCCTGAGGGTGAATAGAAATGTTCTCAATTTAGGCGAGAAAAAACATGATCAACGAGGCAAACATCCTACAGAAAATTTAAATTATTGCTACAGTACCGGTTGGTGCAAAAGTGAAATTGCAAAGCACCCCTTGCACAACTTTCCCTAATAACTGTTGACTTGTTAGGGAAAGAATTGAGACTATACAACGTGTTAGAGGAAGTAATTTACTACAAAAAGGAAGAAGATTTATCAACTCTTTCGTTATCGCCTAACAATAATAGTTTTTCCGTTCGAAAATAGCCGTCCCACCTCCCAGCATTAAATACCACCAGTACGCGAAAAAGTATAAACCATATAAACTGGAAATACAATGGAGTTCTTGTAATAAGTGAGCTTATAAGCCAGTTTGACATTTATTTATTTCCATTGTTATCTTGATGTTAGGCTCTTGAATTCTTACAGAACGTCGGCCAATAAGAGTAACTGTTCGTTCATCTGGTTCGTTAAGTGGATATAACATTGCAGTGTTTCGAAACTAGTGGTTCAAAACAGCACATACTTTCTCGTATTAGAAACAGCTACGTAATATCGAAATATTGCATTTTCTGGGCTAATACCTGAAAAAGTCCAATTCAAACAAAGCGCCTGTGATGCATATCTGCATTCATTTCGATAGTCAGGAGCAGTAATCACTTCTTATTTTTACAATTGAAACAGGAATAAATTTGACTGTTTCAGTATTCGCAACAAATTGTAGAGAAGCATTGTTGCCAGCGCAGCGTTGTCAAAACTATGTGCTATTCTTTTGGCATTAATGCTTGGCGAGTAACATCAATTCTTGGCTAAAAGGCTTATTTCCATTTGTATTCAGATTTCAATTTGTTTATGGGTTAGTCATAGTACATCATACACAGATGATCAATAACTCTAATACTAATAAACTAATTAAATTCCTAGTGTTCTACGATTTGTAACATTAAGTTAATTTATTACCGACTTATTGTATGTTGACACCGCCTCAAACGAAGCGGAAAATAAAACTTAAATGTTTATAATAAAATGATTCAGTGATTTTATTTCATCAATTTTTTAAAACTAGTATCTGGGTCTAATGTAAAAACATTTAAAATAGTAAAATGTACTCTTTAACGCTCAACAGCCGAGAACAGCAACTTATTCATTATGTAAAAATATCAAATAAATACTTAAGTTTTGGAAATCCTTGTTTAATTTTCAACTCTCAAAATGTTACCCAAAAACCGAACCTCATTTTATTACGTCTTTTCGCGCAGCATTATATAACTTTATCTTTGTAAGAAGTTTCGAAGAAGAAAGTAGAAATGAACTTATTACCGCGATAGAATATACCAAGTAATTTTGCTTGCAACAGCAGCAACAGATAAGACCACTGTGAGTTTTAGTCTCTCCAAGACAAATTTTATCACTAGCAGTAACTTGTCGATTGTATATGACTAATCTTTTTAAAATGAGACTTTACTTTCGGTGACAAGTCAGCTCAAAGGTGGCTGAGCGCATAGATGCACGTGGGTGGGCTGCCGTTTCGCTGAGTCATCTTGGGGGCGGGCGACCCAGTTAAGTCATCCAAGAACGGAGACGCAACCGATTCTCGTTCTTTTGAGCGTTGGCCCCGACGATCAGATCAAAATAGGCCTTGAATCATTCCAGATGGTTGCGTAATACAACTTTTATATTCGCAACTGCCCACATACGAATGACATTGTTTTCATGTGTAGTGAATCGAAAGCAGTGAATAGTGAGAATCGGAGGGCCACTTATTGTTAGAGTAGGATTGATGAGGCTTCAGATCCCTCCCCAGAAGCCGTTGACACATATTCACAAACATGGTTTCTACTAAGCTTCTTTGGCAACAAATGTCAATGGATATATCAACTGAATACGTTATAAACTATAAATCAACAACAACAAAAAACAACAGCGGGCTACAGAATTAGTTAGTTTTCTAATCTTTTCGGATTAGTTAGTTTTCAAATCTATTTAATCGAAGCTCGCTTTCTGGGATAGCGCCAATCTCTTCCCAGCTGCTACTTATCGGTGTCAAAGCGAGAATTTTTCACATTTTGTCAATTTTTCAGTCCCCTGATAGTAAAGTTGAAATGCAAATTTGAATTGAAAATGATTGCATTGATTTATGCAAATTTTCATTGAAAAATTTGTAGCCTTTCTTTAGAAAATGTCATTTGAGCTTTCTGAAAAATTTTAGCTTATTTTCACAGAAAAATTCGAGAATCATCATCAGAAATAATTTTAAGCATTTGTATTTACAAATGCAATACTGCATAGAAAATGACCTTAATGTAAAATTAATATTGAGAGAAATTAAAAAATAATAATATTTGTTTAATTTATAAAAATCAAAATAATAAATCGAAAGGGCGTTCATGTAATTTTCTTTAGTGCATTTAGTACTATTCGTACAAACTCTTTAAAGCAAAAACTTGAAACGGTTTTTGAGAAAAGACTTTCATGCGTTTCAGATAATTCGGAAATTTTAGCTCATTTTCACAGAAAGGTATATTTCGATAAGCTTTGTCAGATATCATTTGAAGCACTTGTACTAAAAATGCAATAATGTATACAAATTGTCGGTAATGTAAATAATAAAGTGAGGAGATATTAAATATAACTTTGGGGTAATGTCTGAAAAAGAAACAGAAGAATACAACAAAATGGCGCTGATATTACAAATGTTTGAAGAAAAAAATACAGCCGTTTTTGAGAAAATCTATTTTTTAAACTGCCCTTATTTCACTGCAAAATTGCTAAAAAATTATTCATATTTTGAGAAAAATGTATTTGTCCTCATTTTCAATCTCTATCTTCAACTCTGTAGTTGTAGGAAGAGTACGAAAATATTTTTAACTTAAGCAAGTTCGAAAATTCAGATATTTCAACGAATCTGAGACCTACGCCATTTTTGAGCGTCCTCTACGCTATTGGAGGACAACATTTAATCAAGCCATTTTTGAGAAAAAAATAGAAATATCCTTCGGTCTTCATGTAAAATACCTCCACAAATAAAAATATCTATTTCAAATTCAAATGGTTTCGAAATCAGTCACATCGATAGGTGAAAATCAATTTTAGTAAACATTCTTCTTACGGTTAAGTCGCTAGCGTTGTTTACAGAGAGATGGAATGATATTTTGTCGCTCAACCAATTTATCGGTAATCAAGTACCCACAAAACTGGATTCTGAGTAACAGAACGTTTTAGAGGGAAATAATTTGCTACATATAGGAAGGAATTATCTATTTATTTCGGTTTGAGGGGTACCACAATACCAATTTATTGCCAAAAACTCGCCGTTTTTAACCGCAGCATTACATAACTTTTTATAGTACATATAGTAGTACGCGAGAAAGTAAAAATCAATCTTAGTTTCACCATACGTTAAAAATTATTTCGAAGAAAACATCAAGACGACTGGACGCTAAACCTATAGCCCCTCCTAGAAACATGCTGATTGTGCTATTGAGTGAACACGCCTCTGAGGCGCGACAATGAATGTAACGCCGGAAGATCTAACACCAGCACAACTGTGCCTTCGTAACAAAAATTATTACATTCATCACGACCATGTCTACAACGACGGCGCAGCTGTTCCTAATTACGATGAAAGATCAGCGTGGATATCTATCTTATCCAATTGCGGTGACTCTCGGTGCAAGGCCGTTTCAGTTCCTCGGTAGTACCCAACCGGGCGCGAAGAATTTCACGCTGCACGCTGCTTGCACACGCTCACTAAGCAGCGCAGACGAGGAAGGAGATAGCAAAGAGAATTCCTTGGGGAGTCCCACCCGCAACGGAAGTAGCCATATCCGCCATTGACGCTTCCTCGGCCGATTTTCCGAATACTGTAGATACGATGCGTATTTCGAACTCAAAGGTCGTCGGCTCTTAGAACTAGTAGCTCGATACAAAAGAATGTTCTCGGTGAGACAATAGATAAAAAGTCAGACAAGAAATGCAGAAACGTCATGCTTCTGGGCGTTCTGAACCGGCGTGACTTTTCTCATAAGAAGAAAGTAACACACAATGGAACGACTGTTGAACAAGTATTGCTCAAAAGGACGTACTAGAGAATATATGTGTAGTATGCAGGCAGCAGTGGAAAAAATGGCAACTATATTAAATATTCAACTTTAAATAACATCATAAAATATTGGAAGGCACAGAGAATAATGATTTCTTGACGCTTGTAGTCTAATCTCCAAAGAAAAAGAGGTCGAGTGTTTTTTTTAATAAAATTGTCCTAATTATTGTCATCCTCCAAGATTAAAATGTATTTACAATCTACTAAAGGCCATAATTTTATCTTCCAGAAAGAATAGAGCGGTTTGTAACGATATATCAGATGTTTATTTATGAATTTTAAATATTTATCACATGATTAGCATTACGGTATTTTTGTGTACATTTTATAATCTGTATTACAAATTGCATTTACATCAAATATGATATTTTAAAGTCTCAAAACCAATACACTTGAATGCGATAGTAAGCCTTCAAAGAAATGTGGAACAACCGAAAGTACAAAAATGTTCCGGCCATTGATTTGTTCAAAACCGTGTGCGAAAATAAAAAGCATCAGTTGGGTCCAGCGATCGAAGAAAAATTGGACCCGTAAATCGAAACTATCACCTCCCACCAGTAAAAGAGAAATTTCTCCCTTTATGTAAGGTTGTAAGGCACCGATGCAATGGACCACACAAATTCGTAAATCGTGCGTGTCGCCCCTCATTTAAAAAAAACAAAAACTTTTTGTTTCGATCCAAAGGCAAACTATCTTCTTAATAACTTTTAAAGGAAGGTACTTGCATGCAATAGTGGCTTCTCAGTAAGGTTGCGCGTTTATGCTACAACCAAACATTTAAAAAAATATCTATATAAATAAAATTGGAGTGTCTGTCTCTGAAATCAAAATAACTGCCGTTTAAAATCTCATATGCTTATTTAGATGGTACAAAAAACAATTCAATTGTTCATACGATGTTTGTCTTACCATTTACTTTTCAGAATTCGTCCCCCCGCCCCCGCGGGCGCTGTACACCGGCCATGCTATGCCCTTGGCTCACGTAGCAAAACTACTAATCAAATTAAAAAAACCCAAAATCATAAATCTCTAATATCAAGAACCTTGGTCTTCAATGGGCCTCATATTTATAATCAATTACCGATGGTATTGAAAAACAGTAAATCCTTGAATATTTTCAAACGCAGGATACAGATTTGGATTTTAAAACATGATGACAATGATGTAAACAAATTAACTGAAATACTGTATTAAAACTGTGTGAACTAGCTATTGACTATGACTGTGTAAAAAAATCTGTTGAATGTGAAAATTAAGTCATTATTAAATTAAGTAATTAAATTATAATGTATAAATGTGTAAATTAAATGTGTTTATTAAATTATAAACTCAGTATTGCTAACCATCACAACTGGTTACTGATGGTTAGTAATTCCTAGTAAATGCAATGTAAATGATCTCTGTAAAACAAGATGGGAATACAATTATTATTTATTATTTTGCCACATCTTGATTTCAAGCCATGTCTTGCCTTGTCGTGCTGGGATCTGCTAAAATGGCCAGAAATTTTCCCGAGATGTATGCTGGATCACCTACAGAAACAATGAAGAAGAAACTGTTCCCGGATCATTTACCCAGAACGAGGGGCTCATTTACCCAGAACGAGAAACTCGTAGGCCTCAGATATTGTTACTGGTATCATTCCAATAAACTAGTGGTGCTACAGAATGGCACAGACTTTCCCGTATTAGTTTTCTATTTTCTTGGGTCTTCGCTAGCTATTCGGAATTGCCACATACTCTTTCTTGCCAGCTACCATCTATCATCGCCAAAAGTACATTTTTTTGTCATTTTCTTAATTTTTCGGTTTCCTATTGATAGAACGGAATATATTAATTTTAGAATATTAAAGAACACAAAAACCTAGCAGTAAATGGCAATTTTCTTTTAAAAATTATGTGCCGTTTAAGAGAAAATAGCGTTTTAGCACTCCTAAAAATGCGAAATTTGAAGCTCATGTTCACAGAAAATTTTTGAGTTTTCAAAATACTTTATTTGAAGTTATTTGAAGCACTTACACTCACAAATATAATAATCTTTACAAATTGCTGGATAACGTGCATATTAAAGATGTGAGAGAATCTTTCAAAAAATTTACATTATATAATTTTTGAAAAAACAAAAAAATAACTCAAAATAAACTTTACGCTATACTAAAGAGTGTAATTAGCACTATCGTTACAAAAGTTTCAAGAAAAAAATATATGAGAAAATGACGTTTGAGCATTTCTGAACATGCGAAATTTGAGCTACTTTTCACAGAAAACGGTAGTGTTTTCGAGAAACTTTACTTGACATTATTTAAAGCACATGTACTCGTAAATATAATAATGTGGAAACATCGACGATAATGTAAATATTAACGACGTGAGAGACAAGTAAATAAATTTACATTTTTGTAATTTTTGAAAAAACCAACCGATAGACCAAAATGGCTTTTATGTGATCTGATAGAGTACATTTACCACTATTCCTACCAAAAGTTTAAAGAAAAAATTTGGAGCTGTTTTTGAGAAAATTTTGTTTTTGTAATTTTTTAAAATTGCACATATTGCACGCAATATTGCACGAAAACTACCAACATTTTGAAAAACATTTACATGACCTTTATTAAAGAACTCAATATGTAGAACAAATTTTATTTGAAGAAAAAATCTCTATCTTCAATTTTGTAGTTGGAGAAAGACGCCGAAAAAAATTCAAACTTTCACAATTTTCAAAAATTCAGAGCTGTACGTGAAAATCGGAACTATGCCAAGTTAAAAAGTGTATTTTACTCAATTCATACAAGAAATTTAAAGAAAAAATTTGGAGCCGTTTTTGAGAAAATTTTGAAAATCCCCGGGGGGCTTTATATAAAGTACCCCCAAATTTTGAAGAATCTTTTTCAAAATCTCAAAGCTTCGACTCAAATCAGATCGACCGGGGAATATCCATTTTGGAAGAAATCGTACGTATGGTTTAGGCGCTAGCAGTGTTCACAGACGGACAGACGGACGGACAGACGGACGGACAGACGGACGGACAGACGGACGGACAGACGGACGGACAGACGGACGGACAGACGGACGGACAGACGGACGGACAGACGGACGTTTTCCTTTCTATTGGGTTTTCGGTATCAAGGACCTAGAAAACAGGGTTTCTAGCTACACCACGTGTTAGGGGATTTATTTTTCTTAATTTAGCAACTGGTTTTATCCACTTATTCGTTTTCACGGCCCGGCAATTAATTTTTTTCCGCCGAAAATTGGCCATTTTTTCGCGCAGCATTACATAACTTTCCCTATACTACGTATATCACTCCGTGTATACGTACGTATACGGGAAAGTAAAAAGAGGGATATTTAAGAGAAATTGATTGCATCAACCACATGCGAGAAGCTGTCTTTGAGTCATCTCAGATCTACGGATGATTGATTCTTGAGCTAGTTGTTTTTATTTAAATAAGGGAATGTGAAAACATTAAGAGCAATACCTACAACATCCAAGAACGGTCTACAAGGGCAGTCTTTCTAACAAGTAAAATGCACTAGGGCGCACAATACTATTTATGATATTATTCTTTCTGGTTTCCAATTTTCTAAGCTGAATGAATGGTTTAATTGAATCATTAATAAAAATTAAGAACAAAATTGAAACGTCGAAAAAATTAGGCGTTCTCGTTTAATTTTTCTCAGAAAACGCTCTTTATTTCGTGCTGATTTCTCAATGAGTGAGTGGATGGTTGTGAATTTATGGCGAATAAAGATAACTAGATTTTAAAACATAGTTTAAGCAGCAAAAATACAAGTCTGAGATTACATGATGCCTCCGGATTCCCATAACAACCCCTGGTCCCTAATTTAAAGAATCTATCACGAAAATCACACAAAGCTAGTTGACTTCCAAAATCCGACAGTGAATATATAGGGCCTTCTGAGAAGATTTATTACTTCTTTCAACTTATCTTCTTGTTGTTCCATTTGGGATTTTAAAAAGAAAGTTCTTTCAGTTGGAACGATTAGGTGAATTGTGTGCGATGCCTTCTCTGCTTCTTTTCTTTCAAAATGTTCCTGTTACATTTAACCGCAGACATGAGAACTATATTTTTGCGGAAATTTAGATAGTATATGAATTACGTTTGGATTTTGCTGTTATATTTTAAATATTTTTTTCTGCTGGAAAATGGAGAATTATGAGACAGTGTATATAGTGCAATAATGGTGTACGAGTATAAATCAAAATTTATAAAGGAGATTGAATTGAAATATTTTCGTTTTTACTTTCTCGCCTGACGAAGTATTTTCGTAGTAAAGAGAAAGAATTGTAAGCTGTTACATACGGTAATTGGCGATTTTGCAACAGAAAAACTCCTATTGTCGAGTCTTGGTTAAGAAAAAGAGGAAAATCATGTTCCTGTATGTAGTAAATACCTCTTAACACATTGTGTATTCAGAATCCGACCTTTTAGGGGTCCTAGGGATGGATACTGAAAAATCAATTGACAGCAAAACGTTTGTCTGTCCGTGTTTCTGTCCGTCAGTCTATGGTAAACGCTAGTGTCTAAATCGTTTAGGCAATTTTTCTCAGAAATTGATATTCCAAGATCGATTTGAACGAACTCGAGGCCCTGCGATATTAAAACGGTATTTTTTATTTTTAGGATAGTCTACAACCTCAACATTTTAAAAATTTTCTAAAAAAATGGCTTGAAGTTTTTTTATTAAACTTGTCTCTCGGATGTCGTAAAGGATACTTAAAAATTGCGGAAGTCTCAGTTTCCCAGAATCACTGTTTTTTTCGAAAATTGCAAAAGTTAAAATTTTTCGAAGTTTTTCCACTCCTACAATATCGATTATATATTTTTATCAATTGAAATATGTTTTCAAAGGTAGAGCTTAAAGAGGGTCACATACAATTTTTCGAAAATTTGAGTAGTATTCGCACAATTTTACGTGAAATATAAGAATTTTAAAATATGTTTTTAAAGGCTTCATCCACCCCTAAATATTTACCTCATATATAGTACAGTACGGTAAAAAATGTGATGGTCCCAATATCGGCAACTTCCCTGTATTTTCGAAAATACAAAAATATAACAATGAATAACTGCAATATTGACGACAGAGAGTTTTAAAATTTGTACTAAATATTATATCTTTAAATAGGGTCATGCACAAGTTCCTGAAAAATGATTAGTTTTCTCGTAATTTTTGCTTGCAGTAAAAGCCAATACATACTTTTTTTTCAAGAAAGGCTTAAAATGTTTTCTTAAAATATTTCTTCTAATAGATGCTTAAAAAATACACGCTAAAAGAATATCTCATTTTTGTTGATCTCTGAATTTTCGAACATTGCGTAGGCTAGAAATAAAGCGAGAAAGTATGTGCTGTTGCATCTCCACTAGTTTACCACAGTTCAACACGAGATCTGGGTAAGGAAGAAAAACAGTTTCTTTTGATAGACATTGTCTACTGAAGAGATGAAATGCAATACCTGTAATAACTATATATCTCAGAAATATATTCGATTGGAAAATTACAGACTACTAGCTTCAAATTTCAGTGTTTGTATAATAAAACAGTGAGCAATAAAACATGACTATTTGTTTAATGAGTTAGCGAATGTGAAAGGGAGAAATCATTTCAGTGCTCAATTGAAAGACACTTGTTCAATTTTCTCTCTCTACTAATCCGGGAGCAGCAGACATCAGACATTTGGAGCAACTGATCAAGGCATAAACGCAGCAACTGATCAAGGCATAAACGCACATTGAAGAAGGAGCGCTGATAAATAAAAAAAAACATTTTAACGCCTTTCTAAAAGAATTAACGTTTAAATCACTTCCATAGTACATTTTCTACAAAATTTCTGTAAAATAAAAAATTGAAACATTCTATTATATGACTATTAATAGATATTCCAAAGTGAAATTCCTTTACAATTTCTTATGAAAAAATGTATGTAGAAACTTCCGTTTGAAAAAATTTGTGATTAAATAATTCAATATGCGATTATGGACATTCATTAAGAACAAAACTATTCTTACTATTCTCAACAAATATTTCGATTATTGAATGAAATACACACTTTTTTATAAATTGAAAAATCTAGATATTTCAAATATCTATTCGATATTTTGAAGATGTGGCATACGAGTAATAATAAAGTCGGCCCGGATGTAAAGTGCCATGATTAATGCTTCCCGGATGTAAAGCTTCATGATTAAAGAAATATTGTATTATGCAGCTAGTTTATAATGTTAAGCATTATTATATAAGTACGTTATGGAGAGATATTATGAGCTAGTTTTATAATTTGTACGAATGAAAAAAGCAATATTATTAACGAGTTGTATACGTTATTTTCTTGTACAACAGCATTATAAATTTATAAGAGAATCAAAGTTAATTTTTGGAAACAACTTTATAATGACTTCAGGAGTATTTTGCATCTGCACGAAAAACGGTAATCGTCTATGCGGTTTACCGTCACCCCACCCCATTGTTATCGGCGAAAGTGTGATGTCGCAATTATTCGTGCCATAAAAGGCAATAAGTCATAATATGTACCATAAAATGCTATTGTATGAACGACTTCTTGCAACGAAAAAGGTCGTTTATAAACCTGGCATACCGACAAAAAAGGTACAATCTTAAAAGTTTATCGAACTGTCTAATAACCCGCAATTTTGAAGTTTCCATCATTTCATCCAAGTGATGTTTGATCTTCTTGTGTTACAAGAGAAGAAACTGACTCCCATATCAACGCAGGGCCAAATCTGTTGAAGCTAGAAACGTGAAATTTGGAATATAAATTCCTGTTACGATGTATGCACATTTTAAAAAGTCCAAATTTATCTTCTGAAACGTGAAAATAATTTTTATTTTTTATTGATACGATATTGCGTGTTATTGTCTTTGATATAATTATAGTTCGATATACTGCATAATTTGTTTTGAGAATATTGTGGTTACGAGGGAAATATGGAAACAGTTGTATAATGCTACGTTTTCTCTTTTGGAGGGAAGTATAAGAGGGAATTATGAAAGGGAAGTACGAAAAGAAAAAACGAGTCTAGATTATTAGTAAGTAAGTAAATTTGAATCATTACAATTGAGCAAAAAATAAAATGTTGTGTGTACCACGAGTGTTAACTAGTTCTAATAATCCCGGGCGACAAAAGCCCTCGGGATTTTTGCCACCGCTCGATCATGGCGGCGGCGATGGTATAGCAGTTAGCGTAAGAAGTATATACTATACCCAAGTTCGCGGGTTCAAATCCGATCGAAGGCATGGATTTTTTTAGGGGCGAAAAAATCCTCCGTACGCCTTCCTTCGAAGGGGAAGTAAAGCCGTCTGTCCCATGTTAGTAGATTTACTTGCATGTAAAAGATTCTCAAGCCTAAATGAAGCCTCTGAGCTAAATTCAAATCGCCGGTTTCGTCGCCTCAGTAATACCTTCTTTCCGCTAGTTGGTGAAAGGAGTGTAACAAAATTTGCGTGGTCAGACGGAAGAGCAGGCCTCATGGCATGAGTCTCGCCACGTAAAATAAGGCAATTCAATTCAATCATTAGAATCCTTATAATGCCGTTGGTGTATAACTATGATGGATGATAACTATTGTACAATTTCTGGTTGAATACAATCGGCAATGCCTGTAGACGAGAGAGTGGTGCGGGCAGGAAATGGTCGGGATGGCACTGGGCGAGGCAGAGATAGGCGAGGTGCGGCAGAACAGGGACGAGTAAGGGGAGGCTGAGAAGGGAATGGGCAGGGCAGACGTGGCAGGAGAGCGGGCGGGGTGGTGCATGGTGATACGCTGAGTTGCCTGAAGGAGTGTGGTGGGATGGGACGGATTGTGGTGGGGGATAGCGGGGAAATTAATAAACTTACTTCCGTTTTACACTTTTGATGAAATTCGTTCCGTTTCCGTATAATGGATGTTTGTGATAAGTGGGCAACGTCGAATTACTTCCACTAGTATTTTAAATTAAAGTTTGAATTTGAATACAAGATTTCAACCAAATCATGTGATCTAGCAAAAGTGAGAGTTGCATTCTAGAAAGGTAATTTGACCACAGTGCGAGGCCATGGCATTTCCTTCATCATCTTCCCTAGTTGCATTTATAAACAGGCGAAAGCTGAGTGCTTGGGTTATGCCAACTATGAGGCGTGTGACCAGCTAACGTATGCTCAGTATCAAGCCTTGAAATTCAAGGGAGGGATGAATTCATTCATTTCCATTTGTCAACATAACATTGTGAACTTCAGAGTGCTAATAAACACGTACTGCGTGCACACACTTACGTACACAACTATCCTTGACCAAGATAGGTCATGAAACTCCAACCTTTTAAGCTGAAGCATTATATGAACCTATCAGTGCTCCAGACATATTCGTCTTGGCAATTACCTATGATTGGGTGAATTTAAAATAATTAAATAACAGCAATAGTTTACATTGGCAAAATACAGAGAGTTGAAGTTCAGGTGAAGCGTTTACCATTTACGTACTATTTGAAAACGACGATTGTCAAAATTACTAAGTAGATCGATCTTAGGAAAATGAAAGTGGAACATCTCATGAATTGCTGCGCACTTAATAATAAGGGTCAGTGAACAATAATGATCTTCAAAAGACAATTTAACATAAGAAATCCGTCTGTTTGAATTTTTTTGAACACCAATAACACAGTGTCAACCAAATATTTAGATAAACTAATTAAAAGAAAG
Source organism: Acheta domesticus (assembly GCA_031308135.1). Classification (NCBI taxonomy): domain Eukaryota; kingdom Metazoa; phylum Arthropoda; class Insecta; order Orthoptera; family Gryllidae; genus Acheta; species Acheta domesticus. The sequence goes on from JAHLJT010004567.1 coordinate 50,894,499, forward strand.
TTATGAGTATGTTTCATTTTTCAATCACACCTTAATATTTATAAATTGCAGAATTACCTGCATCACACATGTATTCCTCCTGAACGCTTGCGGTAAAATGAAATATCACGCACCTCCTAGCTTTATCTACATGAAATGACGTACCTATGAGGAGGTTGCGGTTTGAAATTCACTGTAATGCTCATAAACACGATTAATTAATAAAAACACGACTATACATTTTCTTATAGTATTGAATTAGGTAATCCGTTTATTGTTTTACATGTTTTGAAGGATAAAACTGATGTTTGATGTTCTTCCAAGTTCCAGTACGAAATTTCCACTCCTAATTTTAGTCCAATAATAGCTTTTACAAGTGTCCTCGTTTTTAAAGACTTTTTTTTATCAACTCTTGAGATAAACATATTTGAGAATAGGTTGCTAGGTATTTAATCTCTAACTTGATAGTAACTTTCACGGTCATCAGGTCTGTATTATTTATTGACCACTAAATATTGTTTTCTTACAGCAATCAGGTCCATTTAAGCTTAACCCGCAACGTATCGTTAGCGGTTGCCCGGTGGTTACGACAAAACCGAGTTCACGAAAGCGCTTGGAGAACAAGAACCAGACATCGCACAGGTATTCGATAAAAATAAAAGAATTGCTATGAATGCGGAAATATAATAGAATGAAGAATTTTCATTCTAAATAACAACAAATACTATAACATTAGATCAAAATACGTGTATTAAAAAATAAAACAAAATAACTATATTAAGAAGGAATTTAATTATAAATATATGAAGTATGAAGAGATTCACACTAGCACCCCATTATTTCTTCTCTAGCATTTGTTTATACACCCAGTGGTATGAAGAGATTTTTTCGAAAGTTTTTTCGTAGACTCCTTGTGTAACCCTATACTATGATTTATATACATTTAATGTACATTTGTTCATTACTTTGCATTAAAAGTCATATTTCTTCGACTCATGTCTCCCATTACATTCAATGCACTTAACTCTTACATATCGAGCCACGTGATAACATCAGGTGATAACTTTTGGTCATAAAATCATGTGAAGTTAGTGTTTAAGAGCAAGTTACATAACCCGAATAGGAACACATCGAAGCATACAAATTCTCCAAGCAAATTCATACTAGCTACAAAATAAGCCGCGCTATTTATCCAACTTTCAACAGTTCTCCTTTCTACATCTTGACATTGGAAATATTGGCATTTTCATTTCATGTTTAGGCGCTATTCTACGGAATGGTAGTGAAGACGTCATATTCTGTGTGCGAACTACTTTCTTACATTATTCATATACAACAATATTTCAATAATCCAATACGGCTACATCTTTACGGAATACTCTCAGCAAATTCTAAAGGTTTGCAAATTTAATTTCAATTGTGATTCGGTTGCCTCATTCCACGAAGAAGTGCAATCTTGTCTCCGCGCTACATGTAGTTAAAAAACTTAAGCAAACTAATAGTCTAAATGTGTAAATTTAGAAGCACAATAACATATATCACTTTTGAAGTATCATACATTTTATACCAATTTACGAATTGAGCAGAAGCCACGGGGCACAGAGGAAACAAGAGATCTGGGGCAGTAGATCTATGGAATCCCTTTCTTCGTACAAAAGATTCCTCCATATACGAAATTTTTTATAAATTTACCTATATATTTTTAAGTTAATCAATAATTATACTTCAATTACGATTAAACATTTTTTCTTTAATTGTTTTATTGAAGTGGTTTATTGATTAGTGTATCCGTGTGCGTCCACTACCATGTCCTTAGTACCGTAACTGTTGTTCATGTTTTTTCTCACGGGAGGCGGCGATATTATTCCCTCCTTAAAAGGTGAGATCCAGCGCTGACCTACATATCGACTTGCGTGATTTTCCCAATCAGTATCTCCTACCAGCAGGGTAACGCCCCAGCCGGGACAACATCAAAGCTCCCGAGTAGTCTCCCGATGTATGTGGTAGTGTAGGGCATGAAAATGTTAGTGCGCGTATGTAAGGGGTGAGGATAGGACATGGAAGAGGAAGGGAAGATCGCGCGCGGTCTGTGGTCCGTTCGTTAAGGTACTGTTCTGGCATTCACCTGATGTTGATCGAAGAAACCTACGGAAAACTGTCGATCAGAGCAGCCGGCCGCTAGAATTCTCTTCCAGGCAGAGGCTGAATTCGACCTAGCTAATCAAGCTAGAAAGAAAATCCTGCCACCGTCGAGACGCAGACCCTAGGACCTCCCGATCAGTCACAGCAGTGACATCAGTTGATGCCCTGAGCCACCTATGCCTGTTTTAATGGTTTTTATTACATTTTAAATAGTTTACCTATCAACATTACTTTTTAATTTGAAGTTGTTGATAAATCATCTTCCGAGCTCTCATTTGAGCGAATTCCTCTATAATTTGGGCAAAATTTATCTTATACATAACGCTAAACAAAAGTGGTTTAGTCGATCTTTACTCAGCCACGCAAATTATACTCGGTCTCCAATTAAGTCGGGCCCTGAAGCAAGTTGCGTTAGCTGCCCCCTGTCTGGACGTCACTGGAAAAAGCGGTCAACCTTTTACCACACATGCGAAAAATTTTTCATGTACCATACAATTCAAGCACCTTTTCTACCCTATGATCATGGTTGAAGTTCAAACAGGGTAGGGTGGGGTAGTATCTGCTTTTGGCAAGGGGGCAAAAAGGACAACTCAATCGTGCAAATTAATTAATTACTTAATTATTAAAGCCAATTAGTTCATTAATTCATTTTTAATGGCTCACCAATCTTCAGAAGTTAGAAATGACATCTTGGACGAGACGGTGATCGCTCTCGTGACTGGTCCTACAGCTGCGGGAGAGAGAAATTTGATGAAGATAACTCTCGATTACTCTTAATGGATGTGATGAGAGACCTCTCTGAGCAAGATTAGGCAAAGAGAACCAGGTAACGTTGGAAATTGAGTCATATATTATCTACGCTCGCAAGGACGAAATGTGTCTCTTACAAGAATCCCATACGTCAGCGCTTGCACCACACGTGGGTCTCCCCTGGTGTGATCCACAATATCAGTGAACTGCAAGAAATATGTACAATTTTTACATCTGTCTTGCAGTTCACTATTATAATAGTTATTACTGTCATTATGCCAAAGAAATTACGGTGGAAGTTGAAATTTGTACATCAAGGCGACAGCCGAGGTTTATGACCTAGTTATTCCGTTACTTCTGATATCAATCTTGTTTCGTTCAGTATTTTTCGTAATACAACTTCTAATAGGAAAAAAATCATTGAAATAACTACTTCTTCTCTGATAGAAATACTTATACACCATCTTTTAATCCAACTTGTTTCTTTCGATTTTTCATAACTTACGGCCTTTAAAAATCTTAACGGATGCCGACCGCTAAGGGTGGCTTTATGACGACTGCCCGCAGTGTTACGGAAAGTAATATACACTACAATATTACGAAAAATTGTTTTGTTAGAAGATTACGAGCAATAAGAACAATATAAAAATGTACATACGACAAAGCACAAGGAATATTGAAAAATTTGAATCATACAAACAAACCAATAATAATACAAAAAATATCACGTAAGCTTTTCCATCATTAGATCCGACAAAGTCGGAGCAAAAGTGAAGGTGAGGCTATCTTGCTGAAGACATTCTACAATCACAGCCGAAAAAATGGGGTTCAGATGTTGACAGTAGTTTTGCACCAAACTTGTGATCTAAAAACATAATAAACATGAAAAACTAATTACTTTACATATCTTTCTGTCAACAGCAACTCTGCGAGAACTCTTGCTGAACTGCAGCATGGTATGATGTTGCAACCTAAACACCTCACAACCTAGATTACTTACATAACCTAACGCTGCGTTACGAAAGATTATATGCATTAGCTCTTTGAGCTGCATCTCATCATGCAGATGAACCGTGCTGGTTCATGAATCGGTATATAACGTGGATAGAAATCGTAATTTCTATTTTGATACCTACAGACAGGGCCAACTGCCTTCACGCTTGGAACCTCGCTTAAGCTCTTCCTCTTCCTCCTTTCCATTCCAGTGATTTTCAAACACAATATGAGGCGATCAACACAATTATATGCCAATATAGAATGCCTGTAAAGTGAAATCGAGTGGTGCAACAACAACACATATTTCTCGCATTATTTGTAAATTTTGCAATTTTAGAATATTTAGAGAGTTCAACGAAAATGAGACCTGCGCAATTATTTAAGCGTTTGAAAATTTGGAGCCATTTTTGAGAAAATGTTAAAGATGTTTCATGCAGAGGGACACAAAAAATCAAAATATCCGTTTGAAATACTCAGGACCTCGAGTTAGGCCAGGTTGATACGGGAATATCCTCTGGCACCGTATTTTTATCGTTGTTTGTTACACACGATGAAAACATTTAAACAAACAATTTGGAGCGGTTTTTGAGAAAGAATATTTTTAGAAATTGCATAAATTTCAGATACAAATTAATCAAAATCTATTCATTTAAAAAAAAAGTGTATATGACTTTTTTACAGAGGTGGTTTTTTAGAGCAGACATTTAAGACAAAAACCACTATATTCAATATTGTAGTATTGAAATTTTACCTTTTTAAAAATTTTGAAAATATGGAGTTGGCCGAAAATAGAATTAGCGCCATATTTTTTATTGTTCATATTAAATACAAGGAGTCAATGCAAAGAAAAATTTGGAGCAATTTTAGAGAAAACGTTGTTAAAGTAAAAATTAAAATTGCCTATATTTCGCGCAGTATTACCAAAAACTACTCCTATTTTCGAAAAATTGACCTTATTTCAAGATCTGTTTTTAAAGAACAAATTTCATTAGATAAAAAATTTGCATCTTCAATATTGTAGTGTTAGTAAGACGCCTTGAATTTTGAAAAATCAGATTTTCTCAAACTTGAGACTTGCTTCGTTTTCTTACGCGTCTTTTACCCTATACGAGGACAAATAAATTCAATAAAAAAAGTGTTGTCATTTTTGAGAAAATTTTGAAAATGTTTTTAAAGCTTTATGTAAAGTACCCTCACAAATCAGAACATTCGTTTGAAAACTCACTCCAGGGTAAACTCAAGTCCATGGTATCAGGCATTAATTGAATTTTGCACTTATTGGTATGAGTTAGAATAGAATGAATTATATAGTGCTAAAAGAAAATAACTCGATTTATTGAATGATTGTTTTATGTTTTCGGGGACGTTAGTTGCTGTGGTCGTTAATCTTCTAACTCTAGTGCATTTTGCAGGGGGCGATATTTCATAAATGGAAAAAAGGGCGGTCGGTGGCCCCGTTTGTTAGGGCATTGCTCCGGTATTCGCCTACTATTGATCAGAGAAATTCCGGAAAACTACCAATGAGAATCGCCGAAATGACAATTGTTCGAAATAAGCAGACGGGGTTTTGTGAGGTGTACATTGATTAAAGTACTTTGTTTCTCCGAGGCTCCAATACAGAATATCTTAATGGGTCTTAACTGCGATTGTCAAACATGAAATCAGGTGTTCTAAATCTAAAGTACGCAGGCATTGTATTATAAATTAAACTTCACTACTTAAACTGAAAAAATAATCGTTCTCGTACAAAGCCTTCATGATTTCCATCGCAGGGCTCCTAAAAGAGAAATTCGTATCGTTCGTTGATAGTTTGGTGATTCCGGGCGCGTCAACTACTCTCATTAGTCTCTAATGTGTAGTGCATGTTTTCATCGCGGGAGTTGGTAGTGATCTTCCCCCGCTGGCTGACGAGATCCGGCACCGACCAACGTCGGCTAGCGGGAATTTGCCTCAACCAGGTATCTCCTACCAGCGGGACACCGTCCCAGCCGGGAGAAGTTCTAAGCACCCAACCGGTCTCCCGGCGTGCGTGTTAGTGGTGTGCATGTAAGAGTGTGAATAATTGGTGGATAGGATAAGGAAGGAAAGATCATGCGCCCATTTGCTCGGGTACTGCTCCGACATTCGCCTGGTATTAATCGAAGTAACAACGGAAAACTATCAGAGCAGACTATCTGATCAGAGCAGTCAGCCGCTTTAATTCTCCAGAGTGCAACTGAATTCGACCTAGCTATCTAGGTAGTGTCGAAAATCCTGCCATCTTCTAAACTCGAATCCAGGATCTCCCGGTCAGAGACACTGCAGTGATGTCAAGTTGACGTCCAGAGCCACTTCTCCTGGTAATTATCATTCATAATTAATATTATCGTGCATTATGTATGAATCTATGACCAACAAAAATATCAAGCGAAAAACAAGTTGCTCATATATTCGTTCTTTACTGTCGAATAACATCTTCAAAAAAGTTGCCCGACCACCTAAGTTCTTAAACTTACAGATTGCACGGCGGATGCACTGTGATCTACCTCCCCTCATTCGACAAGTTCCGTCCTTGTATTCTTTTTTTTCAATAGTTCTTCCATATGCAAATACAGTTGAAACAAGAAAAGCCTTAATTACATATTCTGGGGACGTTTGCTACTGAATGCTTTGCAATTGAATATCTTGAAAATATTTTTCAAATGAAATCTCCCACCTTTAATGAGGGCGGGCTCTCATTGGGGTCCCCTGGTGCCCTGCACCGGTTGCGCCACCCTAGCTTCGCCCCTGAACGTCCTCTTCGACCCGATTTTCACGCTTCCTTTTGACGAACAATTTGTAAATATTATCAAACGCGCGCATGTGCAATATGGACCCTGTTGTGGGACTCGGGAATCAGAGGTAACAGTGCATATGCGCATGTTCACTTCAACTCTGAATTCGTCCGTCGAAAAGAAGCATGTAAATCGGACCTCCACAGCCATAAGCCACACCCAGCAGAAGCTTTCCTGCCGCGACGCCTCACGCGCTGGGCTGCCTACGCACGCACTAGCGGTGCTGCGGCACGCAAAATTACGTTTTTACGCCCCCCCTGGACTGAAACTCGCGGAAGTCGGCGTCGTGTAGAGCGAAAGTAAAGCCTCGACGTCTAATGATGCATTTGCCCTCCATTTATTACAAGGGACCCATGATGCACACGACCCGACAATTCAACAGCATCGGATAGAAAACGTCGTAAAGAGAAATTTCTTACGTAATCTTTAATAAGTTTTCCGAAACGATTAGAATGAGGACATGTCCCAAGAAGAAAATGGGCGTTTCCTGAAGATGTAACTTATCTTGGTATTATGGAAAATAATTTCTCGGCTCATCATTAATTTCTATAAAAGTTTCTTTTATCGATCGTGAAAAAAACTAATTCCTGCTCATCGTCCTATAATAGTAATCTCAATTAAACTGTTCGCCAGTAATCTGAACAGAGGTAACGCACTGCGAAAAAAAAAATTCAAGCTGATAAAATATGTTTAATTATTTAAATTTATTTTTAGAACGTGAAATTTGTGATGTTGCGACTCGAAATTATTCCATTCTTAAAAAATAATTTCCTTAAGTATTAGCTGGAGAGGAATAACCTTTATATAATGCATTGTTTTCTAGACTTGCCAAAGGGAATTTCTTTCGAAATTGATCAAGGCCAAAGACCAAAGGCATTTACAAAACGCTTAACCCTTCGTTAGGCGCGCCAGTTTTTGGAACGTGGTTAGGTGCGCTGGGTCCACTGGGCCCATTCTACTTTTGTTTGTTTTCTAGAACATTATGTGGGTGACTTGGAGAAAATTTATTATCTACGTTGTCTGAGGAAGTGTTATGATGATATTTAGTGAGAAATCACTTTAATTTTTTATTGTGAAGATTATGAATGATTCATTTGACGTATTGCTGTTGAAGATGAAAAAAGATAATTGTATAAATCAGTACTAAACAATATATCATAATTATTTATCAGTCTTGATCACTAATATTAGCAGTGGTATTTACAATAAGGCAGTTTTCACAAAAAACTTTGCATGTTTGTTTAAACACAAGAAATTATCACTTTTTACACAAGCATATTTTGTACGACTATTTTTTTCCTTGTAGCGGACTGAAAAATCTTTCTTTTTATGTTTTGTGGTTCAATAGGAATCGTATTCTGATTTTCTTCTTTTAGTTGGCATGTATTGAATTTCTCCTGGAAGACTAGTAATTGTGGATATTTTTTGTAATTGTTGAGAACAACAAAATGAATTCAATTCTTTTTGTTATTCACTCATACTGATAACTATATACTTATATTAGAACTACAGAGAATATTGTACTACTCTAACAGACACGAACACAAGAAACATGCGCGAAAGATTTGGCGTGAGAGGAACACAACGCAACGGCACCAAGATATTCTGGGAACTGCGTGTGGACGACTTTGGGCTCGTGGGGTCTGGCAATCCCACGCGTCGCGCGCGGTCGGAAAGACGAGCTAGGTGACCTATTGTCCTACAGTTTATCTTGTGGTTACCGCGCCACCGAATGCAGAAACGTTCAACATAGGATGTCACCAAATCCCATAATCATACACCTACGTTCAGCGAGATGTTGAGTTCTTAAAATGCCATGGGCTACTAGACCCATGAGCGCCTAACGAAGGATTAAGAACAATAATAACATACTTCACAGTGATTTATCCCAGATTAGTAATACATATTGATTGCTTCGAAAGGATTATCCCAGTTACGCATATATATGCAGGTGAGTCGTTTCAATTGGTAAAAACTAGTGGTGCTATAACAACACTTACTTTCCCGTATTAGAGGAAACGGCTATATAATACTGAAATACTGCACTTTGTGCGCTACTAACATCTTAGCTTACAACTCACTGTTTCCATCGCAGTGTTGTCAGAACTGTGTGAATTCTACAACTGCACAAAATTTAATACAAACGTTTTGTAAACCTATATTGGAAAAAGAAGCCTGATAACCTGGACAATATAGAAATGCATTCCATAGGGCCATGATTAGAGAAGAGTATTTTAAAACCATGCAACAAATTCTCTACTCACTACAAATGCTACAGCATTTGGTGCGAAAACTGAATATTTTCATGCAAATATCAACATAAATTAGACAATTATAACTCCTTTTCATACAGCTCCTTCAGGTCACAACAATGATACGTAATTCACAGAAATTCGCGAGCGCAAAGTGAATTCCATTGTTGCACATCCTGCATTGTCGATTTTCTGAGAGTTATTAATTCTTTTTACTTAATTCAAATATTTCAAAATAAACTATTTATAAAATATTAATGTGTAAGTGTATAACAAAAGTTCTAATGTTAGAAACGAAGAAAGAAATAATATACAAAATTGCCCATTCTAATTTACGACGCACCCAGCTGTCCGAAGCGCTGTAAATTTACAGCGGGCTATTATGTTTGTCACAAAATTATAGAAAAGCTACTCGTATTTTGAAAAAATTAAGCATGACCTTATTTGAAGATGTGGTTTTGATAAATACATGTAATTCACAAACAAATGTATTTTTAAAATTTTAGTTGTGAGAATACGACGAAAGCGAAGCGCAGTCAATTCCGAGCGGACTTTCGTTTGTCAGGAAATTATAGAAAAAACAACTCATATTTTCAAAAAATTCAACACGACCTTATTTGAATGGCACAGACTTTCCCGTATTAGTTTTCTATTTTCCTGGGTCTTCGCTAGCTATTCGGAATTGCCACATACTCTTTCTTGCCAGCTACCATCTATCATCGCCAAAAGTACATTTTTTGTCATTTTCTTAATTTTTCGGTTTCCTATTGGTAGAACAGAAACATTAATTTTAGAATATTAAAGAACACAAAAACCTAGCCGTAAATGGCAATTTTCTTTTAAAAATTATGTGCTGAGAGAAAATGGCGTTTTAGCGCTATTAAAAGTGCGAAATTTGAAGCATTTTCACGGAAAATGTTTGAGTTTTCAAAATACTTTATTTGAAGTTATTTGAAGCACTTACACTCACAAATATAATCATCTTTACAAATTGCGGATAATGTGCATATTAAAGATGTGAGAGATCTTTCAAAAAATTTACATTTATATAATTTTTGAAAAAAAAAACAAAAAAAAACTCAAAATAAACTTCACGCTATACTAATGAGTGTAATTAGCACTATCCGTTACAAAAGTTTCAAGAAAAAAATTGCAGCCATATACGAGAAAATGACGTTTGAGCATTTCTGAAAATGCCGAAATTTGAGCTACATTTCACAGAAAACGGTAGTGTTTTCGAGAAACTTTACTTGACATTATTTAAAGCATATATACTCGTAAATATAATAATGTAAAAAAAAATCGCCGATAAAGTAAATATTAACGACGTGAGAGACAAGTAAAAAATTTACATTTTTGTAATTTTTGAAAAAACCAACCGATAGACCAAAATGGCTTTTATGTCATTGATAGAGTACCTTTACCACTATCCCTACCAAAAGTTTAAAGAAAAAATTTGGAGCCGTTTTTGAGAAAATTTTGTTTTTGTAATTTTTTAAAATTGCACATATTGCACGCAATATTGCACGAAAACTACCAAAATTGTGAAAAACATTTACATGACCTTTATTAAAGAACTCAATATGCAGAACAAATTTTATTTGAAGAAAAAATCTCTATCTTCAATTTTGTAGTTGGAGAAAGACGCCGAAAAAAATTCAAACTTTCACAATTTTCAAAAATTCAGAGCTGTACGTGAAAATCGGACCTATGCCATGTTAAAAAGTGTATTTTCCTCTATTCATACAAGAAATTTAAAGAAAAAATTTGGAGCCGTTTTTGAGAAAATGTTGAAAATCTCCGGGGGGCTTCATACAAAGTACCCCCACATTTTAAAGAATCTTTTTCAAAATCACAAAGCTTCGACTAGAATCAGATCGACTGGAGAATATCAATTTTGAAGAAAATCGACCGAACGGTTTAGGCGCTAGCGTTGACCACAGACGGACAGACGGACGGAATGCCGTCAATCGATTTTTAAGTATAAAGAAGCAACAAATCATGGATTTTGACCACACCACGTGTTAGGGGATTTATTTTTCTTAATTTAGCAACTGGTTTTATCCACTTATTCGTTTTCACGGCCCGGCAATTAATTTTTTTCCGCCGAAAATTGGCCATTTTTTCGCGCAGCATTACATAACTTTCCCTATACTACGTATATCACTCCGTGTATACGTACGTATACGGGAAAGTAAAAACACAAGCATCTTCCCTGTAGTAAGCAAGAAATTCTGCGCTAAGATGGCAACATGGTAGAAGTCCCTTTGTCATAACATGAGACACAAAATGACATAAGTCACTCTTGTTTGTTCATGTTCTGAAATAGCAAAAAGTGCATTTTTCTTGTATTTTATGAAAAAAACAATGTTGGCAAATTGCAATAAGACAAAAGCCGCAGAGTAATTTCTCATGATATTTTGATGCTTCAAATTGCTGTCATGGAAAATTTTTCAAAAGTGACATACACCATTTTTTCCGTCTTAGTACAGAATAATTCCTTCACCGTCTTGTCCTCAAAATCGTAGATTCCTGTAGAACATGTTTTTACTAATTTTTCAATTTTGTCGAGGCTTACAGGCTTCACAGGAATTTTACGCTAATTTTCAAGACTCGAAGCTCCGTTACAGACTCTGAAGGTCATCAACGTCATTTGTGAAGAGCGAAGGCCCTGGAATTCCGATGGCCAGCTGGCGAACTAAGATTCTGTCCTGTCCTATGGCTCGACAGCCCGCTACGGGCCATGGCCAACAAGCAGTTACACAGCCTCTCGGCCACAGGATAAGGGGTTCGTGTGGTTAACACGAAGACTCTCTTCACTGTATATACTGGTCTTCGTAACCTTAAGATTCGCTTTCTCATCGATACACAGAAGTAGATACTTGAACATTTGTAAGGAAAGCGCATATTTATCATTTTCCCGGCCGGGAATCGAACTCGGGGTAGCGCCGTGGAAAGCGAGCACGATAACCAACGAGCCATCTTGTCGGGCGAGCAAAGATTCTAACGCCCTAAATTGGGCACAATAGCAGTGACATGGAATCCCCTTAACTTCGTGAGAACGTGACCTGCCGAACATATGTGCATACGGGTTGCTTAAATCACAGGGGGATATGCATTCGTATGAACGCACGTAACTCCGTTTCATGAAATTTCCCACTATATCTTCAATGCCCAAAAGTGAACATTTACGACCCCTCTACAAACTCTATAAGATATTAATTCTGACTCACAATACGAAAAAAATGTAATACTCTCTAAGTCTGTTTACTGTACGTTAGTATCCCCCAAAAACAAATTTCAGTTCATTCTATAACAGGAACCCATGCCGCCTTGACTTTGAATAAGTTTGTACAACTCACGGTAAACGAGAGGTGCATGCGCGCAATTATTATTATATTGTCTGAATAATATTTCTGTTTACTTGACAGCTAGAGGCTGGCAGGGGAGAGGGGGTTTCGTTATCCAATTAAACACTTCAAATTGTGATGATGTTACTGCAGAGTTGCCAATGCTTATTAAGAAAATTAAATATTACACCGTGAATCCACTGAAAATTGAAGTACGCCATTACCTATTTGGTTATGTACTGTGTGTGCATTGTCTACTGTTGTGTGGTCGCATTACGATTTGTTTCTTGCTACTGCGGCTAATGCTGTGCTGCTGATGCAAGGATGCCACACGATCACGTGTCTGCCACCCGAGTAAGAGGCAACACCGCTCTAACCACATCCCCAGTTGCCAAGTAGTCAGAAATTATTCGGGCAATAGTCACAGCTTTTTGTGCAATTAACACGAATTATTTTGCTTTCAAGAAATGAAAGGCAAATTACGATCTGCTGAAAAAGACCTTTTTTAGTCGTTGAAGTAAAACCCCTGATAACAGAAAGCAACATTTTCTTGAAATCTACAAGTTTTAAATATTTTACTTTATTTTATTATATTCCGAAAATTAAATTAATAGTGAGAGAAAGTTAAAATCTTGGAAGTGATTCTTGAATTATTATTTTCTGAAAAAAGGCAAGAATATCTACAAGGTCATTACTTAAATTTGTTAAAAGGTAGTAGTTTTGACCAATTGTACAATGCACTACCAATACACGTACTTTCAATCAAATAAATTTGTAAGAAAATGTATTCCAAAATATTTAAGAGGTTTATTATTTTTTTTTATTTTTACGTCAAAAACAGTTAAAAACTGTGTGTGATGTGCTAAGGGGAGAAGTGAATTATCGTGATCATAAAGCAGTCTTGTCTACTTAGACTTAAGTACTTCAAGGAAAAGTATTAACGCCGGTTTTCCAGTGAGGGAAAACACGAAAATCAATGTAGAATGGCCTCAAAATTACTTAAGGGAGCACAACGATGGGTTTGGAAATTAATGAGATTGGAAATTAACACTCGTAATCCTTGTTTTTAAAAGCAGTGATAAAACAGTACTTAGTAACTATAGACCCATAAGTCTCACATCAGTCGTATGCAAACTCATGAACAAATAATTACTAACTACATCCAGAGAGAATGGGAGGACAAGAAATGGCGGTTTCTCTTGCGAAAGTCAGTTTGTCTCACTTCTACAGGACCTAGCCGACGAAAATTGATAATGTTGGAACGCGATAGTAATAGATTTTGCCAAAGCTTTTGATGTTGTTCCATTCGATCGTTTTGTCAACAAATTAATAGATTCGGGTGGTGGTTTGGATAAACAAACTACTATGTGCTATAAAACAAAAGGTTCGAATCGGAAGATGTTTATCAACCTACGTGCGGTACGTGAGGGATTCCACAAGGAAGTGTCATTGGACCTCTCATATTTCTCGCCTTTGTGAATGACTTGCCAAAATATTTAGCTTCAAATGGAAGACTCTTCGCTGGTGACTGTATCATCTATCGGGTTATCAACTCAGAGGAGGACGTAGATATTTTGCAGCGAGACACAGAACAATTACACTTCTGGGCGAAAACAAACGGCTATGGAAATAAATAGTTGGAAGAGTAAAGCCATCACGCTTGGTCGGGGTCGATGTTATGGTGAAACTGCGTACAAACTGAACAGCAATGTCATACCTACAGTTACATCTTGCAAATATTTAGGAATACATTTAGACAGTAAATTGAGCTGGGAAAATCAAGTAAATTTCGTTGTGAGGAAAGACTGGAGATCTTTACATTTTGTTATGCGCATTCTGAAGAGGTGTACAGTGAGAAGTAAAGAATTAGCTTATATGTCACCAGTGCGATCCATGTTAGAATATGGCGCGGTATGTTGGACCGGTACAGAATATCGCAGCAAGGTAATTTAGAAAAGCTCCAGCGCAGAGCATTAAAATTCACTCTCAGTGGTAGAAAAAATAGAGGTGCGTGGGAGTCACTCGAAAAAAAACGGATTAAGTTGCGACTCTGTGCTAAGTATAAAGCATATACAGGCTATCCTACTTGGGATGAAATTAATCGTCGTCTAGAAAAACCTACATATTTCGGTAGACCAGATCACGAGCACAAAAGTAAGACAAGAATCAGAAAACGGACGTTGTGAATTTTCATTCACAAACGGAACTATTAGGCTCTGGAACAGATTGCCCGCGACAATCTTTGAACACTTCCTCAAAGGTTGATAAAATTTAAAAATAAGTTAGTTCCCTAGCCATTTATGTATATTTTAGGTCATTGTATTATTGTTAAGTCTCTACTGTAGTATTTCCTATATTATTATATTTATTTTATTATTATTATTATTATTATTATTATTATTATTCCATTACATCACGACTAAAGATGTTATGAGTCGGCTGAATATAAAATCTACTCCAGGTTGCAACCAGCTACCTAAGGAGCAGATCTAGGGACTATCGGTGCCTCTACAATACTTTGCGCAAAATGTGGGCTGTTCCAAATAAAGCAATTTCTTGCACTTCCCAGTCTTTTGAATTACCTGGGAGTTTAGACAAGTTCTTACTCAAATTTTGCGGAACAAATCCCAGAGCTCCGATAACTATCGGGACGACCTGTGCTTTTACGCCCCACATTCGGCTGATCTCGATTTCCAAACTCTTGTATTTAAGACGTTTCTCTGCCTCCTTGGTAACGACGTTTTGATCGCAAGGTACAGCAACATCGACAAGTAAACACGATTTTTTCTCCAAATCCCGGATAACTATATCCGGTTTGTTTGCCGCTATCGTGCGATCAGTTTGAATTTGTTGGTCGTACAATATCGTACACAATCCAACAGACGTCACCGGTTTCGGTGAGTGTTCGTACCACTTGGGGCATGTGTTTGGAACTTCGAGGGCGGTACAGATCTGCCAGTGGAGGTAGCTACACACCCTGTCGTGTCTTTTCAAGTATTCGGTCTTTGCTAGGATTGGACAAGCTGAGACAATATGATCAATGGTTTCTACTTGCTCCTGGCAAATGCGGCATTTATCATCTTGGGAAATTTTGAGAACCGCTTTATCATAATGTCGTGTTCTCAAGGCCTGATCTTGGGCAGCTATTACAAGTGCTTCCGATTCTGGCTTCATTCTTCCCCTTTTAAGCCACATAAATGATTGATCTTTATTGATCTGCACCTTGTCCATTCTTTTTAGGTATTGTCCGTGGAGTGGTTTGTCTCTCCACGATTTCTTTAACATTTTTTGTGTCTCACATTTCATGTTTAGTAGCATCAGAAGTTCAGTGTCTGTGTTATTCGACGTGTCTTGCCTAGTTTTCTTCGCAATGCTTCTTGCTACACTAACAATGCCTCTGTTTCCCATTCTTCGGTCAGATTTCATGACCTGCCTCATTAGAGGGTCATCTTGATGGCTGACTACATACTTTCCCATCCCGACTATTGCGTTGTGCCAGGAGGCCTCAATTTGTCTGAGGCCTCTTCCTCCTTCCTTACGTGACACATAAAGTCTATGTACATCAGCTCGAGGGTGGGAAACATGATGCATTGTTAGCAGTTTTCTGGTTTTTCGATCCATGGTGCGAATTTCTTGCTCAGTCCAGTCCACTAGTCCGAAACTGTATTCGGCTACAGGCACCGCCAAACTACCTATTGCAGATATTTTATTCCTGGAATTCAGAGCGGACTGCAGGACAAGTCTCACTCTTCTATAATACTCCCTGCGAATTCTCTCTTTCATTGTGTCGTTCGAGATGGTCTCACATTCTTCAATGCCCAGATATTTGTAAGTTTTACCTGGCTCAAGATCTTGAATCACAGTGTGCGTATCAACTTCAATGTTCTCTGACGTTGTCAGTTTCCCTCTTTTTAAATTGATTTTTGCACACTTGTCAAGACCAAACTTCATGCAGATGTCATTGCTAAAGTCATTCACGACAGACAGCATTTGGGAGAGAATCGCTTCATTCTTAGCAAACACTTTCAGATCATCCATGTAAAACAAATGTGATACTGGCCTTTCATCACCATGGAGCTTGTAACCAAAGTCAGCTTGCGACAACTGTCTCGATAGTGGGATCAAACTAATGCAAAACAGCAGAGGGGATAGTGAATCTCCTTGAAAAATACCCCTGTTAATCTGAATACTTCTGGTTTCTACTGCTTCCTTTCCGCTGTGGATTAGTAACCTGGTACTCCACGACTTCATACTAGCCTTGCAAAATTCAATAAGTCTAGGATGAAATCGATAGATCTCCAGGGTCTTCAAAATCCAATCGTGTGGTACACTATCAAAGGCCTTTTGGTAGTCAATCCAAGCCATGCTCAAATTACGTTTTCGTTTCTTTACATCATTCAAAATGATTTTATTCAGTAGCAAGATTTCCTTACAGCCATAAGAACCTTTACGACATCCTTTCTTTCAGCTGGCTAGGATTCTTCTTCTCTAGATTTTGTCAAAATGCTGCAGTTATAAGTTTGTACAGTACTGACAGCATTGGCCATTAGTTCTTCGTTTCTGTTTCAATCAACGGTTTGTACATGATATTATTATTTTATTATTTTATTATTATTATGAGAATTATTGCAGTTAATCTTAATCCAATGAATTGGAGTAAGGCTTGCGGTGCGCTTATTGTTTTTTAAATTAACTACTCTCTTGAAATTATTGTTAGTTCAATGTAAGCTTAATGCATGTAAAGTTAAGATATTCTGCCACCAAGTTATGATATTTAATTGCAGTATTCCTAACAAATTAATGTTGTAAAATGTTCGACGTCAGATTACGGAGAGGAAGTACGCCATTCGGTTTTGACAATGCGATCGGTTCTTCGCAGTCTGTTTAAACAAGGTCTGTACACGGAAATCCACTACGTTTTCTTTAAATTTTCTCTGGAATAATTTTCCCTGTGAATTTTGTGTGCGTTTTCATAATTCTGTGGTCTCTATCCTAAACCATATTCTAGTCGAATTTTGAATACAGAAAAGAGAGTTTTTTTCGAGTTTTGTTGACAAAATATTCGCTCCTATATAATAAAATATATTTTCAAAGGTAAATTAGCTATAAATTCCTGCCCTGAACCCTCATGTTCTTCATGAAAGAATAATACTTTTTGCCGCGATAATATGAAAAACGATAATTTGAATAACTATATTTCCCACTGAAATTCAGAAGACGTGCACAAATAATGAAGTTACATTTATGTCCAGAAGCAAAACAAGGGACCATCTCAGCATTTGCTCAAGGATCAGGGAAACTGGACGAAAAACCTGATCGAGATGGGGGCCATCAACCCAGAAACTGTGGTACAATACTTGTTACAGGTTCTTTAGAATTATACAGTCCAAATGATAAATAATTACATTAACTATCATTGTTAAAATTAATTCTACTTTCCTTTTTGATGCTCGGTATAGTCTCGAATTGTATAGAAACAGTTATGCAGCAGAAAAGATTTTACTTGGGACTTAAACTTTTCTATCGAATTTAATCGTTTAATGTCTTCTGGCAAAGTGTTGTAGAGTAATGTACATGAATTGTATGTGAATTTTTTGTAGTGAGCTGTTGATACTGCCACCTGGTGAATATGATTACTACGTCGTGTGTTATACTTATAGACATCGGCGTTTGCTGAAAATATATTCCCGCCCTTAAGTAAGTCATTTTTGACAAAAACTACTGATTCGTAAATCAGGAGACAAGGTAATGGTAAAATTCCTAGATTAATAAAGAGTGACTTACAAGAATCACGTGGGTTGGATTTGCTTATTATTCGTACAATTCTTTTTTGTAATCTGAAAGTCTGTGAACTATAAGATGTGTTTCCCCAAAATATTATGCCATATCTCAGGCGGGA
>JAHLJT010004567.1:50913679-50933048 GCA_031308135.1 Acheta domesticus
AAAAAAAACACAAGCATCTTCCCTGTAGTAAGCAAGAAATTCTGCGCTAAGATGGCAACATGGTAGAAGTCCCTTTGTCATAACATGAGACACAAAATGACATAAGTCACTCTTGTTTGTTCATGTTCTGGAAATAGCAAAAAGTGCATTTTTCTTGTATTTTATGAAAAAAACAATGTTGGCAAATTGCAATAAGACAAAAGCCGCAGAGTAATTTCTCATGATATTTGATGCTTCAAATTGCTGTCATGGAAAATTTTTCAAAAGTGACATACACCATTTTTCCGTCTTAGTACAGAATAATTCCTTCACCGTCTTGTCCTCAAAATCGTAGATTCCTGTAGAACATGTTTTTACTAATTTTTCAATTTTGTCGAGGCTTACAGGCTTCACAGGAATTTTACGCTAATTTTCAAGACTCGAAAGCTCCGTACAGACTCTGAAGGTCATCAACGTCATTTGTGAAGAGCGAAGGCCCTGGAATTCCGATGGCCAGCTGGCGAACTAAGATTCTGTCCTGTCCTATGGCTCGACAGCCCGCTACGGGCCATGGCCAACAAGCAGTTACACAGCCTCTCCGGCCACAGGATAAGGGGTTCGTGTGGTTAACACGAAGACTCTCTTCACTGTATATACTGGTCTTCGTAACCTTAAGATTCGCTTTCTCATCGATACACAGAAGTAGATACTTGAACATTGTAAGGAAAGCGCATATTTATCATTTTCCCGGCCGGGAAATCGAACTCGGGGTAGCGCCGTGGAAAGCGAGCACGATAACCAACGAGCCATCTTGTCGGGCGAGCAAAGATTCTAACGCCCTAAATTGGGCACAATAGCAGTGACATGGAATCCCCTTAACTTCGTGAGAACGTGACCTGCCGAACATATGTGCATACGGGTTGCTTAAATCACAGGGGGATATGCATTCGTATGAACGCACGTAACTCGTTTCATGAAATTTCCACTATATCTTCAATGCCCAAAAGTGAACATTTACGACCCCTCTACAAACTCTATAAGATATTAATTCTGACTCACAATACGAAAAAAATGTAATACTCTCTAAGTCTGTTACTGTACGTTAGTATCCCCCAAAAACAAATTTCAGTTCATTCTATAACAGGAACCCATGCCGCCTTGACTTTGAATAAGGTTTGTACAACTCACGGTAAACGAGAGGTGCATGCGCGCAATTATTTATTATATTGTCTGAATAATATTTCTGTTTACTTGACAGCTAGAGGCTGGCAGGGGAGAGGGGGTTTCGTTATCCAATTAAACACTTCAAATTGTGATGATGTTACTGCAGAGTTGCCAATGCTTATTAAGAAAATTAAATATTACACCGTGAATCCACTGAAAATTGAAGTACGCCATTACCTATTTGGTTATGTACTGTGTGTGCATTGTCTACTGTTGTGTGGTCGCATTACGATTTGTTTCTTGCTACTGCGGCTAATGCTGTGCTGCTGATGCAAGGATGCCACACGATCACGTGTCTGCCACCCGAGTAAGAGGCAACACCGCTCTACCACATCCCCAGTTGCCAAGTAGTCAGAAATTATTCGGGCAATAGTCACAGCTTTTGTGCAATTAACACGAATTATTTTGCTTTCAAGAAATGAAAGGCAAATTACGATCTGCTGAAAAGACCTTTTTTAGTCGTTGAAGTAAAACCCCTGATAACAGAAGCAACATTTTCTTGAAATCTACAGTTTTAAATATTTTACTTTATTTTATTATATTCCGAAAATTAAATTAATAGTGAGAGAAAGTTAAAATCTTGGAAGTGATTCTTGAATTATTATTTTCTGAAAAAAGGCAAGAATATCTACAAGGTCATTACTTAAATTTGTTAAAAGGTAGTAGTTTTGACCAATTGTACAATGCACTACCAATACACGTACTTTCAATCAAATAAATTTGTAAGAAAATGTATTCCAAAATATTTAAGAGGTTTTATTATTTTTTTATTTTACGTCAAAAACAGTTAAAAACTGTGTGTGATGTGCTAAGGGGAGAAGTGAATTATCGTGATCATAAAGCAGTTCTTGTCTACTTAGACTTAAGTACTTCAAGGAAAAGTATTAACGCCGGTTTTCCAGTGAGGGAAAACACGAAAATCAATGTAGAATGGCCTCAAAATTACTTAAGGGAGCACAACGATGGGTTTGGAAATTAATGAGATTGGAAATTAACACTCGTAATCCTTGTTTTTAAAAGCAGTGATAAAACAGTACTTAGTAACTATAGACCCATAAGTCTCACATCAGTCGTATGCAAACTCATGGAACAAATAATTACTAACTACATCCAGAGAGAATGGGAGGACAAGAAATGGCGGTTTCTCTTGCGAAAGTCAGTTTGTCTCACTTCTACAGGACCTAGCCGACGAAATTGATAATGTTGGAACGCGATAGTAATAGATTTTGCCAAAGCTTTTGATGTTGTTCCATTCGATCGTTTTGTCAACAAATTAATAGATTCGGGTGGTGGTTTGGATAAACAAACTACTATGTGCTATAAAACAAAAGGTTCGAATCGGAAGATGTTTATCAACCTACGTGCGGTACGTGAGGGATTCCACAAGGAAGTGTCATTGGACCTCTCATATTTCTCGCCTTTGTGAATGACTTGCCAAAATATTTAGCTTCAAATGGAAGACTCTTCGCTGGTGACTGTATCATCTATCGGGTTATCAAATCAGAGGAGGACGTAGATATTTTGCAGCGAGACACAGAACAATTACACTTCTGGGCGAAAACAAACGGCATGGAAATAAATAGTTGGAAGAGTAAAGCCATCACGCTTGGTCGGGGTCGATGTTATGGTGAAACTGCGTACAAACTGAACAGCAATGTCATACCTACAGTTACATCTTGCAAATATTTAGGAATACATTTAGACAGTAAATTGAGCTGGGAAAATCAAGTAAATTTCGTTGTGAGGAAAGACTGGAGATCTTTACATTTTGTTATGCGCATTCTGAAGAGGTGTACAGTGAGAAGTAAAGAATTAGCTTATATGTCACCAGTGCGATCCATGTTAGAATATGGCGCGGTATGTTGGGACCGGTACAGAATATCGCAGCAAGGTAATTTAGAAAAGCTCCAGCGCAGAGCATTAAAATTCACTCTCAGTGGTAGAAAAAATAGAGGTGCGTGGGAGTCACTCGAAAAAAACGGATTAAGTTGCGACTCTGTGCTAAGTATAAAGCATATACAGGCTATCCTACTTGGGATGAAATTAATCGTCGTCTAGAAAAACCTACATATTTCGGTAGACCAGATCACGAGCACAAAAGTAAGACAAGAATCAGAAAACGGACGTTGTGAAATTTTCATTCACAAACGGAACTATTAGGCTCTGGAACAGATTGCCCGCGACAATCTTTGAACACTTTCCTCAAAGGTTGATAAAATTTAAAAATAAGTTAGTTCCCTAGCCATTTATGTATATTTTAGGTCATTGTATTATTGTTAAGTCTCTACTGTAGTATTTCCTATTTAGTAATTTGTTTAATTATTATTATTATAATTATTACCATTATTATTCCTCTAACTCACGACTAGAGATGTTGTGTCAGTTGATTATAAAGTCTACTCCGGGTTGCCACCTGCTTCCTAAGGAGTAGATCTAGCGACTATCGGTGCCTCTTCAATACTTTGCGCAAAATGTCTGCTGTTCCAAATAAAACAATTTCTTGCACTTCCCAGACTTTTGAATTGCCTGGGAGTTTAGACACGTTTTTACATAACTTTTGCGGAACAAATCCCAGAGCTCCGATGACTATCGGTACGACCTGTGCTTTTACGCCCCACATTCAGCTGATCTCGATTTCCAAACTCTTATATTTGAGACATTTCTCTGCCTCTTTGGTTACGACGTTTTGATTGCATGGCCCAGCAACGTCTACAAGTAAACACAATTTTTTCTCCAAATCTCGGATAAATACATTCGGTTTGTTTGCCGCTATCGTGCGATCGGTTTGAATTTGTTGGTCGTACAACATCGTACACAATCCAACAGACGTCACCGGTTTTGATGAGTGTTCGTACAACTTGGGATATATGTTTGGAACTTAGAGGGCGGTACAGATCTGCCATTGGAGGTAGCTACACACCCTGTCGTGTCTTTTCAAGTATTCGGTCTTTACAAGGATTGGACAAGCTGAGACAATATGCTCAAAGGTTTCTACGTGTTCCTGGCAAATGCTGCACTTATCATTTTGGGATAATTTGAGAACCGCTTTATCATATTGTCGTGTTCTCAACGCCTGATCTTGGGCAGCTATTAAAAGTGCTTTCGATTCTGGCTTCATTCTTCTCCTTTTAAGCCACATAAATGGTTGATCTTTATTGATCTGTGCTCTGTCCATTCGTTTAAAATATTGTCCGTGGAGTGGTTTGTCTCTCCAATTTTTGACAATTTTTGTGTCTCACATTTCATGTTAAGTAGCATCAGAAGTTCAGTGTCTCTGTCATTCTGCGTGTCTTGCATAGTTTTCTTTGCAATACTTCTTGCTACACTAACAACGCCTCTGTTTCCCATTCTTCGGTCGGATTTCATGACCTGCCTCATTAGAGGATCATCTTCACGGCTGATTTCATACTTTTCCATTCCGACTGTTGCGTTGTGCCAAGAGGCCTCAATTTGTCTGAGGCCTCTTCCTCCTTCCTTACGTGACACATAAAGTATATGTACATCAGCTCGAGGGTGGGAAACATGATGCATTGTTAGCAGTTTTCTGTTTTTTCGCGAATTTCTTTCTCAGCCCAGTCCACTAGTCCGAAACTGTATTCGGCTACAGGCACCGCCAAACTACCTATGGCTGATATTTTATTCCTGGAATTCAGAGCGGACTGCAGGATCAGTCTCACTCTTCTGTAATACTCCCTGCGAATTCTCTCTTTCATTGTGTCGTTTGAGATGGTCTCACATTCTTCAATTCCCAGATATTTGTAAGTTTTATCTGGTTCAAGATCTTGAATCACAGTGTGCATATCAACTTCAATTTTCTCTGACGTCATTTTGCCTCTCTTTAAGTTGATTTTTGCACACGTGTCAAGACCAAACTTCATGCAGATGCCATTGCCAAAGACATTCACGACAGACAGCATTTGGGAGAGAATCGCTTCATTCTTAGCAAACACTTTATGATCATCCATATAAAACAAATGTGATACTGGCCTTTCATCACCATGGAGATTGTAACCAAAGTCAGCTTGCGACTACTGTCTAGATAGTGGAATCAATCAAATGCGAAACAGCAGAGGGGATAGTGAATCTCCTTGAAAAATCCCGTGTTGATCTGAATACTTCTGGTGTCTACTGCTTCCTTTCTGCTCCGTATTACTAACGACTTCATACTAGCCTTGCAAAATTCAATAAGTCTGGATTCAATAAGATCTTATCAATCCCGGGGGATTTCCAATTTCCCATGTTTTTAATTGCTTGGAAGAGCTCCTCTTCCGAGACTTCGTGAACATCTTCTACTGTTTCCACAAGTTCATCGACAGCATCAACTTCAGGTTGAATCTAAGATGCGTCTTTGTTGTAGGATCTGCTCTCCTCCCAGATTCCTGCCCAAAATGCTTCGACGTCATCCTTTGAAGGAGTGACAGCATTACCATTCGGTCTTCGTATCTGTTTCAATCAACCGGTTCTGTACACGATATTATTATTGTTATTATTTTATTGTTATTATTATTATTATTGCAGTAAAGTGAAGTAAAATGAATTGGAGTAAGGCTTGCGGTGCGCTTATTGTTTTTTAAATTAACTACTCTCTTGTAATTTATTGTTAGTCAATGTAAGCTTAATGCATGTAAAGTTAAGATATTCTGCCACCAAGTTATGATATTTAATTGCAGTATTAATAACAAATCTAATGTAATATAATGTTGCGTGAAAATACGGACGAGGAAGTACGCACCTCTAGTTTCCACAATGAAATCTGTTCTTCAGACAGATGTTTAAATAAGGTCATGTGCAATAAAAAACCACTACAGTTTTCTTTAAATTTTCTCTGGAATAATTTGTCCCTGGAATTCTGTGTGCGTTTTCATAATTCTGTGATCTCTACCCTAAGCCACATTCCAGTCGAAGTTTCAATACAGAAAAAAGTTTTTTCAAGTTTTTTGACAAAATATTCGCTATGTAATAAATTATATTTTCAAAGGTAAATTAGCTATAGAATTGTGCTCTTAACCTTGATCATGTTCTTCATGAAAGAATAATACTTTTTGTCACGACATGGAGAACGATAATTTGAATAACTATATTTCCCACTGAAATTTGGAAGACGTGCACAGATAACGAAGTTACATTTATGTTCAGAAGCAAAACAAGGGGCCATTTCAGCATTTGCTTAAAGGATCAGGGAAACTGAACGAAAAACCTGATCGAGATGGGGGTCATCGACCCAGGAGCTGTGGTACAATACTTGTGACAGGTTCTTTAGAATTTTACAGCGCAAATAGTAAATAATCACATTAAATATCATTGTTAGAATTGATGTTACTTTCCTTTTGATGTTCGGCATAGTCCTCGAATTGTATAGAAACTATTATGCAGCAAAAAATATTTTACTTGGGACTTTAACTTTTCTATCGAACTTAATCGTTTAATGTCATCTGGCAAAGTGTTGTAAAATAATATACAAGAATTGTATGTGAATTTTTTGTAGTGAGCTGTTGATATGATTTTGTCAGAGCTGTTAATATGATTACTACGTCGTATGTTATACTTACAGACATCGGTGTTTGCTGAAAACATATTCCCGCCCTCACGTAAGTCATTTTTGACAAAAACTACTGATTCGTAAATCAAGAAACAAGGTAATGATAAAATTCCTAGATTAATAGACTTACAAGAATCACGTGGGTGGGATTATTATTCTTCGTACAATTCTTTTTTGTAATCTGAAAGTTTGGGGTCTATAAGATGTGTTTCCCCAGAATAGTATGCCGTATCTCAGGCGGGAATGAACATTCGCGAAATATACACAACTATCAGTATGAAGGCTGACTGAATTTGAAGAAATTCTGAACGCGTAGCATAATCAACTTAATTTTGTGTTCACTTTATTTAACTGATTGAGGTTTTGACTGAACTGATGGACCTAAACATTTTGTTACCTTAACATCAGTCAATGGCACACCGTTAATTTTCAATGGAGTACAGAATTGTTTAGGTTCGAACTGAAGTTGACCCCTTCCTGAAAAACGTTCTGGATCTGTCCCTACAATGACTGAATGGCGCAGGGATTCTAAGAGAATTTTCTCGTTTCAAACGTAGTTTGATTTGACACATATTTATCATACGTAATATCACAGCACTTCGAGTGATATTTAGTGTGACTATTTCACGAATAAACACATTACATGAATCAAGTGGATAATTTAAATCGTAAGAATTGCGAAAAAGAGAAATATATGAGTAACGGTTAAATGCAGAAAATGATTTCAAATTTGTTTCAATTTTATAGTAATAAAACTATTATAACAAAGCTACTTACAAGAACATTTATTAAAAACACAATTATTAAAGTTGTAGGAAGTTGTGTTTTCGATGTCTTGGTATTCCGTGGAAGAATTTAAAATGAAACAAGCTGAATTAGCAGCGGGATACGTCAATTTCGAATGGATTAAACACGCGTGTGTACTCAATTAAGTACTTTTCTGAATAATTTTGGTTGTAACGTTCCACATAATTTTGATAGCATATTGTTTGTACTCTTTGCCACCAAATCTTTGCATTTTGATTGTCTAAAATATGTGTAATTTCTTCATTTGTAGTTTGTTTTATTTATAATTTCTTTCTTCACAAAATTCTTGAAATTGCTTCCACACACTTTCTCTGTTTCTTTTACTGTTTTCGGTACTGAATCTTTAATAATAAATAATATTTAAGAGTTTTAAACATCACCAAAACGACACATTTTAATATTATATTGATACAAGCTATTACGGGCCTAAAACAACTGCATCTTTATCTGAAAAAGGTAAAAAAGGTGATTATTACTTGGCGATAGACATCTGAGATTGGTTCAATTTGAATATATCCTTCCTTAGCATTGGCTACTTACGACACGGACAGACATGAGTGAGTCACATTAAATGTAAAGTCAATTTGGCAACGTATACTTCATAAGAAAGGAGAACATACAGGATTGATTACTATTTCACTACTATTCAATTTACATGAATGAATGAATGAATGTAAATTTTATTTTTTCATTCATATAAATTGAATAGTAGTGAAATAGTAATCAATTGCGTATGTTCTCCTTTCTTATGAAGTATACATTGCCAATTTATATGAAGCTGCCGTCATGAAGCTGCTGCGATCTATTGCCGTAACGAAGAAACCTTTAAACGTAAGAGAAATTGTGAACTAATTGTCGAGAACTACTAATATACAATTGAATCAATTCTTCCCAAACTGCCATATATGTTATTCTCTGCAAAAGTTCCATTAAATGTAATGGCTTAGTTTATAATTACGTAATTAAATTAATTTTCCATACATTCTATGGACTCATGAAGTTCTGTAAGCACTTAAATTTCGAATAAATTTTCATTCAGGACATTTTCATTTAGAGGGGGGTAGACAATCCATTATACATTGAGGTGACAAATATCATGTGTTAGCAATGTGAAAATATGCAGATGGCAGTAGTGTTGCGCACAAAAGGTATAAAAGGGTAGGCAGAGAATTTTATTTGTACTCAAGTGATTCTTGTGAAAACGTTCCTAGCGTGGTTATGGATCAACGACGGGAATTAACAGACTTTGAACGCGGAAATGTAATTGGAGCTAAACATACGGGACATTCAGTTTCGGAAATCGTTGGGGAATTCAATATTCTGAGGTCCACAATGTCAAGAATCCAAAATAACTAATTTCAGACACAACATATGGAAAACGCAGTGGCCGGCGACCCTCACATAATGATCGAGAGCAGCGGCGTTTGCGTGTCAGTGCTAACAGTCAAGCAACAATGCGTGAAATAACCGGAGATATCAATGTGGGACGTATGACGAACGTATCCTAATGGATACATTCATCATACGTCCTTTCGAAATTAGGAGAGAGCGGCGAAATTTGGGTATAATGGGCTACGGCAACAGAAGACCGACTCGAGTGCCTTTGCTAACAACACATCGCCAGCAGTGCCGGTAGCTCTGAGCTGGCAGAGCGACCCCAACCCAGGCACTCAACGGGAAGGTTAATGGAGTGTAAACTGCGTTCTGGCGAGATCCAGATACCAACCTGTCGGCGTACTTGTGCGCTGGCGGGGGGTGCGGAAAAAGGCATATGTGCCCCCCCCCCGGGAGCACACCCTGGTAGAACAAGGAACAGTGTGGGGTGGTAGGTAACGCGAGGCATATACTATGTACCTGTCCGTCCGTCTGTTTGTACGATTTTTTCTACAATGAATATTCCTGGCCGATCTGGCCAGACACTAAGCTCTCCGA
This sequence comes from Acheta domesticus, assembly GCA_031308135.1. Taxonomy (NCBI): domain Eukaryota; kingdom Metazoa; phylum Arthropoda; class Insecta; order Orthoptera; family Gryllidae; genus Acheta; species Acheta domesticus. The sequence continues at coordinate 50,923,161 of JAHLJT010004567.1, forward strand.
TTTTGAAAAACATTCTTTAGATTTTGGAGATACTTTATATGAAGCCTACGGGGTATTTTCAACATTTTCTCAAAAAGACTCCAATTTTTACTTTCCCGTATAGGGAAAGTTATGTAATGCGAAAAAACGGCGGATTTTCGGCAGAAAAAACTCTTATTACAGGGCCCTGGTAACGAAAAAGTGGATAAATCAAGTTGCTAAATTAAGAAAAAAAAATCTCCTAACACGTGGCTCAGCCAGAATCCTTATTTTGTGGGTCCTTGATACCGAAAAACCAATTGAAACCAAAACGTCTGTCCATCCGTCTGTGAACCACGCTAGTGACTAAACCGTACAGCCGATTTTCTCCAAAATTGATATTCCCCGATCGATCTGAATATTCTCGCTGCCTCTTGAATTCGAAACCGATATTTCAATTTTGGAGGGTACTTTACATGGAGCCCCTGGGACATTTTCAAAAAAATGGCACCAACAATTTTGACTAAATTTTGTTGTTGGATAGTCTGAAGGTTATTTAACAGAATGGCGTAGGTCTTATGTTGGTTAAAAACTCTGATTTTTCGAAAATTGAAAAAATTCAAAAATTTTACCAATTATATACCAATTCAGACCAACTTATCATGGACGAAGCTTTGTTTGGTTTCCAGTGATACATATTTATTTCTATGTAATTAACTTCATGTATATTCACATCTTTATTTCTGCCCAGGAAGGAACCCATGATGAATGATTATTTCTTTTGTTGCAAGTATTACTTGGCTATTTCCTTGTATTTTCTCACTAAAATATTCTGTGGTTTCCAAGTGATTTTCTTTTTCACAGAAATGGGTCACCTAATGCAGTAAAATTCCTAAAATTATTCGTAACTATGCTCTAACAAATTTTAAAAGTACACAGTCTGAAATCTATTGCGAAATAAATTTTATTAAAAAGCAATACAAAATACTTAAAAATAGCGAATTGTGTGATATTCTGTCGAGCCCCTATTGTGAGTTTGAAATGTGAATAAAACTACGAGATATAACAGCATACACTTTCTCGCATTAAGCACCTCATAAGCTTTCTCGCAACTGTCTCGACGCCGCGAAGGTCTTTCACCAACGGCGACTGTTGCAAGGGCTGCTACACGAAATATTGTCCGTTTCATTTAAAATCACATATCAGAAAGTCTAAATTCATACGCAAATTACTATCAAAATACTAGCATATGATATATCATTTTATTCCTCTTTTCCTGATCTCACATTGCTGGTGAGAAAAATATATAGTTCTATTTAAAAAATTAAAGATGATTAAATTTTTCGGAAACTAAAAATATTATATACAATTTCTCTATGGCATGTTACTTGCCCCATGATTGCACATTATTCAGCGAAAACTATTTTGATATCCTTAACCGTTTAGAAGTTATGGGGGTGGTCCATAGTTGCTGGGACACCTGTGTGTGTGTGGTATATATATATATATATATATATATATATATATATATATATATATATATATAAATGTACCAACAATGTCTCGTCATAGACTATTACGAGATCGTTGACATCATTCACCTTAGGACGGTTATAATCGTGACCCGTTCCGAATTTATAGTAAAATTTTGGGCGCCAGGAACAGGTTACGTTAATTAAAACCAATGCTTCCACAGCTAATTTTAACAAATGGATAAATGTCCGGCTAGCTGGGTCAATGGGTCCCGTTATGGATAATCGCTATCGCTTAGATAGCCGATTACTTGATCTGCCAACTATACAGTATGGCGAGGAATCTGAAAGGGAATAATTATCTATCTCTAACTACTTAACAATTGTGATTGACCAAATGAAAATCTTTTCATTTCCAAAAGAGAAATTTAACAATTTATTTACTTCTATTGACAATTGTTTTGTCTTTAGGTCATGACCTCGTTTTAAAATAATACCTTTGTACTGCAGTACTGATCTAACGTCTTGATCTACGACGCCCCGCAGTATCTTCCCACTTGAATGCAGATGAACCCAAGTCCAGCTTCTTTCTTCTGATCTTGCGACACTGCCGACGAATCCAGCCCTCACTACCTAGAATATCTATTGGTTCTTACGTGATATTTAGTGTTCCTAATCCTCCCCAACTAGTGGTAAAACATTAAAGTCCAACACCGCAATATAAAAGAAACTTTCAAAGTCCTCATCGAATTTACCTCTGCCCATCAACTTTCAGAGTCCGAAAAACTATTGAGTCTTACGTCAAAACTTACAAGTCCCACTCCCCTGATGTTAATCTCGCGAGCGATCTGTACTACTCGACGACCTCTATCAGAATGTCCTTTTCTCCACAGCTTTCCCGCCCTCAACGCTTCGGTATCCGTCCTTCGCTCCTCTTTTTTAAAACAAAACGACAAAATTCGACAGTCTATTCTCCCTTAGCCAATCCATTCCTCTCTTATCAAACCGAGTAGCCACGCCCTCGATAGTCATTCCTTTTCAGACCAATCCCACATTATTTTATATGTCTTTCTAGCCAGCGCCCCCACCTATTCAAGGCCTGAATGTAGTTTATTGACCTTGCTAACCACTACGCCGGCGTTGCTAAGGCTGTATATTGCCATTTGCAGACCCTTTTACCCAACCCATTTACAGCCAATGTTATTGACAGAATATATAATATTTTGGTATATCACAATATATATATATTGTATTGTGTGTGTATGTATATGTATATATATGTGTAAATGTGTATATATATATATATATATATATATATATATATATATATATATATATATATACACACACACACACACACACACACACATACATACACACACACAGCTTTAATTTCAGCAAAACTTAGAAAACTACTAGTTTTTTCAAAAAATTATACTTAACCTTTTTTAAAAACCTGACTTTTAGAAACTTTGTTTAGGCAGAAATCTCCATCTTCACTTTTGCAGTTTTGATATGTTAACTTTTGCAATTTTCGAAAATACAAAGAGTTCGCAGGAAATGAGACTAGTACCACTTTATTTTTACAATCCTTTGATATATACTAGGAGAAAATTTGAACTAAAAGTTTGCTGCAGATTTTGAGAAAGTACTCGTTTAAAACTTGCCTATATTTAAAATTTCATTGTGAAAATTTCTACCAAACTACACATGTTTTTGAAAAACTGTTCATGACCTTATTTGAAGATGTCTTTAATGAATCTATTTAATTAAGGGAAAACTCTGTCTTCAGTATTGTAGATGTAAGATGATGCCAAAACAAAAGTTTCAACTTTGCCATTTTCAAAAAATGAGGGACTTTAACGAATATGAGACCTGGACCATTCTTTCAAGTGTTTTTAGCACTATCTGAGGACAAAATTCAATCAAAATATTTGGAGCCATTTTTAAGAAAATTTTGAAACTGTTACTGAAGCTTCATGTACAGTACCCCCAAAATCAAAACATCAGTTTCAAACTCAAAGGGCCTTAAGTTAATTTAAATTGGCCAAGGAATATCAATTTTGGAGAAAATCAGCTGACCAGTTTAGTTGAGCACAGACTATGTTTTGCCATCAAACTGTTTTTCAGTATAAAGACCCACAAACAAAGATTCTGACTACAAAACATGTTCAAGAAAGTAATTTACTACATACAGGAACAAGATGTAAGAACTTTTTTGTTACCAGGGCTGCCAATAAGAGTTTTTCTACCCAATATTTGACATTTCCCGGTACATGATTACAATACTTTGTCTTCTAAGTAAATGTGAGAAAGTCGATTAAAAAACAGGTATTAAAAGTAAACTTATTTTATTAGGACAATATTTTTTTGTTATGTGCGAAGTTCAATCACTTAAATGGTTACAAGTGTATATTACAACATGTTTGTTCAACATGTCCTGTGTTCTACTAATAATTTATTAGCTCAAACGGAAGCAAATAAAACAAAAAGATTTGTTTGAAATTATCTTCTAGTGAAGATAAGGAGCAAGACAGCAATAGATGTTGAGTGGTAGTTTTCTTTTTTTTCTTCTGAATATTATTACATGAATGTCTTTTTGTTTCTATTTCTCTTTTTTAATTTATTCTATAAGTTAAATTTAAGCTAAATACAATAACTGTTAAAAATTATTACCAATTTTTCTCTTTTTTCACAAATTCATTTAAAGTGGAAAATAATAATAGTAATAATAAAAATAATAATAATGAGAAAACACCTAATATGCAAAGTGAAGGAAAGCTCTCAAAGAGAATATTTATTAAGGGTGGTATGATCATTTTCCACATAACAATTAGCAAAAAAAATTTGTATTTGTACATAAATCAGGTTTCTAGTAAAAAAACTGAAATAAAAAATTACATGGAATTGTAATCGATGCCACACTAGAAAGGGATTCAAAGGCATATTCTAATTGCGGAAGCACAGAAAACACTGAAAATTGGAAACATAATGAGAGAAAAAAATTACAGGTTCATCTAGATGAGAAAAGTTTGATTCGAAGTTTTGCAAGTTTTGAAGAATGATTAGTTTTAATGTGAGCTACAACAATTATATACAAATAAAGTATGTCGCCATGTTGGTGAACAGAATACTGACTTAAATTATTTCTTCTGAACATAATAAAAGGACCTTTTAAAAAAAAGAGAGGTGAAACACTTACACATCCACTGTTCACTGTCATCCACTGTCCTAAGACTGGACTCAAGAGTCAAAAGTTTAAAACGCAGGATGGATGGAAAGCTGTAATTGGAAACTGTAAAAGCTTTTGACAGAATCATTAACTGAACTACAAAGTACATTAGCATTTCCAAGGACTGAAGGAAACAGCAATGAATATGAGAGCATAATTCCTACTTCAAGAGCTTTTGTATTCTAAACAAAACATGTTAAAGGAGCTTTATTCATGGATTGACATTTAAATGTACATACAAAACTTCAAATCATTAATATTGTCACTTTGATGGAACAGGATATTAACTGGTTACCTTTGTGAACAAATGTAATATATAAAATACCGTACATATTCTGACCTTGCAACTAAATTACTTGAATATATTTCTGAACAAAATTCAGAAAATGCAAAATCAGTTTTGGTGACACCCGAAGCATACCTATAAGGAGGGGGAACACACAGCGTTAATTTTCACTTACTATCTCTTTTTAATGAAGCAAAACTGTAAGGAATTAGTCACTAAATAACAGATAATAGAATATGTTACTAAATAACAGAAGAAATACTAAATTACAGAAAACTCTATTTTATTGAAAATTTGAATGCAGAAAAAGATAATCTTTTTCTGATCAGAAAGAATACAAAACATAGCTTGAACAGGAGGTTTTACATGTTTAACTTGTCATTCTTATTGAAACACCAATTAAAAACCAATCACTTACTTTTACAGATATTATCACTGTAATATCACTGACATATACTGGCATTAAGCGAAGTTAAGAAACACTTCCTATACAGGAATATTCACAGCCCAATTCAATTCATTCAGGAAAACCAACCTTGCCTATTTCTTATTCTTAATGGTCAGTCGTAGTAACCAATGAAATGGAAATAAATAAATTGCAATACTTATGTTATTTACATTGCAAAGCAATCAAATAAATATAAATCATTCAGAAGAACAGTAACAAAAATATAATTATAAAAGCATTAGATAAATGATGCCGATATTAATTCATCAAGGAATGTTACCAGGCAGCAGATTTAACAATGTGATGTCTCCTCTATTATACATTGAAAAGGCTGAGGCACATAAATATATTAAAGTAAGGCCAACAGATAAGCGCACAGGAATTTAGGCAACAGAGTCACCTAATCCTAAAATGACTCACCATATTCAATGTATCAACATCTCTTTAGGCATTTTGATTATGAAAACACCAACATTACCTTTCTCAGTAACAATAGATGATACACAATATTTTAAAAAAGAATCAGGCCACTGTTGAATACTGCTTTACTCTTCTTACAAATGCATAACAAAGAAACTAAATAAATACATAAGGCTGAAATGCAACAATGATTCTACAAATTTATGAAAACAATATAAATATGTATCTTTACCAAATGTCTTGATAGTACAAAAATAGATTTGACTTTCTGGAAGAATTGTCCAACTTGCTTGTTAGTCAAAATATTAATACAATATATAGCTCACAGAAACAGCATGTTTGAAGCACTTTGTGTAATTCCCAACTCACTGATAATTTCTTCATCAACGTCCAATATGATTATGAGCATCAAATAATGTTGTATCCTCATCATCATCATCAGCTCCAAGAGGAGTCATTTCCACATCATCAGCATTTGCTATGAGTCCATACTTTCTAATTCTCATCTTTTTCCTTCTCAACCTGAAAAGAAATCTCATCAGAATAATTTTAAAAATATTGCAACACATTCCTAAGGTAGAATTTAAAATTTAGGAAGTTTTAATTCAGCCTAAAAAGTTATTTAATTTTTGTATTACTTTTAAAAATTCAATTTTAGATATTTAATTAAATTTTTATCTGAAAGGGTCAAAAACTAAATGAGCTAGTTTAATACAAATGATGACCTAGGTATAACATGCTATGCCACATTTTCAATGAAATTGAGATATTAGTGTATTACAGCATGACCCAAATATCTCCAGATGTCAGGTTTTTATTTTTAAGATTTGCCACAAGTTGGCAATGTGATTCATGAATTAATGTTCTTTTTCCCAATATATAGAAGGCAATGTTTAAACATTTACATTCCTTTTTCTCAAAACTTACATCTAGTGGCATCGAATGTTATTGCCTGGAGGCCTTCATATTGTGTGATGTACACTAAAATAACTTCATGAACAATTCAAAGAAGGGAATCATTCTGCCACAAAGCTAAATCAATTAAATAAAATTCATGTCATTTTATGCAATTGTTAACATTAAATTAAAAGTATCACTTAAATTAATTTCAATATGCAGAATCCCATTATTCAAGAGGTCAAAGGGCCTCATGAGTCTTCAAATATTTAAATATTTGCAAGTGGATGAACACCAGTACAAGAAACGATACCAGTTTACATTTATCACATCACTTCTGCCAAAAATTTGGGGGCAGTGAAAAAACAGATTCCTTACAGGCTTCACATTGTGTTACTATTCTTCTGAATTAGAATGACAATTACATTTAAAACAAAACACATGAAAGCGTAAAAAAATCAAAATGTCTACTTTGATGTCATAACATTCTTAAAAAAAGGGATAATTCACTTTGGGATTTTCAAAAGATTTTAGTAATTGTTTGACATTTCTCTTTCTAGTATGGTCAAATACCTATAAAAGTGAATCAATCAATGACACACAGTGGTATTAATTTTTACGAACACTGATGCAAAACTTAATTGAGAAAGAAGTGTCACTGAAAAATTGAGAGCATAAGGCAATTCAAAAACTATTCAAACAACTAACAAAATTTACCAATAATGTTCAAGTAATAATATTTTAAAATCAATACAAAATTTACAATGTCAAATCAACTTACCTAATAAGTTTAACAGCGATATAGAGCATCACAACAGCACTTAGGCCAACAAATACATACAATCCCCTGAGAGCTGCACCTGTTGGCGTTCTAGAAAACAAACCATTCAAAGGACCATTTTCTGTACTTTTTGGTTTTTCTTCAGTCTTTGTTTCTGTAGGTTCGCCCGTATTATTTACTGAACCATTACTGACAGCAATTTCCACATTTGACGTAGAGTTCGATGGTAACGTGGAGTTGTCCGATGTTTTATTATTTGAGTTTAATACTGAACTTACAGCAGAGGGTGCAGGCTCAAAAGCGCTTCTCAACAGGCGACTTCCATCAACATTGGTAGAAAGAAAACAGAAGAGCACAACACAAAGCTTCAACATTTCGAGTTTCTTATAGGCTCTGCGACTCGACACGTTGAAATTCGATGTCTTCACGTAAACCACTAAATACTTGCTACATTCTCCTACACCACCATTCTGACCGATTCTGAATGAATCTACGTTATTATCACTGCCCCGTCATTGCGACGTTCTGTTCCTTGACGTGTAGGTTATTCTCCATCCTCTTTCCACACGCTAAGCACCGCCTTCTGTCCGCTTTCGGGTCGGGCATCTTTCCGATATAGCGTCCGATCGTAAAGTACGAACAAAAAACTTAGAATAGGTAAAAAATAATCCTATAAAAATCATGAAAGGCCACTTATTAATCTGCAAGGAAGCGCATATTTCTAATTTTTATTTGAAACCAAGTTTTATATAATCTCCTCGGATCACTTCTAATTGAGGTAATACATAACCCAAAAGAGGTCTTTTGAAAGGTTCTGTAGCCCAACACAGCTCCATTAATTCCCAACATTTATCATCAAAAGATGGTAATCTTTCCGGTCTAATACCACGTCGAACACTTGTCCATAGTTGTTCCTTGTTCTGAAACCTTTCAAAAGTATATGGTATCTTAACATGTCCTGCACACAAGTACCAAAACAAAATGCCAAAAGCATACACATCTACACTGCTATTGTAATGTCCAGACAGCAATTCAGGAGCCATGTGAATAGGTGTTCCAACAATACTCCCAGACATCATTGCTTCAGGAATGCAAAATCCAAAATCTGTTATTTTTGCTCTATTGCTGGAATCCAACAAAACATTTTTTAATTTTATGTCCCGATGTACTAGGCCTTGAGAATGAATAAATCGAAGGCCTTCAGCAACATCGATAGCAATTTGCAACCTCTCCAGCCATGTTAAACCAGAACGGATTCCACTGTACAAGTCACGAGACAATCTATCCATAACCAAAAGAACAGAGGGCATAACTCCTTCTCCATATGTGGTGTCCACAACAGAACCTCTTATTTGCACAATGTGTCGATGTTCAGGGATTCTTCTGGTGCAGAAAAATTCCATTGCTAAATCATTCCAATGCTTATCATCAGGAGGAACAACAGATTTCACAGCACATGGTCCAACACCACCCCATGATTCACACATAAACACTACTCCATACTGACCACGACCTAACTCTTTCCCTAATTTTGGAAGTCCATATCGTATCATATCACAAACAGACATACTTTCTAATGCTAACCTTGCTAATTTTGGAGCATGGTATTTACGAATGGCAACTCTCTGTTCTTCGGTTCTTTCAAGGTAACTAGAATAATGATCTTCCAAAGACACAATTGCTAATCTAAATGCTTCGTGAGATGCTTTAACTTTCTCTCGGAATTGAGTTGTTATTATCTTTGCTAATTGAGAAGCATTGAGAGAATCTAACATTTCTGATGCAACACGTTCCCTCCATGAAGCATCAAGACATGGAGGTGATGTCCATGGGAGCTGAAGGGAATGCAATAACTTTCTCAAACGATCCAGAAATGAATGTAGGAAACTTGATGATGACGTTGCATTCAGCTTCAAGTTGTAGGCTGCACTAAGAGTTTGTTTCAAGGCATCACTAGCAAGAAAATTGCCATCATAATTTTGACAGTTTCTTTCCAAACTTTCTAAACACCTTTGTAAAGTACCAAAGTAAATTTCTTGAAAGCAGTGTACCGACATCACTAATTGTGAAGTTACAGCAGAACTAAGCTCACTAAGTACTAAATTATGAATTTCTGATGTTGCTACTCTCACTTCTTGACGAGTTCTCACTTTAGCTGAATCAGAGACTGTTACCCCTGAATAAGAATAATTATGTACCTTCTCCATTAAATCATTTCTCATTTCAGTCACGGTGGTTTCAATCAATTTTCTTATTTCTTGTTGTTTTTGACTGGCAGTCAAAATTAAATTTCTGTAAAGTTCTGCTTCCTTCTCTTGAGCATACTGGATTCTCAAAGGTGTAATTTGAATTTCCCGAGCCATGTCATATGCAGATAATATAAACTGCTGTAAA
>JAHLJT010004567.1:50934048-50964855 GCA_031308135.1 Acheta domesticus
AACAAAAAACACTATATTCAATATTGTAGTATTTAAATTTTAACTTCTTAAAAAATTTTGAAATACGGAGTTTGCCGAAAATAGAACTAGCGCCACATTTTTTATTGTTCCATATTAAATACAAGGAGGTCAATGCAAAAATTTGGAACAATTTTAGAAAAAAACAGGTGTTAAAGTAAAAATTAAGTAAAATTGCCTATATTTCGCGCAAGTACTAATTGCCTATATTTCGCGCAAAAACTACTTCTATTTTCGAAAAACTTGACCTTATTTCAAGATCTGTTTTTAAAGAACAAATTTCATTAGGTAAAAATGTTGCATTTTCAATATTGTAGTGTTAGGAAGATGCCCTACAAGACGCCTTGCAATTTTCAAAAAAATCAGAGATTTCCTGCAAACTTGAGACTTGCTTCGTTTTCCTACGCGGCTTTTACCCTATACGAGGACAAACTTCAATCAAAAAAATTGTTGTCATTTTTGAGAAAATTTGAAAAATGTTTTTAATACTTTATATAAAAGTCAGAACATTCGTTTGAAACTTACTAAGTCCATGGTATCAGGCATTAATTGAATTTTGCACTTATTGGTATGAGTTAGAATAGAATGAGTTATATAGTGCTAAAAGAAAATAACTCGATTGACTGAATGATTATTTTATGTTTTCGAGGACGGTTAGTTGCTGTGGACGTTAATCTTCTAACTCTAGTGCATTTTGTATTGTGGGAGGGGGCGATATTTCATAAATGGAAAACAGAGGGCGGTCGGTGGCCCCGTTTGTTAGGGCATTGCTCCGTATTCGCCTACTATTGATCAGGGAAATTCCGGAAAACTACCACGGAGAATCGCCGAAATGACAACAGTTGTTCGAAATAAGCAGACGGGGTTTTGTGAGGTGTATATTGATTAAAGTACTTTGTTTCTCCGAGGCTCCAATACAGAATATCTTATGGGTATTAACTGCGATTGTCAAACATGAAATCAGGAATCCTAAATCTACAAGTACGCAGCCATTGTATTATAAATTAAACTTCACTACTTAAACTGAAAAAATAATCGTTCTCGTACAACGCCTTCATGATTTCCATCGCTAGGCTCCTAAAAGTGAAATTTCGTATCGTGTCATTGGTGATTCCGGGCGCGTCAACTACTCTCATTAGGTCTCTAATGTGTAGTGCAATGTTTTCATCGCGGGAGGTGGTAGTGATCCTTCCCCCGCTGGCTGACGAGATCCGGCGCCAACCATTACGTCGGCTAGCGGGGATTTGCCTCAACAAGGTATCTCCCACCAGCGGGGCACCGACCCAGCCGGACAAGTTCCAAGCACCCAACCGTTCTCCCCGGCGTGCGTTAGTGGTGTGCATGTAAGAGTAAGTGTGAATAATTGGTGGATAGGATAAGGAAGGAAAGATCACGCGCCCGTTTGCTCGGGTACTGCTCCGACATTCGCCTGGTATTAATCGAAGTAACAACGGAAAACTATCAGAGGAGACTATCTGATCAGAGCAGCCGGCCGCTTTAATTCTTCAGTATGCAACTGAATCTCGACCTAGCTATTTAAGTAGTGTCGAAAATCCTGCCATCTTCTGGACTCGAATCTAGGACCTCCCGGTCAGTGGCACTGCAGTGATGTCAGTTGACAATCCTGAGCCACTTCTCCTGGTAATTATCGGTCATAATTAATATTATTCATGCACCTATGTATGAATCTATGCCCAACAAAAATATCAAGCGAAAAACAAGTTGCTCATATATTCGTTCTTTACTGTCGAATAACATCTTCAAAAAAGGTGCCCAACCAACTAAGTTCATAAAACTTGCAGATTACACGGCGGACGCACTGTGCTCTACCTCCCCTCATTCGACAAGTTCCGCCCTTATATTTTTTTTCAATAGTTCTTACCATATGCAAATACAGTTGTAACAAGAAATAACCTAATTGAGGCGGTTGGAACCAAAGGGAAAGTAAGTGACAAAAACGTGGTTTAGAGTTAATGAGCCTTAAAGTTTGGATCGAATTAAAATTCTGAAGTGTTCCAGAAGCATTTCTGAAGTAATTATTCTTTCTGTTAGTTATTAACGAATTTATATTTACAATTTATATGGATTTTGTTTAATACATATTGAAATAGGATCTTTTGTCAAATGCTTACGTGTACTTACACCCATTTGCCATCAAATGTGTCACTTCCGTTTTTCTATGGCTTATTAGATTGGAAGTGAACTGAAAATATCGTTTTTACATTCAGAACCAGGATAATGACAATAAATAATAATAATAATAATAATAATAATAATAATTTCACTAGTGGTAATTCATTCTGACTCCCATGTTGTGTCTTTGCAACTATCTGTACTGGGCTCTTCAATGGCATCTTGAAGAACTTTGTTTCTGGATTGTGTGTTTTAGATCCCTGTAAACTGATGGTGGACAGGAGGTATAAACTGAAGCAACTGCTGTATATTCTTATATTTTGCAGTTGTTATTGCAAGCGATGATTCACACAGTAGCTGTAAATGTTTGAATGAACGTGGTCGTCCTTTCTTGGTTTTCCTGAGGTCGACTGATTCAAACTGTATGTCTTCGTTTAGAGTATTCTCCTAATACTCTAAATCCTCTATATTCTCCTAATACTCATAATCTTTGTGTGTATGGATGATCGTTTTCTAGATGAAACCATTGAATATACCGCATCCCTGTAACGTTGTCTTTTACAAGAGCATTCATAGATTGTATTGATACAAAGCATCTGTTGACATACGTTTGGCACTTAACTTTCGGATGGAACTTGTCACAACCTTAACCCAGTCTTGTCGTATAAACTCATACTGCTGATATTTCTCAGCCTTTTCAATTTGGCCGAAGTCTTGATCACATTCCATATAGATTTGCCCAGAAACCAGGAACTTGTTATCCACAGTTTGTAGATATGTATTTTGTAATAAGAATATCTAGAACAGATATTTTTATTTTTTGTCCTGCAGCATTATCACTAATAGCGACTAGATGATTTGTAGAAGCAGGACATTGCTGTAAACACATAACTAAACAAGACCCAAATTCTTGAGATCCTCTTGAGGCCTCTCCTTCAAGCCACATATACATTGTAGAACTGTCGATAGCAAGGTCATGAATGGCGAAATTGTACATCCATAACTGTCGAGGGTAATAGACTACTACTTGTTAACATAGGTGTAGGCAATGTGTTTTGCAAATCAAAACATATCGCTTTAACTCTTGTAGGGTTCTCTTTTGCCAGTTTTTTAGCATTACTTTTCGCTGTTCTGGCTTTCTCTGCCTGTCGCAAATGATATTCCTTATTTATTTTACTTCTTTCTATTTCTTGCAAGTCTCCTTATCAGTACCATCTGCTGAATCTACATGTAAAATAAACACTATTAATTTATCATTTAGCATGAACAATCATATAATACAAGACCGGAAAAGAGAAAAGGTTACATTCAGAATCAGAATCTTTCGGGTACAAAATGAAGTAATATTACTTTCTGTATCAGTCATCATATTACCTTCTATTCAGTAACTTCCATTGTAAATGTATAAAAATACCACTTTAGGTAATATAGCTAAAGACACGCAACGTAAAGTGTGAAGCTCCTTCGCGCTAAAGAGGTGCAACTGCACTTGTATCCCTTTGCCGCCAAATGCTTACGACGTTTTGTTAAGTAGTTTTCAGAAACACCATGAAAACGCAGCCCAAATCAATGAATGCTCTTACATGCTTTTGCCTCCAAACACAATCCACTTCATGCTTCAAAGTGAGTGAGATAACTTATATTTCTCAATTTTGTCACTTACACCCCTTTGGTTCTAACCGCCTCAATTGCATATTCTGGGGACGTGTTGTTTGCTACTGCATGCTTTTCAATTGAATATCTTCAAAAATATTTTTGAACTGAAATCTCCCACCTTTAATGGGGACGGGCCCTCATTGGGGTCTCCTGCACCGGTGCCCTGCACCGGTTGCACCACCCTAGCTTCGCCCCTGGACGTCCTCTTCGACCCGATTTTCACGCTTCCTTTTGACGAACAATTTCTAAATATTATCAAATGCGCGCATGTGCAATATGGACCCTGTTGTGGGACTCGGGAATCATAAGTAACAGTGCATATGCGCATGTTCACTTCCACTCTGAATTCGTCCGTCGAAAAGAAGCATGTAAATCGGACCTCCACAGCCATAAGCCACACCCAGCAGAAGCTTTCCTGCCGCAACGCCTCACGCACTGGGCTGCCTACGAACGCACTAGCGGTGCTGCGGCACGCAAAATTACGTTTTTACGCCCCCCCCCCTGGACTGAAACTCGCGGACGTCGGCGTCGTGTAGAGCGAAAGTAAAGCCTCGACGTCTAATGATGCATTTGCCCTCCATTTATTACAAGGGACCCATGATGCACACGACCCGACAATTCAACAGCATCGGATAGAAAACGTCGTAAAGAGAAATTTCTTACGTAATCTTTAATAAGTTTTCCGAAACGATTAGAATGAGGACATGTCCAAGAAGAAAATGGGCGTTTCCTGAAGATGTAACTTATCTTGGTATTATGGAAAATAATTTCTCGGCTCATCATTCATTTCTATAAAAGTTTCTTTTATCGATCGTGAAAAAAACTAATTCCTGCTCATCGTCCTATAATAGTAATCTCAATTAAACTGTTCGCCAGTAATCTGAACAGAGGTAACGCACTGCGAAAAAAAAAGAATTCAAGCTGATAAAATATGTTTAATTATTTAAATTTATTTTTAGAACGTGAAATTTGTGATGTTGCGACACGAAATTTATTCCATTCTTAAAAAATAATTTCCTTAAGTATTAGCTGGAGAGGAATAACCTTTATATAATGCATTGTTTTCTAGACTTGCCAAAGGGAATTTCTTTCGAAATTGATCAAGGCCAAAGACCAAAGGCATTTACAAAACGCTTAACCCTTCGTTAGGCGCGCCAGTTTTTGGAACGTGGTTAGGCGCGCTGGGTCCACTGGGCCCAATCTACTTTTGTTTGTTTTCTAGAACATTATGTGGGTGACTTGGAGAAATTTATTATCTACGTTGTGTGAGGAAGTGTTATGATGATATTTATTGATAAATCACTTTAATTTTTTATTGTGAAGATTATGAATGATTCATTTGACGTATTGCTGTTGAAGATGAAAAAAGATAATTGTATAAATCAGTACTAAACAATATATCATAATTATTTATCAGTCTTAATCACTAATATTAGCAGTGGTATTTACAATAAGGCAGTTTTCACAAAAAAACTTTGCATGTTTGTTTAAACATAAGAAATTATCACTTTTTACACAAGCATATTTTGTACGACTATTTTTTTCCTTGTAGCAGACTGAAAAATCTTTCTTTTTATGTTTTGTGGTTCCATAGGAATCGTATTCTGATTTTCTTCTTTTAGTTGGCATTTATTGAATTTCTCCTGGAAGACTAGTAATTGTGGATTTTTTTTGCAATTGTTGAGAACAACAAAATGAATTCAATTCTTTTTGTTATTCACTCATAATGATAACTATATACTTATATTAGAACTACAGAGAATATTGTACTACTCTAACAGACACGAACACAAGAAACATGCGCGAAAGATTTGGCGTGAGAGGAACACAACGCAACGGCACCAAGATATTCTGGGAACTGCGTGTGGGCGACTTTGGGCTCGTGGGGTCTGGCAATCCCACGCGTCGCGCGCGGTCGGAAAGACGAGCTAGGTGGCCTATTGTCCTACAGTTTATCTTGTGGTTACCGCGCCACCGAATGCAGAAACGTTCAACATAGGATGTCACCAAATCCCATAATCATACACCTACGTTCAGCGAGATGTTGAGTTCTTAAAATGCCATGGGCTACTAGACCCATGAGCGCCTAACGAAGGATTAAGAACAATAATAACATACTTCACAGTGATTTATTCCAGATTAGTAATACATACTGATTGCTTCGAAAGGATTATCCCAGTTACGCATATATATGCAGGTGAGTCGTTTCAATTGGTAAAAAAAAACACAAGCATCTTCCCTGTAGTAAGCAAGAAATTCTGCGCTAAGATGGCAACTTGGTAGAAGTCCCTTTGTCATAACATGAGACACAAAATGACATAAGTCACTCTTGTTTGTTAATGTTCAGAAGTAGCAAAAAGTGCATTTTTCTTGTATTTTATGAAAAAACAATGTTGGCAAACTGCAATAAGACAAAAGCCGCAGAGTAATTTTTCATGACATTTTGATGCTTCAAATTGCTGTCATGGAAAATTTTTCAAAAGTGACATACACAATTTTTCCGTCTTAGTACAGAATAATTCCTTCACCGTCTTGTCCTCAAAATCGTAGATTCCTGTAGAACATGTTTTTACTGATTTTTCAATTTTGTCGAGGCTTACAGGCTTCACAGGAATTTTACGCGAATTTTCAAGACTCGAAGCTCCGTTACAGACTCTGAAGGTCATCAACGTCATTTGTGAAGAGCGAAGGCACTGGAATTCCGATGGCCAGCTGGCGAACTAAGATTCTGTCCTGTCCTATGGCTCGACAGCCCGCTACAGGCCTTGGCCAACAAGCGGTTACACAGCCTCTCGGCCACAGGATAAGGGGTTCGTGTGGTTAACACGAAGACTCTTCACTGTATATACTGGTCTTCGTAACCTTAAGGTTCGCTTTCTCATCGATACACAGAAGTAGATACTTGAACATTTGTAAGGAAAGCGCATATTTATCATTTTCCCGGCCGGGAATCGAACTCGGGGTTGCGCCGTGGAAAGCGAGCTCGATAACCAACGAGCCATCTTGTCGGGCGAGCAAAGATTCTAACGCCCTAAATTGGGCACAATAGCAGTGACATGAAATCCCCTTAACTTCGTGAGAACGTGACCTGCCGAACATATGTGCATACGGGTTGCTTAAATCACAGGGGGATATGCATTCGTATGAACGCACGTAACTCCGTTTCATGAAATTTCCCACTATATCTTCAATGCCCAAAAGTGAACATTTACGACCCCTCTACAAACTCTATAAGATATTAATTCTGACTCACAATACGAAAAAAATGTAAAATATACTCTCTAAGTCTGTTTACTGTACGTTAGTATCCCCCAAAAACAAATTTCAGTTCATTCTAAAACAGGAACCCATGCCGCCTTGACTTTGAATAAGTTTGTACAACTCACGGTAAACGAGAGGTGCATGCGCGCAATTATTTATTATATTGTCTGAATAATATTTATGTTTACTTGACAGCTAGAGGCTGGCAGGGGAGAGGGAGTTTCGTTATCCAATTAAACACTTCAAATTGTGATGATGTTACTGCAGAGTTGCCAATGCTTATTAAGAAAATTAAATATTACACCGTGAATCCACTGAAAATTGAAGTACGCCATTACCTATTTGGTTATGTACTGTGTGTGCATTGTCTACTGTTGTGTGGTCTCATTACGATTTGTTTCTTGCTACTGCTGCTAATGCTGTGCTGCTAATGCAAGGATGCTACACGATCACGTGTCTGCCACCCGAGTAAGAGGCAACACCGCTCTACCACATCCCCAATTGTCAAGTAGTCAGAAATTATTCGGGCAATAGTCACAGCTTTTGTGCAATTAACACGAATTATTTTGCTTTCAAGAAATGAAAGGCAAATTACGATCTGCTGAAAAAGACATTTTTTAGTCGTTGAAGTAAAACCCCTGATAACAGGAGCAACATTTTCTTGAAATCTACAAGTTTTAAATATTTTACTTTATTTTATTATATTCCGAAAATTAATAGTGAGAGAAAGTTAAAATCTTGGAAGTGATTCTTGAATTATTATTTTCTGAAAAAAGGCAAGAATATCTACAAGGTCATTACTTAAATTTGTTAAAAGGTAGTAGTTTTGACCAATTGTACAATGCACTACCAATACACATACTTTCAATCAAATAAATTTGTAAGAAAATGTATTCCAAAATATTTAAGAGGTTTTATTATTTTTTTTATTTTACGTCAAAAACAGTTAAAAACTGTGTGTGATGTGCTAAGGGGAGAAGTGAATTATCGTGATCATAACGCAGTTTCTTGTCTACTTAGACTTAAGATTCAAGAAAAGTATTACACGCCGTTTTCCAGTGAGGGAAAATCACGAAAATCAATGTAGAATGGCTTCAAATTACTTAAGGGAGCACTACGATGGGTTTGGAAATTAATGAGATTGGAAATTAACACTCGTACATCCTTGTTTTTAAAAGCAGTGATAAAACCAGACTTAGTAACTATAGACCCTAAGTCTCACATCAGTCGTATGCAAACTCATGGAACAAATAATTACTATAGCATCCAAGAGAATGGGAGACAAAAGAAATGGCGGTTTCTCTTGCGAAAGTCAGTTTGTCCTCACTTCTACAGGACCTAGCCGACGAAATTGATAATGTTGAACGCGAATAGTAATAGATTTTGCCAAAGCTTTTGATGTTGTTCCATTCGAGCGTTTTGTCAACAAATTAATAGATTCGGGTGGTGTTTTGGATAAACAAACTACTATGTGAATATAAAACAAAGGTCGAATCGAAAATGTTTATTCACCTACTTGCGGTACGTGAGGGATTCCACAAGGAAGTGTCATTGGCGCCTCTCAATTTCTCGCCTTTGGATGGACTTGCAAATATTTAGCTTCAAATGGCAGACTCTTCGCTGTGACTGTATCATCTATCGGGATGATATCAATAGAGGTTAGGAGGAGTCGTACTACTTGGTTAGTCAATTCAATCAGAGGAGGACGTCGATATTTTGCAGCGAGACAACATTACACTTCTGGCGAAAACAAAACGGCATGGAAATAAATAGTTGGAAGAGTAAAGCCATCACGTTTTGGTCGGGGGTCGATGTTATGGTGAAACTGCGTACAAACTGAACAGCAATGTCATACCTACAGTTACATCTTGCAAATATTTAGGAATACATTTAGACAGTAAATTGAGCTGGGAAATCAAGTAAATTTCGTTGTGAGGAAAGACTGGAGATCTTTACATTTTGTTATGCGCATTCTGAAGAGGTGTACAGTGAGAAGTAAAGAATTAGCTTATATGTCACCAGTGCGATCCATGTTAGAATATGGCGCGGTATGTTGGGACCGGTACAGAATATCGCAGCAAGGTAATTTAGAAAAGCTCCAGCGCAGAGCATTAAAATTCACTCTCAGTGGTAGAAAAAATAGAGTGCGTGGGAGTCACTCGAAAAAAAACGGATTAAGTTGCGACTCTGTGCTAAGTATAAAGCATATACAGGCTATCCTACTTGGGATGAAATTAATCGTCGTCTAGAAAAAACCTACATATTTCGGTAGACAGATCACGAGCACAAAAGTAAGACAAGAATCAGAAAACGGACGTTGTGAAATTTTCATCACAAACGGAACTATTAGGCTCTGGAACAGATTGCCCGCGACAATCTTTGAACACTTTCCTCAAAGGTTGATAAATTTAAAAATAAGTTAGTTCCCTAGCCATTTATGTATATTTTAGGTCATTGTATTATTGTTAAGTCTCTACTGTAGTATTTCCTATTTAGTAATTTGTTTAATTATTATTATTATTATAATTATTACCATTATTATTCCTCTAACTCACGACTAGAGATGTTGTGTCAGTTGATTATAAAGTCTACTCGGGTTGCCACCTGCTTCCTAAGGAGTAGATCTAGCGACTATCGGTGCCTCTTCAATACTTTGCGCAAAATGTCTGCTGTTCCAAATAAAACAATTTCTTGCACTTCCCAGACTTTTGAATTGCCTGGGAGTTTAGACACGTTTTTTACATAACTTTTGCGGAACAAATCCCAGAGCTCCGATGACTATCGTACGGACCTGTGCTTTTACGCCCCACATTCAGCTGATCTCGATTTCCAAACTCTTATATTTGAGACATTTCTCTGCCTCTTTGGTTACGACGTTTTGATCGCATGGCCAGCAACGTCTACAAGTAAACACAATTTTTTTCCATCTCGGATAAATACATTCGGTTTGTTTGCCGCTATCGTGCGATCGGTTTGAATTTGTTGGTCGTACAACATCGTACACAATCCAACAGACGTCACCGTTTTGATGAGTGTTCGTACAACTTGGGATATATGTTTGGAACTTAGAGGGCGGTACGATCTGCCATTGGAGGTAGCTACACACCCTGTCGTGTCTTTTCAAGTATTCGGTCTTTACAAGGATTGGACAAGCTGCGAGACAATATGCTCAAGGTTTCTACGTGTTCCTGGCAAATGCTGCACTTATCATTTTGGGATAATTTGAGAACCGCTTTATCATATTGTCGTGTTCTCAACGCCTGATCTTGGGCAGCTATTAAAAGTGCTTTCGATCTGGCTTCATTTCTTCTCCTTTAAGCCACATAAATGGTTGATCTTTATGATCTGTGCTCTGTCCATTCGTTTAAAATATGTCCGTGGAGTGGTTTGTCTCTCCAATTTTTGGACAATTTTTGTGTCTCACATTTCATGTTAGTAGCATCAGAAGTTCAGTGTCTCTGTCATTCTGCGTGTCTTGCCTAGTTTTCTTCGCAATGCTTCTTGCTACACTAACAATACCTCTGTTTCCCATTCTTCGGTCAGATGTCATGACCTCCTCATTAGAGTGTCATCTTGACGACTGAGTACATACTTTCCCATTCAACTATTGCATTGTGCCAGGAGGCTTCAATTTGTCTGAGGCCTCTTCCTCCTTCCTTACGTGACACATAAAGTATATGTACATCAGCTCGAGGGTGGGAACATGATGCATTGATTTTCTGTTTTTTTCGCGAATTTCTTTCTCAGCCCAGTCCACTAGTCCGAAACTGTATTCGGCTACAGGCACCGCCAAACTACCTATGGCTGATATTTTATTCCTGGAATTCAGAGCGGACTGCAGGATCAGTCTCACTCTTCTGTAATACTCCCTGCGAATTCTCTCTTTCATTGTGTCGTTCGAGATGGTCTCACATTCTTCAATTCCCAGATATTTGTAAGTTTTACCTGGTTCAAGATCTTGAATCACAGTGTGCATATCAACTTCAATTTTCTCTGACGTCATTTTGCCTCTCTTTAAGTTGATTTTTGCACACGTGTCAAGACCAAACTTCATGCAGATGCCATTGCCAAAGACATTCACGACAGACAGCATTTGGGAGAGAATCGCTTCATTCTTAGCAAACACTTTAAGATCATCCATATAAACAAATGTGATACTGGCCTTTCATCACCATGGAGATTGTAACCAAAGTCAGCTTGCGACTACTGTCTAGATAGTGGAATCATCAAATGCGAAACAGCAGAGGGGATAGTGAATCTCCTTGAAAAATCCCGTGTTGATCTGAATACTTCTGGTGTCTACTGCTTCCTTTCTGCTCCGTATTACTAACGACTTCATACTAGCCTTGCAAAATTCAATAAGTCTGGATTCAATAAGATCTTATCAATCCCGGGGGATTTCCATTTCCCATGTTTTTAATTGCTTGGAAGAGCTCCTCTTCCGAGACTTCGTGAACATCTTCTACTGTTTCTACAAGTTCATCGACAGCATCAACTTCAGGTTGAATCCAAGATGCGTCTTTGTTGTAGGATCTGCTCTCCTCCCAGCTTCCTGCCCAAAATGCTTCGACGTCATCTTTTGAAGGAGTGACAGCATTACCATTCGGTCTTCGCATCTGTTTCAATCAACCGGTTCTGTACACGATATTATTATTGTTATTATTATTATTATTATTATTATTATTATTATTATTATTATTATTATTGCAGTAAAGTGACGTAAAATGAATTGGAGTAGGCTTGCGGTGCGCTTATTGTTTTTTAAATTAACTACTCTCTTGTAATTTATTGTTAGTCAATGTAAGCTTAATGCATGTAAAGTTAAGATATTCTGCCACCAAGTTATGAATATTTAATTGCAGTATTAATAACAAATCTAATGTAATATAATGTTGCGTGAAAATACGGACGAGGAAGTACGCCACCTCTAGTTTCCACAATGAAATCTGTTCTTCAGACAGATGTTTAATAAGGTCATGTGCAATAAAAAACCACTACAGTTTTCTTTAAATTTTCTCTGGAATAATTTGTCCCTGGAATTCTGTGTGCGTTTTCATAATTCTGTGATCTCTACCCTAAGCCACATTCCAGTCGAAGTTTCAATACAGAAAAAAGTTTTTTTCAAGTTTTTTGACAAAATATTCGCTATGTAATAAATTATATTTTCAAAGGTAAATTAGCTATAGAATTGTGCTCTTAACCTTGATCATGTTCTTCATGAAAGAATAATACTTTTTGTCACGACATGGAGAACGATAATTTGAATAACTATATTTCCCACTGAAATTTGGAAGACGTGCACAGATAACGAAGTTACATTTATGTTCAGAAGCAAAACAAGGGGCCATTTCAAGCATTTGCTTAAAGGATCAGGGAAACTGAACGAAAAACCTGATCGAGATGGGGGTCATCGACCAGGAGCTGTGGTACAATACTTGTGACAGGTTCTTTAGAATTTTACAGCGCAAATAGTAAATAATCACATTAAATATCATTGTTAGAATTGATGTTACTTCCTTTTGATGTTCGGCATAGTCTCGAATTGTATAGAAACTATTATGCAGCAAAAATATTTTACTTGGGACTTTAAACTTTTCTATCGAACTTAATCGTTTAATGTCATCTGGCAAAGTGTTGTAAAATAATATACAAGAATTGTATGTGAATTTTTTGTAGTGAGCTGTTGATATGATTTTGTCAGAGCTGTTAATATGATTACTACGTCGTATGTTATACTTACAGACATCGGTGTTTGCTGAAAACATATTCCCGCCCTCACGTAAGTCATTTTTGACAAAAACTACTGATTCGTAAATCAAGAAACAAGGTAATGATAAAATTCCTAGATTAATAGACTTACAAGAATCACGTGGGTGGGATTATTATTCTTCGTACAATTCTTTTTTTGTAATCTGAAAGTTGGAGTCTATAGATGTGTTTCCCCAGAATAGTATGCCGTATCTCAGGCGGGAATGAACATTCGCGAAATATACACAACTATCAGTATGAAGCTGACTGAATTTGAAGAAATTCTGAACGCGTAGCATAATCAACTTAATTTTGTGTTCACTTTATTTAACTGATTGAGGTTTTGACTGAACTGATGGACCTAAACTTTTGTTACCTAACATCAGTCAATGGCACACCGTTAATTTTCAATGGAGTACAGAATTGTTTAGGGTTCGAACTGAGTTGACCCCTTCCTGAAAAACGTTCTGGATCTGTCCCTACCATTACACAATGACTGAATGGCGCAGGGATTCTAAGAGAATTTTCTCGTTTCAACGTAGTTTGATTTGACACATATTTATCATACGTAATATCACAGCACTTCGAGTGATATTTAGTGTGACTATTTCACGAATAAACAATTACATGAATCAAGTGGATAATTTAAATCGTAAGAATGTGCGAAAAAGAAGAATATATGAGTAACGGTTAATGCAGAAAATGATTTCAAATTTGTTTCAATTTTATAGTAATAAAACTATTATAACAAAGCTACTTACAAGAACATTTATTAAAACAACACAATTATTAAAGTTGTAAGAAGTTGTGTTTTCGATGTCTTGGTATTCCGTGGAAGAATTTAAAATGAAACAGCTGAATTTAGCAGCGGGATACGTCAATTTCGAATGGATTAAACACGCGTTGTACTCAATTAAGTACTTTTCTGAATATTTTGTTGTAACGTTCCACATAATTTGATAGCATATTGTTTGTACTCTTTGCCACCAAATCTTTGCATTTTGATTGTCTAAAATATGTGTAATTTCTTCATTTGTAGTTTGTTGCTATTTATAATTTCTTTCTTCACAAAATTCTTGAAATTGCTTCCACACACTTTCTCTGTTTCTTTACTGTTTTCGGTACTGAATCTTTAATAATAAATAATATTTAAGAGTTTTAAACATCACCAAAACGACACATTTTAATATTATATTGATACAAGCTATTACGGGCCTAAAACAACTGCATCTTTATCTGAAAAAGGTAAAAAAAGGTGATTATTACTTGGCGATAGACATCTGAGATTGGTTCAATTTGAATATATCCTTCCTTAGCATTGGCTACTTACGACACGGACAGACATGAGTGAGTCACATTAAATGTAAAGTCAATTTGGCACGTATACTTCATAAGAAAGGAGAATATACAGGATTGATTACTATTTCACTACTATTCAATTTACATGAATGAATGAATGAATGAATGAATGTAAATTTTATTTTTTCATTCATATAAATTGAATAGTAGTGAAATAGTAATCAATTGCGTATGTTCTCCTTTCTTATGAAGTATACATTGCCAATTTATATGAAGCTGCCGTCATGAAGCTGCTGCGATCTATTGCCGTAACGAAGAAACCTTTAAACGTAAGAGAAATTGTGAACTAATTGTCGAGAACTACTAATATACAATTGAATCAATTCTTCCCAAACTGCCATATATGTTATTCTCTGCAAAAGTTCCATTAAATGTAATGGCTTAGTTTATAATTACGTAATTAAATTAATTTTCCATACATTCTATGGACTCATGAAGTTCTGTAAGCACTTAAATTTCGAATAAATGTACAGGACATTTTCATTAGAGGGGGTAGACAATCCATTATACATTGAGGTGACAAATATCATGTGTTAGCAATGTGAAAATATGCAGATGGCAGTAGTGTTGCGCACAAAAGGTATAAAAGGGTAGGCAGAGAATTTTATTTGTACTCAAGTGATTCTTGTGAAAACGTTCCTAGCGTGGTTATGGATCACGACGGGAATTAACAGACTTTGAACGCGGAAATGTAATTGGAGCTAAACATACGGGACATTCAGTTTCGGAAATCGTTGGGGAATTCAATATTCTGAGGTCCACAATGTCAAGAATCCAAAATAACTAATTTCAGACACAACATATGGAAAACGCAGTGGCCGGCGACCCTCACATAATGATCGAGAGCAGCGGCGTTTGCGTGTCAGTGCTAACAGTCAAGCAACAATGCGGTGAAATAACCGGAGATATCAATGTGGGACGTATGACGAACGTATCCTAATGGATACATTCATCATACGTCCTTTCGAAATTAGGAGAGAGCGGGCGAAATTTGGGTATAATGGGCTACGGCAACAGAAGACCGACTCGAGTGCCTTTGCTAACAACACATCGCCAGCAGTGCCGGTAGCTCTGAGCTGGCAGAGCGACCCCAACCCAGGCACTCAACGGGAAGGTTAATGGAGTGTAAACTGCGTTCTGGCGAGATCCAGATACCAACCTGTCGGCGTACTTGTGCCGCTGGCGGGGGGTGCGGAAAAAGGCATATGTGCCCCCCCCCCGGGAGCACACCCTGGTAGAACAAGGAACAGTGTGGGGTGGTAGGTAACGCGAGGCATATACTATGTACCTGTCCGTTCCGTCTGTTTGTACGATTTTTTCTACAATGAATATTCCTGGCCGATCTGGCCAGACACTAAGCTCCGCTCCGATTTTGAAAAACATTCTTTAGATTTTGGAGATACTTTATATGAAGCCTACTGGGTATTTTCAACATTTTCTCAAAAAGACTCCAATTTTTACTTTCCGTATAGGGAAAGTTATGTAATGCGAAAAAACGGCGGATTTTCGGCAGAAAAAACTCTTATTACAGGGCCCTGGTAACGAAAAAGTGGATAAATCAAGTTGCTAAATTAAGAAAAAAAAAATCTCCTAACACGTGGCTCAGCCAGAATCCTTATTTGTGGTCCTTGATACCGAAAAACCAATTGAAACCAAAACGTCTGTCCATACCGTCTGTGAACCACGCTAGTGACTAAACCGTACAAGCCGATTTTCTCCAAAATTGATATTCCCCGATCGATCTGAATATTCCTCGCTGCCTCTTGAATTCGAAACCGATATTTCAATTTTGGAGGGTACTTTACATGGAGCCCCTGGGACATTTTCAAAAAAATGGCACCAACAATTTTGACTAAATTTTGTTGTTGGATAGTCTGAAGGTTATTTAACAGAATGGCGTAGGTCTTATGTTGGTTAAAAACTCTGATTTTTCGAAAATTGAAAAAATTCAAAAATTTTACCATTATATACCAATTCAGACCAACTTATCATGGACGAAGCTTTGTTTGGTTTCCAGTGATACATATTTATTTCTATGTAATTAACTTCATGTATATTCACATCTTTATTTCTGCCCAGGAAGGAACCCATGATGAATGATTATTTCTTTTTGTTGCAAGTATTACTTGGCTATTTCCTTGTATTTTCTCACTAAAATATTCTGTGGTTTCCAAGTGATTTTCTTTTTCACAGAAATGGGTCACCTAATGCAGTAAAATTCCTAAAATTATTCGTAACTATGCTCTAACAAATTTTAAAAGTACACAGTCTGAAATCTATTGCGAAATAAATTTTATTAAAAAGCAATACAAAATACTTAAAAAATAGCGAATTGTGTGATATTCTGTCGAGCCCCTATTGTGAGTTTGAAATGTGAATAAAACTACGAGATATAACAGCATACACTTTCTCGCATTAAGCACCTCATAAGCTTTCTCGCAACTGTCTCGACGCCGCGAAGGTCTTTCACCAACGGCGACTGTTGCAAGGGCTGCTACACGAAATATTGTCCGTTTCATTTAAAATCACATATCAGAAAGTCTAAATTCATACGCAAATTACTATCAAAATACTAGCATATGATATATCATTTATTCCTCTTTTCCTGATCTCACATTGCTGGTGAGAAAAAATATATAGTTCTATTTAAAAAATTAAAGATGATTAAATTTTTCGGAAACTAAAAATATTATATACAATTTCTCTATGGCATGTTACTTGCCCCATGATTGCACATTATTCAGCGAAAACTATTTTGATATCCTTAACCGTTTAGAAGTTATGGGGGTGGTCCATAGTTGCTGGGACACCTGTGTGTGTGTGCGTAAATGTATGTATATATATATATATATATATATATATAGTATATATATATAGAGAGAGAGAGAGAGAGAGAGAGAGAGAGAGAGAGAGAGAAATGTACCAACAATGTCTCGTCATAGACTATTACGAGATCGTTGACATCATTCATCTTAGGACGGTTATAATCGTGACCCGTTCCGAATTTATAGTAAAATTTTGGGCGCCAGGAACAGGTTACGTTAATTAAAACCAATGCTTCCACAGCTAATTTTAACAAATGGATAAAATGTCCGGCTAGCTGGGTCAATGGGTCCCGTTATGGATAATCGCTATCGCTTAGATAGCCGATTACTTGATCTGCCAACTATACAGTATGGCGAGGAATCTGAAAGGGAATAATTATCTATCTTTAACTACTTAACAATTGTGATTGACCAAATGAAAATCTTTTCATTTCCAAAAGAGAAATTTAACAATTTATTTACTTCTATTGACAATTGTTTTGTCTTTAGGTCATGACCTCGTTTTAAAATAATACCTTTGTACTGCAGTACTGATCTAACGTCTTGATCTACGACGCCCCGCAGTATCTTCCCACTTGAATGCAGATGAACCCAAGTCCAGCTTCTTTCTTCTGATCTTGCGACACTGCCGACGAATCCAGCCCTCACTACCTAGAATATCTATTGGTTCTTACGTGATATTTAGTGTTCCTAATCCTCCCCAACTAGTGGTAAAACATTAAAGTCCAACACCGCAATATAAAAGAAACTTTCAAAGTCCTCATCGAATTTACCTCTGCCCATCAACTTTCAGAGTCCGAAAAACTATTGAGTCTTACGTCAAAACTTACAAGTCCCACTCCCCTGATGTTAATCTCGCGAGCGATCTGTACTACTCGACGACCTCTATCAGAATGTCCTTTTCTCCACAGCTTTCCCGCCCTCAACGCTTCGGTATCCGTCCTTCGTTCCTCTTTTTTAAAACAAAACGACAAAATTCGACAGTCTATTCTCCCTTAGCCAATCCATTCCTCTCTTATCAAACCGAGTAGCCACGCCCTCGATAGTCATTCCTTTTCAGACCAATCCCACATTATTTTATGTCTTTCTAGCCAGCGCCCCCACCTATTCAAGGCCTGAATGTAGTTTATTGACCTTGCTAACCACTACGCCGGCGTTGCTAAGGCTATATATATATATGTAAATATGTGTGTATATATATATATATATATATATATATATATATATATATATATATATATACACACACACACATACATACACACACACAGCTTTAATTTCAGCAAAACTTAGAAAACTACTAGTTTTTTCAAAAAATTATACTTAACCTTTTTTAAAAACCTGACTTTTAGAAACTTTGTTTAGGCAGAAATCTCCATCTTCACTTTTGCAGTTTTGATATGTTAACTTTTGCAATTTTCGAAAATACAAAGAGTTCGCAGGAAATGAGACTAGTACCACTTTATTTTTACAATCCTTTGATATATACTAGGAGAAAATTTGAACTAAAAGTTTGCTGCAGAATTTTGAGAAAGTACTCGTTTAAAACTTACCTATATTTAAAATTTCATTGTGAAAATTTCTACCAAACTACACATGTTTTTGAAAAACTGTTCATGACCTTATTTGAAGATGTCTTTAATGAATCTATTTAATTAAGGGAAAACTCTGTCTTCAGTATTGTAGATGTAAGATGATGCCAAAACAAAAGTTTCAACTTTTGCCATTTTCAAAAAATGAGGGACTTTAACGAATATGAGACCTGGACCATTCTTTCAAGTGTTTTTAGCACTATCTGAGGACAAAATTCAATCAAAATATTTGGAGCCATTTTAAGAAAATTTTGAAACTGTTACTGAAGCTTCATGTACAGTACCCCCAAAATCAAAACATCAGTTTCAAACTCAAAGGGCCTTAAGTTAATTTAAATTGGCCAAGGAATATCAATTTTGGAGAAAATCAGCTGACCGGTTTAGTTGAGCACAGACTATGTTTTGCCATCAAACTGTTTTTCAGTATAAAGACCCACAAACAAAGATTCTGACTACAAAACATGTTCAAGAAAGTAATTTACTACATACAGGAACAAGATGTAAGAACTTTTTTGTTACCAGGGCTGCCAATAAGAGTTTTTCTACCCAATATTTGACATTTCCCGGTACATGATTACAATACTTTGTCTTCTAAGTAAATGTGAGAAAGTCGATTAAAAAACAGGTATTAAAAGTAAACTTATTTTATTAGGACAATATTTTTTGTTATGTGCGAAGTTCAATCACTTAAATGGTTACAAGTGTATATTACAACATGTTTGTTCAACATGTCCTGTGTTCTACTAATAATTATTTAGCTCAAACGGAGGCAAATAAAACAAAAAGATTTGTTTGAAATTATCTTCTAGTGAAGATAAGGAGCAAGACAGCAATAGATGTTGAGTGGTAGTTTTTCTTTTTTTTCTTCTGAATATTATTACATGAATGTCTTTTTGTTTCTATTTCTCTTTTTTAATTTATTCTATAAGTTAATTTAAGCTAAATACAATAACTGTTAAAAATTATTACCAATTTTTTCTCTTTTCTTCACAAATTCATTTAAAGTGGAAAATAATAATAGTAATAATAAAAATAATAATAATGAGAAAACACCTAATATGCAAAGTGAAGGAAAGCTCTCAAGAGAATATTTATTAAGGGTGGTATGATCATTTTCCACATAACAATTAGCAAAAAAAATTTGTATTTGTACATAAATCAGGTTTCTAGTAAAAAAACTGAAATAAAAAATTACATGGAATTGTAATAGATGCCACACTAGAAAGGGATTCAAAGGCATATTCTAATTGCGGAGCACAGAAAACACTGAAAATTGGAAACATAATCGAGAAAAAAAATTACAGGTTCATCTAGATGAGAAAAGTTTGATTCGAAGTTTTGCAAGTTTTGAAGAATGATTAGTTTTAATGTGAGCTACAACAATTATACAAATAAAGTATGTCGCCATGTTGGTGAACAGAATACTGACTTAAATTATTCTTCTGAACATAATAAAGGACCTTTTAAAAAAAAGAGAGGTGAAACACTTACACATCCACTGTTCACTGTCATCCACTGTCCTAAGACTGGACTCAAGAGTCAAAAGTTTTAAAACGCAGGATGGATGGAAAGCTGTAATTGGAAACTGTAAAGCTTTCGACAGAATCATTAACTGAACTACAAAGTACATTAGCATTTCCAAGGACCTGAAGGAAACAGCAATGAATATGAGAGCATAATTCCTACTTCAAGAGCTTTTGTATTCTAAACAAAACATGTTAAAGGAGCTTTATTCATGGATTGACATTTAAATGTACATACAAAACTTCAAATCATTAATATTGTCACTTTGATGGAACAGGATATTAACTGGTTACCTTTGTGAACAAATGTAATATATAAAATACCGTACATATTCTGACCTTGCAACTAAATTACTTGAATATATTTCTGAACAAAATTCAGAAAATGCAAAATCAGTTTTGGTGACACCCGAAGCATACCTATAAGGAGGGGGAACACACAGCGTTAATTTTCACTTACTATCTCTTTTTAATGAAGCAAAACTGTAAGGAATTAGTCACTAAATAACAGATAATAGAATATGTTACTAAATAACAGAAGAAATACTAAATTACAGAAAACTCTATTTTATTGAAAATTGAATGCAGAAAAAGATAATCTTTTTCTGATCAGAAAGAATACAAAACATAGCTTGAACAGGAGGTTTTACATGTTTAACTTGTCATTCTTATTGAAACACCAATTAAAAACCAATCACTTACTTTTACAGATATTATCACTGTAATATCACTGACATATACTGGCATTAAGCGAAGTTAAGAAACACTTCCTATACAGGAATATTCACAGCCAATTCAATTCATTCAGGAAAACCAACCTTGCCTATTTCTTATTCTTAATGGTCAGTCGTAGTAACCAATGAAATGGAAATAAATAAATTGCAATACTTATGTTATTTACATTGCAAAGCAAACAAATAAATATAAATCATTCAGAAGAACAGTAACAAAAATATAATTATAAAAGCATTAGATAATGATGCCGATATTAATTCATCAAGGAATGTTACCAGGCAGCAGATTTAACAATGTGATGTCTCCTCTATTATACATTGAAAAGGCTGAGGCACATAAATATATTAAAGTAAGGCCAACAGATAAGCGCACAGGAATTTAGGCAACAGAGTCACCTAATCCTAAAATGACTCACCATATTCAATGTATCAACATCTCTTTAGGCATTTTGATTATGAAAACACCAACATTACCTTTCTCAGTAACAATAGATGATACACAATATTTTAAAAAAGAATCAGGCCACTGTTGAATACTGCTTTACTCTTCTTACAAATGCATAACAAAGAAACTAAATAATACATAAGGCTGAAATGCAACAATGATTCTAACAATTTATGAAAACAATATAAATATGTATCTTTACCAAATGTCTTGATAGTACAACAATAGATTTGACTTTCTGGAAGAATTGTCCAACTTGCTTGTTAGTCAAATATTAATACAATATATAGCTCACAGAAACAGCATGTTTGAAGCACTTTTGTGTAATTCCCAACTCACTGATAATTTCTTCATCAACGTCCAATATGATTATGAGCATCAAATAATGTTGTATCCTCATCATCATCATCAGCTCCAAGAGGAGTCATTTCCACATCATCAGCATTTGCTATGAGTCCATACTTTCTAATTCTCATCTTTTTCCTTCTCAACCTGAAAAGAAATCTCATCAGAATAATTTTAAAATATTGTAACAACATTCCTAAGGTAGAATTTTAAAAATTTAGGAAGTTTTAATTCAGCCTAAAAATTTATTTAATTTTTGTATTACTTTTACAAATTCAATTTTAGATATTTAATTAAATTTTTATCTGAAAGGGTCAAAAAACTAAATGAGCTAGTTTAATACAAATGATGACCTAGGTATAACATGCTATGCCACATTTTCAATGAAATTGAGTATTAGTGTATTTACAGCATGACCTCAAATATCTCCAGATGTCAGGTTTTTATTTTAAGATTGCCACAAGTTGGCAATGTTGATTCATGAATTAATGTTCTTTTCCCAATATATAGAAGGCAATGTTTAAACATTACATTCCTTTTTCTCAAAACTTACATCTAGTGGCATCGAATGTTATTGCCTGGAGGCCTTCATATTGTGTGATGTACACTAAAATAACTTCATGAACAATTCAAAGAAAGGGAATCATTCTGCCACAAAGCTAAATCAATTTAAATAAATTCATGTCAATTTTTATGCAATTGTTAACATTAAATTTAAAAGTATCACTAAATAATTTTCAATATACAGAATCCCATTATTCAAGAGGTCAAAGGGCCTCATGAGTCTTCAAATATTTAATATTTGCAAGTGGATGAACACCCAGTACAAGAAACGGATACCAGTTTACATTTATCACATCACTTCTGCCAAAATTTGGGGCAGTGAAAAAACAGATTCCTTACAGGCTTCACATTGTGTTACTATTCTTCTGAATTAGAATGACAATTACATTTAAAACAAAACACATGAAAGCGTAAAAAAATCAAAATGTCTACTTTGATGTCATAACATTCTTAAAAAAAGGGATAATTCACTTTGGGATTTTCAAAAGATTTTAGTAATTGTTTGACATTTCTCTTTCTAGTATGGTCAAATACCTATAAAAATGTGAATCAATCAATGACACACAGTGGTATTAATTTTTACGAACACTGATGCAAAACTTAATTGAGAAAGAAGTGTCACTGAAAAATTGAGAGCATAAGCAATTCAAAAACTATTCAAACAACTAACAAAATTTACCAATAATGTTCAAGTAATAATATTTTAAAATCAATACAAAATTTACAATGTCAAATCAACTTACCTAATAAGTTTAACAGCGATATAGAGCATCACAACAGCACTTAGGCCAACAAATACATACAATCCCCTGAGAGCTGCACCTGTTGGCGTTCTAGAAAACAAACCATTCAAAGGACCATTTTCTGTACTTTTTGGTTTTTCTTCAGTCTTTGTTTCTGTAGGTTCGCCCGTATTATTTACTGAACCATTACTGACAGCAATTTCCACATTTGACGTAGAGTTAGATGGTAACGTGGAGTTGTGTCCGATGTTTTATTATTTGAGTTTAATACTGAACTTACAGCAGAGGGTGCAGGCTCAAAAGCGCTTCTCAACAGGCGACTTCCATCAACATTGGTAGAAAGAAAACAGAAGAGCACAACACAAAGCTTCAACATTTCGAGTTTCTTATAGGCTCTGCGACTCGACACGTTGAAATTCGATGTCTTCACGTAAACCACTAAATACTTGCTACATTCTCCTACACCACCATTCTGACCGATTCTGAATGAATCTACGTTATTATCACTGCCCGTCATTGCGACGTTCTGTTCCTTGACGTGTAGGTTATTCTCCATCCTCTTTCCACACGCTAAGCACCGCCTTCTGTCCGCTTTCGGGTCGGGCATCTTTCCGATATAGCGTCCGATCGTAAAGTACGAACAAAAAACTTAGAATAGGTAAAAAATAATCCTATAAAAATCATGAAAGGCCACTTTTAATCTGCAAGGAAGCGCATATTTCTAATTTTTATTTGAAACCAAGTTTATATAATCTCCTCGATCACTTCTAATTGAGGTAATACATAACCCAAAAGAGGTCTTTTGAAAGGTTCTGTAGCCCAACACAGCTCCATTAATCCCAACATTTATCATCAAAAGATGGTAATCTTTCCGGTCTAATACCACGTCGAACACTTGTCCATAGTTGTTCCTTGTTCTGAAACCTTTCAAAAGTATATGGTATCTTAACATGTCCTGCACACAAGTACCAAAACAAATGCCAAAAGCATACACATCTACACTGCTATTGTAATGTCCAGACAGCAATTCAGGAGCCATGTGAATAGGGTTTCAACAATACTCCCAGACATCATTGCTTCAGGAATGCAAAATCCAAAATCTGTTATTTTTGCTCTATTGCTGGAATCCAACAAAACATTTTTTAATTTTATGTCCCGATGTACTAGGCCTTGAGAATGATAAATCGAAGGCCTTCAGCAACATCGATAGGCAATTTGCAACCTCTCCAGCCATGTTAAACCAGAACGGATTCCACTGTACAAGTCACGAGACACATCTATCCATAACCAAAAGAACAGAGGGCATAACTCCTTCTCCATATGTGGTGTCCACAACAGAACCTCTTATTTGCACAATGTGTCGATGTTCAGGGATTCTTCTGGTGCAGAAAAATTCCATTGCTAAATCATTCCAATGCTTATCATCAGGAGGAACAACAGATTTCACAGCACATGGTCCAACACCACCCCATGATTCACACATAAACACTACTCCATACTGACCACGACCTAACTCTTTCCCTAATTTTGGAAGTCCATATCGTATCATATCACAAACAGACATACTTTCTAATGCTAACCTTGCTAATTTTGGAGCATGGTATTTACGAATGGCAACTCTCTGTTCTTCGGTTCTTTCAAGGTAACTAGAATAATGATCTTCCAAAGACACAATTGCTAATCTAAATGCTTCGTGAGATGCTTTAACTTTCTCTCGGAATTGAGTTGTTATTATCTTTGCTAATTGAGAAGCATTGAGAGAATCTAACATTTCTGATGCAACACGTTCCTCCATGAAGCATCAAGACATGGAGGTGATGTCCATGGGAGCTGAAGGGAATGCAATAACTTTCTCAAAAACGATCCAGAAATGAATGTAGGAAACTTGATGATGACGTTGCATTCAGCTTCAAGTTGTAGGCTGCACTAAGAGTTTGTTTCAAG
This sequence comes from Acheta domesticus, assembly GCA_031308135.1. Taxonomy (NCBI): domain Eukaryota; kingdom Metazoa; phylum Arthropoda; class Insecta; order Orthoptera; family Gryllidae; genus Acheta; species Acheta domesticus. Next base: position 50,958,939 of record JAHLJT010004567.1, read on the forward strand.
GCATCACTAGCAAGAAAATTGCCATCATAATTTTGACAGTTTCTTTCCAAACTTTCTAAACACCTTTGTAAAGTACCAAAGTAAATTTCTTGAAAGCAGTGTACCGACATCACTAATTGTGAAGTTACAGCAGAACTAAGCTCACTAAGTACTAAATTATGAATTTCTGATGTTGCTACTCTCACTTCTTGACGAGTTCTCACTTTAGCTGAATCAGAGACTGTTACCCCTGAATAAGAATAATTATGTACCTTCTCCATTAAATCATTTCTCATTCAGTCACGGTGGTTTCAATCATTTCTTATTTCTTGTTGTTTTTGACTGGCAGTCAAAATTAAATTTCTGTAAGTTCTGCTTCCTTCTCTTGAGCATACTGGATTCTCAAAGGTGTAATTTGAATTTCCCGAGCCATGTCATATGCAGATAATATAAACTGCTGTAAACATGACTAATAACATCGCTCAGAATATTTGCAGCTTCAATCAAATATGACTGGAAACAGCGTCTTGTAAATGTAATCATATAATCAAGTTTACTCAAGGATTCTATAAAATCAGTCCTGCATGAGTGTTCTTCACAATGTGTTTGTGTTACAGGAGATCCTTTCTTGGACTGTGCAATGGTAAATAACCAAGACTGGTCAACTGATGAAACAAAGCTAGCAACTGCCTGTCAGTTGATTTCCTAGGACTACTTCTATCACAAAGCGTATCTCTAAACAATTCATGTCCAGAGAAATATTTAGGAACATCCTTTTGAATATTTTCCATCAACACTTTGTCACTCTTTTCTAATTCTTTTGGAGGCCAACACCCTAATGTTCTGATAAAAATAACTGGAAAGTCTGGACAACGTTCTTTTAATTCTCTTAACTCTTCAATATTTTCTTCAGTTAATAATTCTTCGCCAAAAGCAAAAATTAATATTGGTAATAATTTTGATAATTCACATTGTAGAATGTTATGAAAATTTGATGGAATAAATGAAGTTCCATCAGGAGGTGTAATTATTCTTACTCTGTCTCTAAGTAAATGGATGAAAGTTGAATTTCCAGCACTGTTGGATGTTCAGATGAAGCTTCAGATGTATTTGGAATTTTAAAATATTTTTCTGAAATTGTGGCCCCCCAGAGAGTCAACATTTTTTTCAGTAATACCAGCAAAGCCATCACATGTTGTAATAGTGTTGCAAGACCATAACTTATCTGTATCCATTGCTGACATTCAGAGTTAGAAGGTAAGAGAGTTTCATTTAAAAGTGAATTTTATCACCACAGATCTTGCTTGGAAATTATGGCCCAGTACAATCAAAGCAGGGTCACAATCAAGAATACCTTCCAACTTCTTCACTATTCTAGCATTAAGAACTTGTTCCTGAAAGTTCTCTCCACAATAAACATTAGTTCATTTATTTCACTTAAAATTGTGTTGTGTTTCACGTAATATCTGCTTTAGGTGATGACAATTTCTACTAAATTTCCTGAATTCTTGAGCAAGACTTGCATTCATTTCTTGTGTATGCCTGTTATGCATTTTTAAACGTCACAGAATTTTTTAATAGTAAAAAATAGTTCCACATATGAAAATACTAGCTAATAATGTTAACGAGTTAAAATTTGGTAGTTGGCACGTTAGGTAAAGGCAGGTATCAACATTAGGTTATATAACAGGATCGCCTGTCTATGTCATTTTTACAGGAAGCAATAGTTGGGGTCCCAAATCTTCATTTTTTGGGCGTCTAATGTATTATTCATCTTATTCTTCACATTACTCATGCAACTGCAGATTATTCACGTTTCACATCCCAATCGTCGTAACAGACACATCGTTGTGAGCATAGTGTAATAAAATATACCTTGTGATACTAAGCTCTAAAACGGCATTATTCCTCATTAAAACTTTTTAACATAAAACTTATTTCCTTGGCCTTCAGTTGTGTCATATGGAGCATTTCACACCACAACATTTATCACAGCAGACTGTCAAACCCAAGAGCCACCTCCTGGACAAACCCAACCAAAACCAGCTGATGTATCTAATGTTGGCAGCATCTTGACACTTAACAGCGATTGCCACCTTCGCTAATTATTTTTCTTTCATTTGCACGTGTAACTAAAAAGTAATATAAAGTTTCGTAGCAATTCCAACGAAACGAAAAACAAAACGGTGTCAGTAATGAATCACGACGAACTATTTCGCGTGATGTAAATTTGAACGATCTATTTCCGCAGGCAATTCTTTATTTGTACCATACAGCAAATGTGGGAACGCCAACACTCAGAATATAGGACACGTATTCACGTGTCGACATTCACGCGCATTTCTTAAACATTTCATGGATTATCACAAAATAAAACGACACGATGCAAGCTGTTAGTTGTCTAGTGTTTTACAAGCATTTACCGCTCGTGCTCTCTTCGGTCACGGCTCTTCAGTTTGGAAATATACGAACGTGTCTGCGGCCGCAATTCGTCATCGACAATTTTGTTCGCCAAATTATCACGGATTTGTTTCCTCAAGATTACGTTAAAAATACAATACAATACTTTTCGAATATGTTTTTCGAGCAAAAAAAAAAACACAAATAATTGAATTTGAATTATTTGACAATCAAGATTATTACTGAAAACAAACTTGCCAATTAATAGTACTACGTTATGAACTATGGCCCGAAATGAAGCTTGTCGTCAATTTTCGTCCAAAGAAGTCGGGTTCTTGTGAGACAAATCTGAGATATATAATTAGGCAAATACATCACGCCTCCTTTTCAAATCCTTCAGTTAGAACTCGCAGAATGGAATATAGCGAATCAGAGGCAGCGGTTAGGGCAACATTGATCCCAGTTTTTCTCGGTCGTTTCCGGTTTTGGATTCGCCCCCGTGTGTCCTGGCCTGTTTTTGAATTCTTTATGAAGCTATCGGGCTCAACACATATACCATGGTGGAAGGTCACAGGGCCAATCCCAGAGAAAACGGCTCCAAATTTTTTAAAAGAATTATTACCACTTGGACGAGGTTTTAATGTCCTTTAATATTCTTAAGATGATATTTCGTTCTACTAACCAGGAAACCGAAAAGTTAAGAAAGTCAAAACAATGTACTTCGCGCGGGATTGATAGCAGTCGTCAAGACTAAGTGGCAAGTCCGAATAGCTAGCCGAGACCAATGGAAATAGAAAACTATTATGAGAACGTCTGTGCCATTGTGTAGCACCACTAGTTACTTTCTTGTATACGTACTATATTTACGGAGCAGTGACGTAGCTCAATGTATGCGAGTGATGCGTTGCATCCCCTAGTTTTTCATTACTTTAAACTATTTTCAGTAAAGTAATTTACTTTCTTCGTAAGCATCTCCCTCTGTTTTCTATTCCCTCTTGCCATTTACGTGCGCTCTCCAATAGGCGGTATTTCCTTCCCTGAATGTGACTGGACAAGAAGCATCCCTTGAACGACTTCGCTACGTTGGTGAGGTCTTGATCTCACGGCGGCTTGCGCTGTGTGCAAGCTGTGGGGTTTCGACGGCCGATGATGTGACCAGACATCTCACATCTCAGGCTTCTGAGTTCTCATTGGTGTTTTTGTATCCCCTCCCAAGAACCTTCCATACCCCTCCTCTGATGCAGTCATATTTCGGCCGCCGTACGCCTGGAATCACAGACGTCACGTGCCGCGATTATGGGCCACGAAGCGGGCGCGGGGGGCAGACGGCACGACTGTCTTTCTTCACAACTCATGCACGTCTGCCAACTATGCTTATACTGCGATTTTTGTAAGAGCGACTCTCAAGGAAACTCAAATTCCCATCTTCGCGATGGAATATGTCACGGCATTTCGCGTCTTTCTCAGTCGTTCCGCTAGATTGCGCACGATCGCGACCGTATGAAGCAGTGCTTGCGATCATGCGACTTCTACCGGCAAGATCGAGAAAAGACGCGAAATGCCGTGACATATTCCATCGCGAAGATGGATTTGAGTTTCCTTGAGAGTCGCTGTTACAAAATCGCAGTATAAGCACATTTCAACCTGATTCAGTTTGGTGGGTAAGATGATGTGTGTTAGCAGACCTGACAAAACAAGATCACTGCCTTCATGTAAGAGAATAGTAGGTAGGGACAGTCCGTGAAGTTTCAAACGGTGGTGCGACGTAATTTCGTTCGTCCTTGTGTGTCCTTCGTTGTAGCGTAAATGCTGTTTCGTACTGAATGTGCGTTAAATAGACTATATTGTTTAACTATTGATGCGTTAAAGAGAATCGTGAATTCGAAATTGTAACGTGAAAGAATAAAACGCTGTGTGTGAAAGGACGCGACATGACGAGCTCATCCAGTACATTTATGGCAGCGGATGAGTTACTTGTGACATAGAACAGTATGAAACGTCTCATTGTTCTATAGACAGGATTCTTCAATTTCCGTTTAGTTCTTTCTCCTATTCTGAAAGACTTAGGTAATTAGTGATTGACAACCAAGACAACGCGAATCTATCTCGAGTTCGAAAATTAGGTATGTAGTTTTTTATGTTTATTTTTTAGTTTCATTGTTTTGTACAGTGAGAAATTGGTGATTTTCAAGAACGATTCATTAGGTATCTAATTTGCAAAATAAACTTCTAAAATACTTCAGAGTAAAATAGAATGACGCAGACTTTAAATATATGCAATAATGCCTTCAATCTGTAATATCATGATCGCATCCCCACATCTACTAGTCAGGAGACGCCACTGATACGGAGTAATGTTACGTAGTATAGAGAAAGTTATGTAATCCTGTGCGAAGATACGGCAGATTTTTGGCAGAAAAAAATTCACTGCCGAGCCCTGATAAAGAAAAAGTAATCCAATCCAATTGTCAAATTAAGAAAACTAAATCTCTAACACGTGGTGCAACCAAAATCCATGTTACTTGATCCGATCCTTGACTGCCGGGACACGATATTTCCTTCGACCCCGCCACTTGAGGTAAAAATTACATAAATAAATACCAAGATGCAGCAGAAAAACGTCCCTGTAGGTACATGCCAGTGGCGTAGCGTGACTCGCACGTTTGGGGATGCTCAACAATAACGCGAACAGAAGACATCGTGATCTTTATTTTTCTAGAATCTGTGTATCAAACAAATGTTACAATATTCCAACACCTTTGTCAGCTATACACGAAAAATATGAACAATATTTTTAAGAACTCTTATCATCATTAGAACCACGCGATAAAAATTTAAAGAATATATTAAACATTGACATTGTAAACTAATGAATTAATAATTTAATTATTTTTGTGGTGAAGAAAAACTTACCAGAATATTTTGTTGTTCGAGTACATCCAGTAAGCACGAAAATCTCTCATATAAAGAAGGTTGAAATTTTCTAAATTGTTTTCCTCCAGAAGGAATGTTCAATGCGGAGTGGGACGCTTATTCTTCAATGAACAATACTGGTCATACGATAACACATTAACTGATGTCGACCGAAGGAAGTCCAGTAAATTGTCGACTGGAATATTTACATGCGTCATTTTATAGTTTTTGCTGTTCACAAATCGTCAATATGAACTACTTAACCTCAACAGGCGCACGCAACACCAGCCAGATACACTGGAACTACTTCCACGATCTCGATTGCTTTCGACGGAGTAGGTGCTCCCACAAAATCCTCCAGCAGCCGGACTGCGACATCTTCAACAAATTATACAACGGCTGAGCTTTAAATTCTCATACGTCAATGGCAATGAGACCATTTGTGAATCTTATACATTGCATACTAACATAATAGTAGTCTATTTAAGGAATAATTCAATTTCTTGGATATGAATTGGAATTAGTATATATGAACTACTTCTACAGTTTGTGCACATGAACCACAAGCTGGGCTCCCATGAGAGAAGATAATTTAGTGACCGCACCTGAGTGTGCTGCGCTCTCG